>VWPU01014402.1:0-360132 GCA_013398955.1 Callaeas wilsoni | reverse complement strand
AAGAACCCAAACCCCTACATTAGAACTTCACACAGCCAGAGGTTAGACCTGCTTGTTGGCCTCTCTTAGCTCTACTCACTCCCTCGATGGGAAGAAGAAGTAATTGTTCCCTATTCTCCATTGAGACTTTTGTCTTTATTCTTCTATCTTCTCACAAGTTGCAAGAGTAAAGAGCATTTTTTAATGAACATACAATTAAAAGTTCCTTATAACTTTAAGGATCTTACAAGTGTAAATTGATCAAACTTGGAGCCTTAAAATAGGCTCCCCAGGGAAGTGGTGTAGTCACTATCCTTGGAAATGTTCCAAAAATGAGTAGATGTGGCACTTCATGATACAGTTTAGTGGCCACGGTGGTCAAAGGTTGGAATTGATGATCTGGGAGGCCTTTTCCAACTTTAGTGATTCCATGATTCCATGAGAAGAGTGTTTGGAGCAAGGGAAGAATTCAACAGAATGACTAGCATTAGTTAGATTTCAACACCAACCTAGTCACCCCAAGTTCCCTTTGCATCCCCTTAGCAGAGAAAAATGGGCTCTTTCATAATGTGATTAATCTGATGTCCTTTAGACTGAGATGAAACCTTGGGCTTTGTAGGAACCAGTTTCTCTCTTTTGATGACAAAGAAGCTTATGGTGGCTAAATCAGCTGTAGAGATCTTAAACACAGATAGAAATATTTCATCCAATGATCTGGTGGTCATGGGAAAAGATCAATGTGTTTTGTATTTAATCATCTCCTAAACACATTGATCTTTTCCAATGATCTGGTGGTCATGGGAAAAGATCAATGTGTTTTGTATTTAATCATCTCCTAAATAAATTCAAGGCAAATGAAAATCATAGTAGCCACAAAAAGGATTTTCTCCAATAGTGTGATTTAAGTTGCTGCTATTCCTCACTAGACATTCATCTCACCAGACCTGACTATCTACTTTAGGGTGAGCTGAATGATATTTTGAACTTCATTGACTAAATTGCTATTTAGGCTGCATTGCTCATTAACCAAATCCAACCTGTTATCTGGGATTGCCTAATATAATTTTATATCAGTTTATTTATATCAAGAAACTTGCAAGATGTAGTTTTCTGTTTCTAATACACGCATTAACACAAGAGCAATTTTTTCACCAAGAATGAGCTGATTCTCTGAATGTTTTAAATTATTAAAAAATCATTCCACCCTCCTAATGCACTAGCCCTTTAAAGAACTCTTTCTAGACTTGCAGAGTAAAAATATGACTCTTATTTCCCATATATTTGGAATTCTACAGGTTATTGAAATAACATAAGCTGGAAATAATTGCGGTCAGCTGGCTTGGCGCAATAGTTTCATTTTAGTTCATTTCTAGCCTGTACTTGTTTTTAAAGCATCTTGTTGTTTTAACATCTGTCGCTTTTGAGATATAATTATCACTTCAGATTTCTTTTTTGTTCCAAAATAATCTTAAGCAACAGAGGTTATTTGTTTGTCCTCCTTTTCTATTCATAGATGTAGGTGATTTATAGTAAACCAAATTCTTCTTCATTATCTATCTTCACCTAAGCCAGATCCTCTGGTTGCCCCATTCTGACAGAACAGCAAGGTCTGAATCTTTGTTTCTGCCATACGACTTTCCAGGTGCACTGCCCTGGCTTATTTGTAAGACTTGGCTTTCTCCTTTAAGTGTTTCTACCATACCGTCTTTGATAGCATTTACATATGGTATTGAATGTTTCTTTATAATGGTAATACTCACCGAAAAAAAAAAAGAAAGGATACTAAAATCTTCCTAGTAGAAGACAACTTTACTCATAGAAGTTGCCTGTTGTTCTACAGTGGCAAAATTGTTTTATGATAATAAAATCACTTTCTAACAGGACATGTTCCAAAGATTTCACTGGCACCTCTAATGCATACTTAGTGCAAATTCTCCCATCATTAAAACTGCTTTGATGGTATTCCTGAAAGTTGTGTTGGATACCTGCAGAAAGCAAGGGAAAGAGTAGGAGAGAGAGAGAGACAGTAGTGTGGATTTCTAGCTAGCACCTACCCTAGAGTCTTAAAAACATCTACCAGTGTCCAGATTTCTTGAGAACATGAGACGGTCTTGTAGTGAGCAGAGGCGGTTTGGCTCATCATGCCTCATTCCCTTTTCCATCTACACCATGATGTCTTCTAATTGATTCTTTAATGACCTCCGTGTTTTTGCCTTAACTATCTTGCCTAGTAAGCCATTCCACACATTTATGATTCGCTGCTTGAAAAAAATGCTTCCTGACATCTGTTCTGAATTTGTTTTTCTTTAATTTTCATTTATGCCCTCTCGTTCTATCATCTGTGTTGGGCTGAAAATAGGAACCCATGTTGACATTATCTGAACCGTTTAAATTTTATGTTCTTTAATTAAAAAACTCCTTCTCAACTAGACAAAAGTCTAATCTGATGCTGGAGAATACAGTACTGTACTTAAAATAAAATAATACTTTTATAAAGATATAAATTCATTGATATGTATATCTAGTATTCCATAGTTCAACTCATCAATGTCTCCTAAAGAGAAAACTCCAACATTTGCTAAGGTTCTCTCACAAATATAAAGAGGGCATGGAATGCACTGAAAACACTAAAAGGGGACCTAAGGGGATGTTTTCTGGTTTTGTCTGACATATTCTTTATTTTATGGTTTTATTCTTCTTTAGATGTCCTAATTATATGGAACTGAAGATTTCTCTTAGTCAGATTTTCACATTAAGTAACAAATTTTAAAAAATGCTAATTATTTTACCTTTTCAAAATTAGATTTTTTTTCAAAGATATCTCAGTTTGGACTGCCACAGATTGGAATATCCTCCCAGTTCCTCTTAAAAGATGGAAATAACTGAGAGCTTCCAGTAACTTAAATCACCACAGCTTTGTGGTGCTAATGCTCCAATCCAAGCTCAAATCTTGACACTATATGCTTCTCCAATTGGTTGATGCTATGAATTTATTTAAAATCATACTTTTAAATGTGTTTTTACTTCTTTCTGTTAGTCTCTTCTCTAATTTTTCACTCATTATTTTTCTCCTCCCCTTTTGCAAAACAATGACTAAAGTGTCAAGCTGACCCTAATGCTCTAAAGTTTCAGTCACCATAATTAAGAACAGTAGTAGCACTAAAAGTGATTTTAGTTTCAGCCATTTTATGTGACTAATGAACAGATTTCTTTTTAGTCTCTCTGCTTGGCACTCTGCTTTTTAGTCTCACCTTTCCTGCCACAGGTTCTGAGGACCATTGTCTACTCTAGCCTGGCATGCAAGCAGCTTCCTTGGGAAGAACCAAAAAAATAACCCAAACTATAGTTGTGAAAAAATGTAGATGATCATAGTTCTTCCCTGGAACTGAGTGGAATTTTGATGCCTCTGAATGCTATTAAGAGGCAATACACTACTAGGTAGATTTTATAGCAAAAATCTCACTTGTTAAAGGCATGGCTATTCTTATTAGCACATTGAATACAGAAAGAAGAGCGGAAAAATAAGTAAAGATTGTAAAGCTTAAAAAAAATTGAATGAGAAATTCTACCATTCTGAGTAATTTTAAATGCAGTTTTAAATCCCTTGCCACTTTTAGACACCATGCATTTAAGTAATATTTCTGGGAATGTAATTGATTTGAAGAATCGAGTCCTGTCACTTCCCTGAGCCTGTATGCAGCATGGAAAAGGACCCCTTGTTCTTTCTATGTGCATCAGAAGTATCCCAAAAGACAAAGGACAAAGCATGTGCCATTTGCCTTAACCTGAGGGCTGTAGGGGAGAAAAAGGGCAAGCACTAACCCCTCCCAACCAACTTAAGCAATAACTTTTCTCTGCTTCACTTTTCACCTTTCTGCTTAGATCTTAACTTCCTTCTGCCAAATTCTTATTGCCCTTCTTTTTTACCTTCTTAGAAATATTCTCTGATTTTTCCTGCCGATGCTCTAAACATGTGTTCAGATGAGGTCATGTATTACTATCCAAGCAGATAATAGGATCCAGGAACTTCACCATGCCATGTCTGAGTGTCATATATCCTTCAGAACTTTGCAGTTTGTTCTGCTTTTTGGGCCAAACGCTCAACTGAGCCTGTATCAATAGAATTTCAGAAACATACATAGAAACAAAGGAATGCAGAATCAGTTTAACAGAATGAGAAGAGATAGCCATCTCGACAATTTTCCAGGGTAATTTGGCTTGATGCTTATGCCTAAAATTCATTTCGTTAGAGTGACTGATCTTCAGGAGAACTGTGTAATGAATGGACAGCTAGGTTAATGTCAACGTGCTGTTACAGGCAGAAGCCAAAAATTCTCTTTAATGTTGTCTCATTAGGAAGCCCCCGTGTAAGCATCTTTCCCGGAATACTGTGAGAATCTGTGCGCCAGAGCTGGTGGGAGGGATCCTCCACCAGCTGCCAAACATGACATTTCTGGACAGGCTGCTGAACCCTCAGCAGGTGACATCTGTGAAGCAGCCTTTCATCTTCCTGTCTCTCAATGGCTGGGTACCTGCATGGGGCAGGGATCCCAGAGAGGCTCTATGAATGCAGCCTGTCTCTTTCTCCCAGCTGGGCTTCCACAGCCACAGGCTGAGGATCCCTGAATTTGAGCTTCCAGTGTCAACATCTGCTCTCAGAGCCTCTTTTGTCCATTTCTCTCTTTATGTGCTGACAGCTAAAGCCTGGTGCAGCCAATATAAACTGTCTGTAATCATCAGAACACAATCTACTGACTGTTTACAGCTTATAAGCAATAGGTATATTTTTTCACTTCTGTGGTGTATTTGACTGGTAGGAGAGTGATTAACCAGCAGAAAGGATTGAGCAGTTTAGAAATTTTTCAATTGCTGTAAAAAAAAGAAAGCTTAAAAGTACAATCTGAGTGAAAACCTAAATAGAGATCACATTAGTATCAGAAGCATGAAAATTCTAAAACATTGGTACACAGCTTGTGGTTTTCTAGAAGATCTTGCAAAAAAACAATTTTCTGAGATAGGAAAAATAAAACAAAATGGCAAAAATAAAAAAAGTGGTTTAATTTTTCCTTTTCACAAAGTCCCCAAAAGGCAAATGTTCTTTTCACAAAATTCCAAGTGTTGCTAAATGTAATTTATTCATAACAATTAATGTTATCGCAATGAATACCAAATGAATTGCTAATCATTGGCCACCCTGTTTTAACGTGTTACCTATCCATCTGTCTGTTTTGCTAAAGGTACTTTTCACAACATATGTTTCTTTTGGCTCTTTGAGTGCCACTAGCAAAGGCGTAGTCACCCATCAGAAGGACATTCAAATACACAATAAACAGAAAGTTGTTCAGAAAATTTCCATGTATTGCATAGATATTCCTGGTTTACTTTTCTTTACGAAGGAAGAAAGGTTTTATCTCAGTGCTGGATAAATGTAGGTGAGAAGATTATTTCTTGTGGTCAAAGGATAAGGATGTAAAGATAGGACATGGTGGAATGGTCTTAAGCTGAAGGAGGGTAAGTTTAGGTATTAGAAAAAATTCTTTGCTGTGAGGGTGGTGAGGCACTGGAACAAGTTGCCCGGAGAGATTGTGGAATCTTCCTCCATGGAGGTGTTTATGACCAAACTGGATGTGGCTCTGAGTAACCTAGTCTGGTGGAATGTTCCCAGCCCATGGCAGGGGATTTGAACTAGGTGATCTTTAAGGTTCCTTCCAACGCAAACCATTCTGTGGTTCTATGGAGTGGAAACATAAGGTCTGGATACTTCTCTTACTTCTGCCACAGGCAATCTGGCCCTCATGATCTTGAGCCTTTCAGAATAGAACAAGAAGCTAAGTGGATGTTTACGAGTTGAAATGTCATTCAATTTCAAATTGAATTTGGGTCCTAAATCATCTGTAAATAAATCAACCACTAATTTTGAGTATTTCTTGTTTGGTGTTTATAAAATGAGCATCCCAGCAAGCCTGTAACTGTGATAACTGATTTATAGATAATGAATACTGGGAGCCTTACACTAAAGGAGAGCAGTAACTGTGTGGTATTACCACCTTCATGATGTTCATCTTCTGACACTGGTGAAACAGTACAATTGCATTTTTTGCTGCCACTTATTTTCAGTTGACCAGTGCCAAAATTTCCTAAAACATGTATAGTAGTTGATATGGACATGGCAGTGCTTGATAGGGAGCATTGCCCTATGCACCAAATGTGAGATGTGCATGGCTGAATGCCTGGCCTGGCCTGGCTCCTCAGCAGGGGCACTACGCTTCAATCTTTGCACCTACAGCCTATCTCAACAGCCTCTGAGAGTAGTAAAGGTCTGACTTGCACCCTGAGGGGAGATAGAAGCCTGAAATATACACGGTAGAAGCCAGTTGTGAGCAGGCAAGGTACCAAGATATATCTTCACTACAAGAAAATAGTGAGTTTCTACCTCAATATAGTTTAGAAAACAAGACTAAACCACTGGATGATGTATTCAATATGAATAGGTGGTGACATGTGACAAGGCTTGTAATCTTAACAAATAATTTAGATTTATGTCCTAGCTGGAACATTCAGAAACCTTTTTACAGTTAAAAAAATAGATAGATAGATAGATAGATAGATAGATACATAGATAGATAGATAGATAGATAGATATAAGTATTTAAAAATTAATTAAAATTTGAAGGACCTCTGATTACCTGGTTGTGGATTTAGATCACGAGCACTTCTGAGTCTGTACCCACCAAGACTTTCTCTGGGTACAAGGCATGAGTGAATGTTGGATAATGTGTTGTGAGTACTACAGCATACAAACACAATTAATAACAAACAGCTCTGCACTTAGCTACTTAGTTGTAATTCCAGAGCATTATAATTGTGAAGTAATCTGTCAACTAGAATTTTAATGCAATGTCAATGTTACTAGATGCTAGAATATTTCCAAAGAACCATCAATGAAGAGCCAAAATAGACCTGATTTTCATCACTCTAAAAGAGTAATTATTGCTCACAGTAAAGCAAGACCTCATAAATCAGAAGGAAACACAAGCACTCTCTGGGTCATCATCCTGCACTTCACCAGGGGTGTTTGCAAAAAACACCAAAACAACAAAGCAAAAAAAGCAGTAATGTCTCTAACTCCAATGCTGTGGAGAACACAAACATTAAAGGATAAAGATATAATACTGTCTTCTTTAGCAATTATATCTTGTAGGTAGCCAAGAAAAGTATCATAAACTTTTCTAAATTATGTTGGGGAATCAGTTATTCAATATTAATAAATTAATGTCATCCTCCAAAAACGTGCACAACTCAGTCCTCTTTTGTATCTCTATTGACATTCAACCACGTACATCCAATCTCAGATCTCTCTTAAATTTCCAGTTCACAAAATCAATATCCTGGTTCAGCACCTTCTCAGTGAACAGATTCTCTGGAGAGCACTGACAGTCTTTTGCATAGTGTTCACCAGCACGAAGGCAGGGGAACCACCTGCTTGTGTTTGAAACTCTGCTCTTAAAAAGCTGTCATTTCAAAATTATATCATCTCAAATTCTTAGAGATTCTTGGAAGGAAAATACTCTAATTTGCTGCAGATTTATTTTCCTAATGCCAGGTACGCAATTATTTTGTTATTTCAAAGTGCAGAAAATGAATGCAGTACTTAAAAAAAATTAAACAAAACAAAACAAAAATGAAAAACAAACAAAAACAAACAAAAAACCACGAAGCAGTTAACCAACCTGGAAATGAGGAAAAACACCTGAAGAACAAAATAATCAGTTGTGCAGGACAATAAATAAACTTCTTGTTAAAAGTGCTAGTTAGTGAAGAACATCCTCTGGCCAAGGACAGGAATACATATTGAGACATGTGAGCCTTGAGTAAAATTTGTCTATGCATTTATTGGCCAAATGCATACGTATTTTTTTAAAGGTTTAGGTTTAGGTTGCTATGGGGGTTTTTTTAAGTTATTGTAAAGATTTCATTTGCATTATAATCTTTGTGGAAATAATGACACCTTCCATCTGATTCTAATTTACCATCAGAAAAATGTCAAGGAAGGAAGGGCAGAATCTTTTAATGTTTAGTTCTGCTGTTTGAAAACACTCTGAAAAAGGCACTGTGACTCTGGTGGGGGCTCTTTGATGGAAGTTTTTATGAAGTTAATGTTGCAGAGAGATGGTCGGAAGCCCCCAACAAGTGGACTGTGGCGTGTCGAATGGTCAAACGATTCCATCTGTAGCTAAATCTGCTACTGGAAGCATTTATCAACCTCCCAGTCATTTAATTTGGGATCCTGCTGCTCCTACACTCTATCTGGATTTTGTCATTTACTAGAGCTGCACCCTTGTTAGGTTTGGAAAGAAAAGAAAACCATACAAATGTTTCAGCTGCTTCCAATACTCTGTTCAGAAACCAGAAATAATGAAAAACCCAATACTCTTATAACTTTACTCATGTAGTCTATTTTGTAGATAAATGAGAAGGTTTTGAGTGAGGGATTCTTTGAAAAATTTACTTACAGTGTTAACTAAGCTTCACTAACTTCAGTCTAAGCCCAATGCATTTCTAATAAAGAGACTCAAAGCTGAACTGCAAATGGGAGCCATCATCCCTTGAACTTGTAAAAATCTAAACCTTGATTTTATAGCTTCATCCCTCTTCTCCAAACAGCTCAATCTAGCAGACCCCATATACGTATTTAACACTTTGTCTTTCTCTCCCTCACCTTCATCTGCACCGTTCTTTCAGTGCCAATGCTGGCCTGTGATATTCTCAATATAAGGGCAACTTAGAGCTTGTGCTCTCAGACCATTTCCTCTCTTTGCCTGTCAGCTGATTATAAGACTGAGATGCAAAACTTTCGGGCCTGAATAATTAACATATTATTCTTATGCATAAGGGAGTCTGGATCTCCAAAGAGCAGTCTAGGATCTACTTCACATTGCAATATTCCCTCTCCTTTAAGATATCGTGAACCTTGAGTAGCTTAGCTGGAAATTATCTCTTTATGTCCTACCAGTGCACTACAGCCATGCTGCAGGATCTCCTCCAAGGGGAGAAAGCTGCATTACCATTCGCATTTCATTCTTTTTCAAGCAGAAAGGGGGCATCCCAGAGCTCTTAACTGTGAGGAGGGTCAGCACACATCAGGGGGATCTAGAGGTGGAAGGATCCAAATCTTGCTAGTAGTCATGTTAGCCAAGAACTCTAGTTAAGCATTACTGTTACTGGAATTAATACTTCTTCCAGTGGTGTTGGATTGGCAATGTTTTAGCAGAGCTGCAGAGACCAGAAGGAAAAGAAGGATAAGTCAATGGACACTTAATAAAAATGAACATGTCACCCTAAAAGCAGCAGATGAATGAGAAAGAGGGAAATAAAATGAGAGAGGAAGTGGGAAAAGGTATAAAATACAAACTCATGTACATGACTTCTGGGTGGCAACCATACCAATTATGCTTTAACAGCTCCTTAGAACAATTACGTTTTTTGTTCGACTTCTGACAATGTAGTTAGAATATCCCTTTGCACAGTGTGATCTGGATGCCAATATCATACTGTTGGAAGAATCTACAATAGGAGCAGTTTCATATTTTTTTATTGTGGAAGTAATAGTAGCAAGAATTAATTGCAAGAACAATAACCTGCCTTACTGTCAACTATATTTTATACACTTCTCCCATTCAAACCATTAAAAAGGGAAAGAAAATAATACTAAAGAGTAAAAGCTGAAAAAGAAAAAAAGATAGAGTGAAGAGAGGAAGGAAGTAGAGAAAAAAAATTACAATAAAATCTCTTGCTATGGTGAATTCACCTCAACTACCACCCAAGAACCAACCAGGCACTTGCTCACTCCCCCCTTTCTCTCTCCTACAGCTGGATGTGGGAGAAGAGAGAAGAACGAGATTGGGAGATTCCATGGGTCAAGGCAAAGGTAAAAAAATCACTTGCTAAGTACTGTCATGGGCAAAACAAACTCAACTTGAGGTAGTTAATTTATTGCAAGTTGCATAACTATTTAATTACTGATTAAAGCATTGCAAAATAAAATGAGACAAGCATTAAGCTCTTAGGGAAAAATAATTTTTTCTTCCACTTTCCCAAGAAAGGAGGACTCCTGTCCTTCCTCCTTCCTTGTTTCTACTTTACTCATTGACTTCAGACTTCAGGTTACGCTTAGTCCCTGTGACAAGGTATCAAGCAGCACCAGAGGTGGAGGTCAATTACACAGTAGTTTCTCTGTTATTCACCCTTTGCCTATGCTCTGCTGTGGGTTTTCCTCAGGCCACAATCCTCTCAGTCATATACCTGCTCCCCCTCCTCTGACTTTGTTGTTCCCTCTTGTTTCTCATTCTTTTCCTCCCTGTGCCTCTGGTGTTTTCTGCCCTTTCTTATGTATGTGTTCACAAAGGTGCCAACCAACTCAGCTGATAGGATCAGCTGTGCCCTGTGGTAGGCTTGCTTTGGAGATACAGGTTGCATCTGACAAAAGTCAGTCAGTCCCACGTTTCTTCCCCCAAAGAACACCCCTACAGCCCTCTCCACTGCCAAAACTTTGCCATTCATACCAAATATATTTATGAGACATTTAGATCTATATTTTTACTGATATTTTTGATGGGAGTGTCAATCAGTGTTACAAGTAAGAGAAGACCCAAGCCAGTCTATATTTTATCTATGTGTGGAAGGATGCAAAGAAGGTGCAGGACCTTTCAACTTTCAGAAATCTCAATGGATAATTCCTTTTGTTCCAAATCAGAGCCTCTATCCCCTAAGGTGCAACAATTACTATAGATTAATATAAGATATGATGGCAACCTGTACTATTTGCAGTTCATAAAATCATAGAATATGCTAAGTTGGAAAAAACCCAAAAGGATCATCAAAGTCCAATTCCTGCCTCTGCACAGGACAGCCCCAAGAGTCACGCCATGTGCCCAAGAGTATTGTCCAAATTCTTCTTGAACTCTGTCAGGTTTGGAGCTGTAGCCACTTCCCTGGGGAGCCTGTCCCAGTGTCCAAACACCTTCTGGGTGAAGAGCCTTTTTTTAATATCCGAACTAAATCTCCCCTGACTCAACTTTAGGCCATTCCCTCAGGTCCTGTCACTGGTCACCATGCAGAAGAGATCAGTGTCTGCCCCTCACTTCCCCTTGTAAGGAAGCTATAAGTGCAATGAGGTCTCTCCTCAGTCTCCTCCAGGCTGAACAGACCAAGTGATCTCAGCTACCCCTCATACAACTTTCCCTCAAGGCTCTTCACCATCTTTGTTGCCCTCTTTTGGCTGCTTTATAACACTTTAATATCTTTCTTGTATTGTGGCACCCAAAACTATCCCCAGCACTCAAGGTGAGGCTGCTCCAGTGCAGAGCAGAGCTGGACAATCCTCTCCCTTGCCTGGCTGCCTGATGCCCACAGGACAGGGTTGGCCCTCCTGGCTGCCAAGGCACTGCTGACTCTGATTCCACTTGACATCAACCAGGAACCCCAGGTCCTTTTCCTAAGCACTTCTCTCCAGCATCTCATTCCACAGTCTGTACATACATCCAGGGTTGCCCCATTGGAGGATCAGAATCCAGCACTTGCTCAGAGCTGACCATGTGTGAAAAAGAACTGTCTGCCTTACAGAGACTGATATCTTCAGTCTCATAAGTCCAGTGAAGTTACACATGAAATTAAACTGACTCAAGTCATCAGTGCTAGAAAAATGTTTGTATTTACTTCAGCGGCCAGATCCTGTTATTTTCCCAAATCAACCTCCATGAAGCATCCTCTATATTAGAAATGCTTCCCTCCTTCACCTTCTTCTTCCATATCTCTACTTCGTCCTCTTTCAACTGCTAGTCCAGGTATCTGATGTGTGTTCTATTGGAACTGATTTGACTCCCTATGAATCCAGCAGGTCTGCCAATCTCAATCTACTTCAGAGTAGGCTGTGAATTTGATTGCTTAATTTTCAAACATGAAAACGGGTCAGTTACCAATGAAAACAAGCAATTTGAATTTTCTAACATTATATTCATAATATCCTTTCTAGCTAATGCATAGCCTAATACTATGAGCCTGGTTTACAGTGCAATAACATCCTTAGCTCAAACTCTGGTTAAATAAAGGAGTGAAAATGAAGACTCATTCCCATCTCCTATTCAAAATTAAAGCATTAACACTGTTGCAAACAGGGCTTATAGCTGCTTTGTAGCTGTGGAAACAGCAATGTAGTATAAAAGCCAGAGAGCCCATATATTAGGTGCCCCGAGACAGAACCAATAAGTGGTATAAATGCATTCTCTATGGCCTTTTGTAATTAGTAATGAAATGCCTGAAATAAATCCAAAGCCTTGCAAGAAGTCAGTTTTCCTTAGAAAACCTGTTTTCAAATAGCATCATACTTCAGCATTCTTCAACTTTGTGAGTTCACAGCATCTGCTGCTTAAATATAACAGCACATATGGCAGCATCATTTTAGAAAGCAATGTAAAAAAAGACTGAAGAAACTATTATGAGGACTGCTGTCATGCTCTTGGGGCACAATTGCAATCCTGTGTTCCCATACGGCACCACTGGAGAAAGAATGTGAAGTTTTAATGGGGTAGATAGGGTCAAATACTGTATAATAAACTGACTCAAATGTTCCCTTTTTGTACTTACATTTTATTAGCTCTAAATTAAATACACAATACAATTTAGGTCCTGACTTTTTTCTCTTGGGACTAAAGGATGTGCTTGAAATTTAGCCTGAGCATAAGTGCTGTTTTGAAGCCTAAATCAGCATTCATGCAAATCCTAGCAAATGTTGACACTCTGGCAATCCAAGTGTGTAATTAATTTGTAGATCATCATACACCACTTTTGTGAACTGGTATCACCATCTAACTATTCTTCCACTGGGCAAACATACGACTTTTATCAAAGATTTTTTTCTGTCTGACTCATAGCAGAGAGGACTTGTGTCTCTCAGGGACTAGCACATGCATCTGGAATTCTACCGATGTTTCATTATTGACAGACTTTTATAACATGAAAACAATGAGGGTGCAATTATTCCATTTAGGGCACAGCCTCAACCCAAAAGAAGCACGCCCAAAAGGTTTATGAAGATATAATTTTTTCATGAATTGCTGGAAATTCTATTTCCATTTAATGATATTAAAGAATGGCATTTGAGGAGTTGTGTATCTTTGGGAGAATATAACAGAAGCTGATCCGTCTCTTCTGTAAATAAAAATATGTATGGTCACCATACAGGGATGATGCTTCCTTCCTGTCACTAACCACACATAGTAATTTCAAGGGTGTGGGGAACAGTTGGAGGTTCAAGGTCCTAAATGAGCTGAGCACTGGAAATCCTCACCAGGACCAAGCAGAAAGAACCCATCCCTTCTCTTGGTCCATGGAATCTCATTTGATTTGTGCTGTGATGGCTGATATCACTTGTGTTCTCCCACAGCAAATTAGTGCATAAAAAATATAATTACCAGCAAGCAAATAGCACAAGGAAAGTCACTAGGAGATTGATATAATAATGTACCTTCTCTTATGTTACTCATTTCTTGGATGTAAATTCAGTAGTGGCCAAAGGAACTTCTTGTCAAAAAGCACTAGTGAGCTGAGCAAGAAATTCAAAAAGAAAAATGAAATTTAGTGGCAACTCCTTCTCTTTGTTTCTTTTTCTCTTATAAGCAACTTAAAACTGTACTTTTTCACTCATTATTGGGTTATTTTTAGGTTATTCTCAAGTAATTTTATAATAGAAAATAAAATCCCAGAGCAGCAGAATAGCACTTCATGTAATTACTGGCATGTTCTTCTTCAAACACATTTCCTTGTCTTTCTGTGACAGAATTGCATTGGAAAAATTGATCTCCCTGCAGCTGTCTAACAAAACTCCAATTTTTACCACTACAAATGCCATGCTAGAAGTATGATTTCTTTAAGAACTATTTCTCATTTACTGGCCCTCCTCAGAAGTGTCAAACTGATATTTTTAGCTCCATCTATATCATGTAGGCTCATTTAGAAAGCAAGGGTTTATCCCACAGTCTGCTAAGTTCAAGATGCATTTGGACAACATTTTCAGGCACATGGTGTCATTCCTGGGGTGTCCTGGGCCAGAAGATGGACTCAATGATTCCTGTGACTGCCTTCCAACTCAGCAAATTCTAGGATTCTATGGTGTGATCTTGAACCTGGTAGTCGTCATTAGCTTGTAAACTAAACTCATTCCAACAGTCCACTCTGGAGATTCAGCTTGCAGTGTAATTGATCCACAGTTTGGTCTGTAGTGCAGGAGACATACAGATCAGCAGTTTGTTTAAAAGGGGTGTGTACCTAATGATTTCTTTCCTAAGGCGTTATACTTACATGAGACACTCTGTGCCTGGAGAGTTTATTATCAGGATAATATTATGATTCCAAAAAGAATTTGTTTGCATACCATTATCCCTGCAACTCTTGACCACATATGGGTAGAGAAGGATGTATTCAGTGCCTGCATCTTGCTTTTCTATATAAATTGGTACCCACCTGAGCATTTCTCAAGACCACAGAGCCTAGGACCATATTTTAATAGAAAAAAGTACTGGAAAACTGAAAATGTTTCATTAATTCTCCAGAAGTGAAATTTAGAGCAGTTATTAGCAAAGCAAGTAACATTTTTGTTTCAATAATGGTCTGAGGAAATCATACAATGTCTTAAAAGAACTCAGTATGTTTTTGAGAAATACCAAGAGATGAGAATATTTTAGACTGCTTTTCTCCTTTTCTTTTTTACTACTTCACACCTCCTTCCTTTGATATATAGAGTTTGTTTTTTATGAATACAAAAACAGGAATTTCATGCTGTGACCCAGATTTCTATCCCTTCACATACGTTCCCCTGTGCATCAAGTTTAAAAGCTAAAAAGACCCAGAGTTTTGCATTAAATTTGCAACTTTCATTTTTTCTTTTCAACTTTGAGATTTTTTTGAAAATGAGTCATTTTGTAGCAAAGGAAAAAGGTACATTTTACAAGTAAGGCCTCTGTGGAAAAATGTTAGGAGAAATTCTGTTATAGACAAGGGAAACCAGATACCTACATATCTAATGTGAGAGAGATCTTTAGTGTCAAGATCCTTAGTTTCTCTAGGTTTTATTATGATGAACATAAAAGCCCATTACACTCCAGTTGCACTCTTCCAGAATAGACAGAGACTTTTAGACTGGGTTCAACAAGGTAAAAAGATTTAAAGCAAATTCAAACTGTGATAGCAAATGAGGCAATAACTTAGCACAAAAGAGCAATATTTATAAAGTGATTGTACAGAATGCCTTTTTTAACTGTCCTATGCTTATGATTTTCCACTAGCAATCTTTCCTCTAGGCTTCTATTGTGATTTCTTTCTTTCTGCTTCACATGTGACTGTACTTGTCATCTGTCTTCCAAAACATGTCTTCCAGAAGATGCTAACCCACCTTGTCGGCAATCAGTTGTTCATGACAGTTAAACAACTTTCCCCTTAAAAGATGAGCTCCGATTCTTAACAGATTTTTCAGAAATAAGTAAACAAAATAGCAATCTTAACCCCATACATGAATCTCCATATGGTCTTTTCTTAAAAGGCACCAAATGCCTAAAGATGGAATCAAATTTTACTTGAGGGGTCTCACAGCAGAAGTCTTATGTCTATCTCTATGTTTGTCTCAGAATGGGAACAGTGATGATTGAATTAAAAATCCCAGGCATTCCTTCAAGAACTAGAGCATGTATCTTCAACCAAGAAACAGAACAAATGAGATTTTGTTTTGATCAAACCATAACAATACATTCTTTCCTTATTTTTAAGAATGAGGATGCTTCCATGTTTAAACAAAAATAGTTTCCTTCTCTCAAGACTTCCCTATGTTTTTCTTTTAGTAAACAAACATCTTGTAGCTTTCTTTCCAAAGTGCATTTATAGAGAATAAATGGTTAGACTCTCATTATATGTCAGTTCTCCTAATTTCACTTGAACTATTTATTATTTTTTGAATTTACAGAAGAGAAAGCAGGGTTTGAATCTGAGTCAAATGAGTCACATTGCCTCCAAGACAACTAATAAAGATGCTCTGCAGTTTATAAAGAACATTAGAATTGGTATAAAAACTGGTCCCAATCTATAACTTTACTAATTACCAGATTTTAGGTCACTGTACAAATCAGATTCTCACAGTCATACAGTTCTGGCTTTAAGCTTAATCTCTGTTTGCCACAAATGTCCAGTGTCAATAACCTTGGTTTTTGTACTGCATCCATATACTAAGCTGATGAGCACATTGAAAGAATTTATACAAATAAATTTGCTTCTAAACTAGTTAGACTATTTTTTTTCCTTGGACAAAAGAATAAGTATAAAATAATTGTTTCTCGGAACTGAAAACCATATATTGCCAGAGTACTGAATGCTGCAGAGTCATTAGTGAGAGAATGCCTTAGCAGCATTCTGCTAGGGAAGAAATCTACATCCTGCTTGTTTGGGTAATAGTTCTTCCATTAGAGGCAATATTAGAATTTCAGCTTTTGATCTCTCCTTGTGGACCCCTTAAAATCCAAGCTGTGAAACAGCAGCTGATGCTTTACATACTATCACAACAGCCAGCAATATATGAAACCTTGAAACGGCATGCAAGGGAAATTAATGATGGGCTGTTAAGGGATATACAGTAACTCACGTTTGCATTACACAACATACAGCAAATTAAAGCTGCCTTTCTTTTGTTGTGCTGGTGACAGAGCAAATAAACATCAAGCAGCAATGCAGAATGGCAATATCTGAGATCACCTTTAATTTCTAGAGAGCCCAGAAAAAAGGATATTTTTTATCAGTAGTGCAGAACAAGCTCAGAACATTACAACTGATCAGTAGATAGAAAATGAGCTCCATGTCACCATCACTAGCCTGAATAATAGCATATGGTACAGCAGATCCATAGCAGCAAAAGCCAGAGAGAGATCCTGAAACTCTTATTTGTCAAATTAACAATTGCTAAAAGCACAACAATAACATAAGTGCATTTGTTTATTTTGTGTGTGCGTGATTTTTTATATTTTTGCATATGATTACAAATAAGAAGCAATAAATTACTTTTTTTTATTTCACAAGGACTATCTTGCATGTGTTTTGTCTCAATGCAAAGAAATCCTTGTTGCTAAAGAATCAGGACACTGTAAGCACAATGTAAAAAGGGTAAATTTGAGGGCTGAGTATTTGTTTTCTTAATATACCATGAGTTACCCAGTGTTTGTGATAAATGTAGTATTTCATGTTGTCTTTGGTAGTAAACATCTAGTCACTTCTGCTTAATATTTTGTTCTTAGGTGTTTTCAGGCTAAAAAAAGATTAAGGAAATTTTCTATGGATTCTTTAAAAAATGTGAGAGCATTTAAATGATTTTGTCTTAGTGTACTGTCAATTTCTATTACATGACCATATCTTTAATTAAATTGACTTAATCATACATTTAATTAATAAAAATGCTAAAAAAACAATAAGATGCTTCTTCACCTAAATCCCAAACACAATCTGTAGCCCTTCTTCAAAGTAAATTAGTGTTTCCTGTTGTGGTCTTTCGAAGTCTTCCACACTGACTTCGCTTAGCTTGCATTCACCTCAATTGATGCATAGTTAGACACAGGTAAATGTTATCTCAAAGCAATCTCAGCCTCACTGAGGGAGTGATATAAATCAAGGAGCCTCAAACTGAAGCGTTGGTTATTAGCATTCTTTTTAATACTATTATTATCACTATTTTTATGGTTATTCAGTAAAAAGCGATGACAAGCTAAAACTCTTTACAAAGGTTGTGCTGCAGCAGCCATGAGACAGAAAATGCTATAATTTTTTTCTGAACAATGGCACAGCATGACCATGAATCAAAAGTGTTTAAAGTCTGCCAAATGAGGTTTAGAAAATGTTACTATGCCTCACCAGGACTTCTGTAAATCATTTTGAAGCCTAAATTAAGAGTAGGAGGAAGACGACGGTGTGTGAGACTGAAATGCTACTGATAATTGGCTCAGACAATCAGCCATTTGCAAAAACAGTGGTGCTTTGCTGACAATGTGAATGGTAACAGCCCAGGTGCAGGGGGCATGAGTACCAGAGGATGACCACAGCAAACCAACATTTGTTTAGCTAGAACCTGGGTTTTGAGCCAGGTAAGGGAAGAGGCCGATAAGAAGCAGGTCCTTCGAGCTGGGATAGTGTTTTTTATCATGCCAATGTCCTCCTTTGCACAACTGGCTCAGGTGTGAGAACTCCACTCCAGGGCAGGTATTGAGGCATTCAAACATAGGCCTGAGGGTGTTCATTCCTTCTGATGGGGCAAGACTGCCTCAGCTATGCTGATGTGAGAGGCAGCTGTCATGTCTTAGAAGGCATTATAAACCATCACAGACCCCTGAAGAACCCTCAGACTCACTTCTGAAGCCTTCCACTAAAGGACTGCACCTGATCCACAGTGTTACGTCATATAATGCAAAATTCCCCCCACCAGGGCAGGTATATGGCTGTTCACACATAAACCTAAGCATATATTAAACCACTGAACTTTTTGTTTCATGGCTTTCCCTCATCCCCAACGAATCAAGACTACGACCATCACTTTGATCAGCAGACATTGAAATTTCAGCAATCAAGTCTTGTTTCTGGATCAGCAGGTGGTAATACCACAGAATCAGAGAATATGCTGAATTGGAAGGGATCCACAAGAATCATCATGTCCGGCTCCTGGCCTTGCATAGGACCATCCCCAAGAGCCACACCATGTACCCTAGGGTATTGTCCAAACGCTTCTTGAGCTCTGTCAGGCTTGGTGCTGTGACCACTGCCCTGAGGAGCCTGTTACAGTGCCCAAACATCCTCTAGGTGAAGAACGTTCTGATATCCAACCTAAACCTCCCTCAACACAAATATCTTTCAACTCTTATCCTTGCTTTGTCTTTCTTTCTCTCTTTCTTCTCCCAACTTCTCAAAATATATTGTAAAACAGACTAAAGAATTCCAGTCAATGACTTACTAAGTGCCTTATCGTGTCTGGATAAGTTAAAGTTGGCCAAGTCTAAATTTGCTAAGTTAAAGTTCATGAAGTGCCTTACTTTGCCTGAATGTTGTTTTAGAATTTGCCAAGTACTTCATTCTACCTTAATGTTCTAAATATTTGCAAGTAAAAGTGTGTTATAGAACCTCCTGAGAATTTTGTTGTTTCTCCCATGCACCACCCAGAGTGAATCAAAGAACCTTCCCCTAAACTTGCCAAGTGGACAGAGCCATAACAGATGGGCCACAGTCTTGTATCCATGTACATAACCACAAGTTGTCTCCTGTCTGTCTGAATTCGTGTCTCATCACTTCACCTTGCTGGACAACACTGTGGATGGTAACACCTCACCCTCCAGCCGTGTAAGCAGGACATTTAGGTTTGTAGCACTATGTAAGAGTGCTACATATGAGTTTGTCCATAGCTGGCACTCTGAGATGCAGAGCATTAGGAGAGGAGCCTGGCTCACCATGTGCTGTCCCCTGCACTCATCCCTTAATTCCTCTATGTAGTCTCTCACCTGGTTGTCGGACACTAAGAGAATCCATATATCTCTTCCTGGTGGAGGGAGTTCCTCACAAAGCTACCCAAGGCAGCTGTAACTAAACCAACTCTCAGAACAGAAAAAATAAGGTCAGTTGGTGAGGTGCCCTGCTTAAAGCTGATGACCCTGTTTAAGGGTCTTATAACCTTGGATTGTCACATTCATAAAATTACACTACTTTCAGGTTCAAGGACATACTCTCACTTTACTGTCTACCTCCTGTCCCATTTGTCCACAAACACATGCTCAGGTTACAGTTATTTAGAGCTGTAAGAACTGACAATATTTTATTATCTCTGCAGCAGAAATTAATGCACTGAAGAAATTTTACTGACTGAAACACTGTGTCTCAAAAGATGAGCAATAGCTGCAACAGAGGGAAGACAAAAGGCAGGGTCTGAGAACATGAGGTTTGACTTCTATGACAAAATTGGCAAATAAATACCTGCATCTTTCTGTGAATCTATTCCTTCATGTGTGATCTCCCCTATCCTTTTTCATAACTTCAGTCATAGCTGTGCTGGAAAAACTACCCTGAGAAACTTTTGTTATCATTTATTTTTTGTTGCATTTATAATCTCCCTATCATAGGGTATTTTCATAACTTAAATTTCATAGAAAGACTGAATATATATTTAAACTGTGTCTAAAGCTGCATGTTTAACATGCAAGCATCAATTCAATAAATGTGTCAGAATCCACACTTGACACTGCTGCTGTATCAAAAAAATAAAGCTATCCTACTCTAAATGATATTCAAACAGACTAAATGATCCTTTTCCTGTTTCAGAGCAGGAATTCAAACCTTATTTGTTCAGGATGTCAAATTGCTGGCAAGGAGTACTTGGCTTGGCACAGTGTAAATCCTGTATTTAAATTGAATGTGATACCTTTTGACTGAAAACATTCTGCCAATTTTTAAGGCATACACAACTGGGATCAAGAGGCACTAATGGTGCATTACTTAAAGGTGTTGCTAGTCACAAAAGAAAAGCAAAACTAGACAAACTATTTTAAAGCACTACAGATTGGTCCGAGACATTAGGACACTGCGACTGGTTTGTACTTGAGGATCCCACAGTATGACCACTGTGCCTTATCTAGACATTTATCATGTAGTATAAATGGCTCCAAGCCATACCTTCATCTTTCTCTTCATGCAGTTTAGTCTTGTTCACTGCAGTCTTCTCCAGGAGCAGCACTAAACTCACCACTCTTGCTAACTCCCCATTTAGACATTAACATAAGCAAAAAATATCCAAACACCCTGTGCATGCACACATACACATACACACATATTGCTGCACCAAGAATATTTACAGTCGTATCCTGAATTGCTCAAAAAGTGTCAGCTAAGATTATTCCTAAGCAAAACATAGAAAAGATGCTTAACTTTAGACTTCTACACTGCCAATAGTCTACATAAAAACTAATCCTCTTAAAATCCATCAATTTGAGTTTCCTAAATAGCCAATGGAAATAAGAAGGCATTTTTATGGTGCAGTTTATCCAATCTGTTCTAGCTATCTGTGTGAAGGTGAGATGAACTGCACTCCAGAAGTATCTAATAATTTTCATTGCTTACCAAAGAGCTAGCACATGTGTAGATGGTGGATAAGGTGAATCTCACTTTAAATTGCCTGGGGTTTAGATATTTATAACTGATACAATGAATCCCACCTTTAATGTCTTGGTCCTGCATGCGAAGCTTCCAGGTGATGCTCCTACCTGCATCTCTAAAAATGCCTCCTACTCCACAAATACTTATCCTAAGATTGGATATCTTTAATTATACCAAATGTTATAAAGCTCATATACTTCTGTCCTCAGCTCCCTCCCTGCTTCAAGGGCCTCCTTCCTCCTCTTTCACAAGGGCTTTTAGTTCTGTACCCTATTGTGTTGAACTTTGCCTCCAAATCCTTGATAATAGGCAGTTTGAGAAAGAATTTCTTTTTTCCTTGTGAGCGTTAAAGTATCTCAGCTACAATAACTTCTGCAGCTTCTCTTAATGTAGCATGAAGTAAATTTAAGCAAAGAGAGCCACAGCCAGGTCTATGCATCACTTCAGATGCTGAATAGGCCTTGTGCTGGCTCTGAGAAGTGAAGTTCACCCTTTGGGAGGAATTTCTCTCATGTCAGAAGAGAACAGAAGGAAACTGTTCTCTCTCTCCATAGAACTATATTCCCCTTATAAACAAACTTTGAATGTGAGACGCTCTGTAATGCCAAGACTTCCAATTTTATCACAAGCCCAAACACAGTGGATTTCCCCCACACACCCCCATTAAATCCCAGCTCCTGGAGTCATGTGAATACCCAAGGAATTTCAGTTGTCTTATAAAAAGGTTGCATTTCTGGCCCACACAGAGGCAGAGGAAACCCTGCAAATGTGACCCCATTGCACCCTAAACACTCAAAACCAGAAGGCAAATAAAAGAAGCCAAGTACATTCAGTTGTATGATTTTCAGGCCAATCTCATGATTATTTCAAGCCTGATTCAAGATTTTTGGATGGTTTGGGTTGGCAGCACCGAAGACTTCATTATAGTTTCAAAGACTATAAAAAGAAAAAAGTTTCCAAGCTGTATAATTATCAAAATGATGGAGAGTCTGAAATACAGCAGGAATGACAAGCACACTTGGGCCAGCATTTTCAAATGGGGCCTGATAGAGCATGCTTCAGCTATTTCATTGCCACATCCAGACACAGTGGACCTGATTAGCCTAAATATAGCTCTCACTGGAAATCAATTGGCTTAGGCAGGAGTTCAGCGACACAGGTCTTTTTCTTGACAACTGCCAGGGGTGAATTTCACCCTGAGAAAGTCACACAAGAGGAGGGAAGGATTGCTGACCTTACTCAAACGGTGTCTTGAGAAAGCAATTTGGACAATGCAGGACAGAGGTTTATTCAAAAACATGTGGAAGTGATTTATGGATTCTATTGAAGCTTTCTGGTATTGAAGCATTGAAATAAGTGCTACTCCCATATTTTGGATGTAATAAGGGATATATTATGATATTTCATCTTTAAACAAGATAGGCTTTAAACCAGCTTCCTAAATTCCATTGTCCTTTTATTCTCCTTTTCTGTTCTCCTGCATTTCCTTGATTTTTCTTCTTTTTTTTCTTGGTAGCCTAAGATTTGGCTATAAGGCAGGCTTCAAAGAGTAAGGAAGTACATGCTCTGTATATTCTTATTTGGCAAAAACTTTCTGTCCCTCCTCATGTTGAGTTTACTACTCCCCAAGCAGTCCCACTGACATTAACAGGCATCTCCTGATGCCAGTGTGGCTATAATATAGAAGAAGAAAAGGAGAGTGAAACAGGCAAGGAGAGCCAGGAGGTAATTAAAGGGCATAATGAGACGAACAAAAGCTTGTAATCTTTCCATGGGTTTTTCCATGGCGACTTAGTCCTTCTTTCATTTAAGTCAGTGGGAAAATTCCAATTTATTTCAGCAGCAATAGACAATGTTTCTTTCAGCCTAGAACCATTATTATGATATTGCATTGCCATATTGAAATTTCCTATCTGTAACAGAATTTTTTGCCATTAAATTTAAGTCTTAATTCAGTAGGAAAAATTCTACAGTAATGAGTAAATTCGCCATGGTGCTCATGCACTTCCTCAACTTTAGTCACACAAGCAGGTCCATCATTTTATTTTAAGGAAACTCGACCTCAGATCAGCCCTGGTATTTGCCAAACTGGAACTCTTTTTGTTTATTCTAAATAAATATATGTGCAGAAACTATTCCCTCATCCCCACTAGTTCTGCTGCCATGCAACACCAGAAAGCACAACACACAACAAAATCGTTCTTGGTGGCAACACCAAAGTGAGCAGTTTTCATACCACCGGTGAGAGAAAAAAATGGAAAGATGCAGGAGTTCATGACTTTCCAGGGCCAGAGATTGAACATCAGTTACTTAATACCATGTACAGAGGAAAGTCTCTTCAGTTATTTATTTATTTTGGTGGAAGGAGGAGGGGGTGAGGGGCTCCTTCAGAAAACCTGCAGGCAGGAGGCCCCACATGGTGGGGGGAGAGGGGGTGATTTCACTTACAGGCGTCCTGGTAGCTATTCTACCTTCTTGAAACATTTTCCTGACAATCTTCAAAAGCAAAGTCTCAATTTGCATTTTTAATACTGAAATATAATACGCTGTTACTGGGAGACACCCCTGAGTGTTATTACTTATCACTGGGCCATTATAAACAATCATGAAAGATTACAGTTGATCTGCCTGGCCAGATGCATTCTTGAAAACCCAGAAAGAGGGCTAAATGAGAACCAACATATGTAAAAGATTCACAATGCTATATTTCAAATAAGAAACATGTCAGGAGTGGAAAAAAAAAAAGCCAAAGAGCATAGTGGTTAAAGAAAAACTGAAAGAAAAACACATAATTGCTTTTAGTCTGTCATTTCCCCCCACAGAGTAGTAAATAAGCGCTTTGATACATAAAAGCCGTTATCAAACAGTAACAAATTAGTTCTTCACCATCTGTGATCCACGCGAGGGGGGTGACAGTTATAGGCAAGATTTTAAAATATGAAATCAACTATTTATGAACTGGTTTCAGAGTCTTGCTGTCTACTTTGTCTCCTAAAACGTGGCCACAAGAAAGAGATGGGTTTTCGAAGCTAACAAAAAACAGGCGTTGTGGTTCCACTCTTTAAATGATGCTAATTGCTGGCTGACATTTGTAAACAAGATGTTTCCTTTCCTACCATTGCCTACTATAGCTCAGAGTCACTTTCAAGAACAATATCTCACATGAAAAAAAAAATCATCACTCTGACCTTACCAAACCCTATTACTTTGAGCTTCTCTATGTTACACATGATTGGCTCATTATTTCATGCTAGACCCACCGCTTCAGAAATATTGCAACTTAGATCTGATTTCTTTCTTGCTTCTTTGCCTTCCTGCATTCCTTCTTGCCCTCCTTCTCACTTTCTCTCACGCAGGCACAGTTTCTCACTTTCTTGCTTTCTGCCTGGCTTCTTTTCTCTCTCTCTCTCCTCTCAGCCTTTTTGTTTTTTCTGCTTCTTTTTCTATCTTTTCTTTTTTCTTTTTCCTTTGCAAAAACACCTTCCTTTGGAACTGTGTAGGTGAACAGATATTTCAGCTCCTAATTTTAATAAAAGAAGTGCCAAATTTTTCATGACATGCAAATTACTATATATTAATGGACAAGTAACCCTAACTTAATTTAGGAGAAGGAAAAGACAACTCAAACCCACTCATTTTATTGGTGCATCTAGCATCTCTGTTTTGCTTCATTCCTCTGTGCAGAAGGGGTGTTTTTCTGGAACGAAAGCAATTAAATCTCAGAGAGATGGTGGTAATTTGTTTCTGCTTGGGAAGTGAGTGCTTTTGAAAAATGAGTTTGAATTGATCTAGGGTTTTTTCCATCTCTTCAATGGAAGAAACAAAACAGAATTAAAAGCCTGAAATGTAAGGAGACTCCATTACTTAGAAACTGCTGAGAATGGTTATTATTATTTTTCTGAAAACAATGTTTTTTCTTGCAGTTTGGGGCAATATGAAAAGAAAAAAATTTCATTAACATGCTGTGGATTGCTGTATTTCATGGGACAATCCACTGCCTTTGCAGTGTGTCATTTTTACTTTCAGTGAAATACAATGGACATTTCAGCAGGAATACAAAAGTGAAAAAGGATTGACCTTATTCCCACAATCCCACGTCCATTGACTACAGCACCAAGAGCTCTTTCATTTAGATTAAGAGGCTTTGACTGACAACAAAATATTTCTCTGCTGTCATCATTTTCTTCCAAGACAATAAAATATGTACATGTGGTATATAAAAAAAGCTATACAAAGAGACAAATCTAGATGCATCTGCTTAGGTCCTTGAACAGAGGAAGAAATACACATTGGCTTGGGTGCCCTAGGGTAACTGATAATTGAATTATGTGAATTATATGAAATAAGCTGAATTTCTCACTAAGATTTCGGCATCTGTAGTGGCATCTATCTCACCAAATGTAACATCTATAATGTAAAATAAGCATAAGAGCTGCTTGTCTAAACCCAGTGGAAGAAGATTTATCACATGATAACACATCAATATCACTGAATCTGTGACTGAGATAGGCAAACAAGCAGCAAGTTAGTGAAAAAAGAAAGATGCTTCTACAAGTATTCAACTCAAATAAAAATAGATGCTAAACACAGTAGATAAACTGTGGTGTGTTTTTCTTTCATTAGAAGGGGAGGGTGGGGTCAGTCCTCAAATGCAAGTGTAGATGTCCAGTATTCAGTGAAATTAATTCTCTCCCTACAGTCTTAAAGTGGTGTTAGGCAGAGTCTAATTGACCTCAATTGATAGCAGTAGTGGCCAACAATTTTCAATTTCATCATTTTTAAAAGTAAAAATGGAAGAATTCCTTTCATTAAATGCACAATCACTTTGCTGAGTTATAAAAATTTCAGTCTGCATTGGTATGATCAAAGTTTTGGTAGCACCAGTAGTATGGTAACATCAGCATTAAAATGTAACCCTTTCAATTCCATTCTGATAACTTAAATGATTTTAGATAGCAACATTTTGCTATTACAATATAATTCATCTAAGGGATCAATGTATTTCTGAGATGAAAACATTTTGCCACAAGACGCAATTTAAATTCACTGCATATCTTGTTAGGATAGTCATGACTTAGAAATGAAAGGTTTGGGTAGGCTGCAATCTCAGCTGGAAACAATTTGTATTGGTGATTTCAGTGCTCCTGGTATTTATAATGATGCTTCTGAAAAGGATATAGCATGCTTTATACTTGCACCATTTAAAAAAAAAAACATGTTTTCAACTTTTTCTCCACTTTCAAGAGTTATCTGAGATTTCTCCAGTAATTCAAGTATATCTCACTGATTCCTCCAGTACTATTCATTCTCCATTTCTGCAATACATGACTGTGACTCTACTGAGGCAGTAATGATTTTTGCTGGCTTCCAGCTGTTCCTGTTTGGTCTCAGGTGGCCTGGCTACCAGCCTGGACAGCAGTTTTCTATGTCTGTCATAACATTTCTGTTTCTTTTGCCTTTCAGCTGGATTTGGAAATTTGGTGTTTGCTCAAGTTTAACTCTTGTGAAAAGAACAACCAATTAACATCTGTTCAGGAGTAGGCACTCTTAGTTCTTTTCTTATATTTAGCAATGTAAAGGACAATTTTTCATCTCTGCTTTCAGTTTCTTTGAATATATAACCGAATAATGGTGTTCACTAGGATAAAGCCAGTAAAACGCTTAAATAAGTGCCTAATTTCAGCATGAGAATAGCTGCAGTACCTTCAACACTTTCAGTTATTTGCCTGCTTTAAAACCCTTTGCTTTTTAAAAAAGCTAATATCTGTGGCTTCCCATGCAGAGCAAATTTCATTGTTTCATTTTGCTAATAACAAAAGCTTCCTTAGAGAAAGGTATAGTCATAGTTAGGCACTTTGCTCAATATTACTGTTCTTAGTGTCGCAATAGTTTTGAAAGAATTTGAGGAATAAAACTAGACCAGAATTACTCTATTAGGTAATGTAGCCCATTTTCTATACATTGATCTTAAGCCATAGTCTGTTTCTTTGGGCAGATAATGTATAGTCGATATACATGAGCAGTTCTAGAAGCCCTTTCACTTGCACAGGCTGTTCTATACAGAGGGACAGAACAGAAAACCACTTTTCAGGAGCGCAAATGGATGCTTCATCAAGTGCTTTAAAATTTAATCAGGGTACCAAGCTGAAGCAGGACCATCGCTGATGAGAACATATTGAAACTCCTTAATTAATCTGTTTTCTGAACCACATGCAGATTGTTATCTGTGAATATGTGATCTGATACAATATCTAAATATACCTTCAGAGAAGCAAGTAATGTCCTAAAAGTTTTGAAGTAAGCAATCACAGTAAGTGATAAATAATGACAATATATTGATGTCAGTGCTACTGATGGATTACCAAGTTATTGCTGATGTATACCAAGCTGCATTTAGTTCTCATAATTGCAAGGTTATAGAACTGAACTGGTTTGATCTGGGTCCACGAGGATTCTCAGGTACTGTTTTTGTAGTGCTGATGAACAGTCAGTCTTCAGTTTGTACTGGTGCACAATACTAGGCTTTTTTCCAAGTGCGGGACTTAATGCTTGTTTCTGTTAAACTTCATGAGGCTCCTGTTCCTGGAGCCTGCTGAGGTCTGTCTGCACGGACTGTCTCGGTCCTGTCCTCCAGTTATCAGTCTCACTCCTCTGGCCTGCTGCTGCCCTCACGCATGCTATCTGTATGAAGATTTTACCAGCCTTTCTATCAAACGCAAAGTGACATTAGCCTTTAAGCTCCCTCAGCACGCTCATATGCATCTTGTCAGGTCCTGTGAGCTTGTGTATGTGAGTGATCAGCTCACCTAAGTATCCCTAAGGTGACCCTCTCCAAAGCTTCGATGTGTTTCTATCCTCCGCAAATTTTACTTGGCATGCATATTCAAGAGGCCTGAGGAAAGACCTTTTCTGTGAAGGCTCTGAGCACCTCATTCATTTCCCTGCCCTCATGAGCTTGCCTGCACTATTCACTAGCATCTCTACATCTGCCCCAGTGTTTCCCTCACTGATAGGAAGCCCTGTAGAGGCCATTCATATTGACCTTTGCATCCCTCACCAGTTTCCTCTTAGCCAATGTCTGCCTGCCTTTCCTAACTCTCCCAAAGTGTTTGGGTGATGCTTTATTCCTTCTTAGTCACTCTTCTCCATTTTCTACCTCTTCAAGTCTGCTTTTGAATTCAGTTTAAATTCCCCATTCAGTCAAGCTGGTTTATTTTACAGTAGGATGGATTGCTCTTGTGTTTCGAGGAAATTATATATAGGTCATCAAGCTTTTAATGGTTCCTTTGCTCTTCAAGGCATCCTCGTAGGATCCCATTCATCTTCAAAGATCAACTTGCACCATTTATAACTTAATAACTTTATAACTTAATCTCTTCAAAATATGAAGTTTAGCAGTTCAGTAGCCAAAATTTCTTGAGCTAGTTAACTTACAGCCTGTTCTGAGATATCTGGCATGTTTTCAGGGTAAATAAATGAGCTGCATAGACATCCCAGTGGGGAACTGTCTTAGTCTTCTCCATCATCTAGAGTAACTTCTCAGTGTCTTATAATTGCTTTAAAATTCTGACAATTTTGAAGATCTGTTATGTGAATTTTGTATTTAACATTCTTGCATCAAAAAAGCAGAGAATATTTTTCTACACTGCTAACAGAATCTGCATGTGTTTATTAATTCCTTCTCATTTAGCATTTCATGTGGTAGTCGCAGATTTTCTGCTTCAGCATTAGAAGTTGAATTCCACATGAAGATAAAGGCAAAACACTATAAACAAACTTCAGCTGCCTTATGATCTGTTTGGACACAAGAGTTTTTCTCCTTCCATACATACAGATAGAAGTTAACCACTTACAAACATGGAGATATTCTTTCCAGTCCTTCTTAACCATCTTTCCAGGTAGTTAAGTGCTGTCCGTGTCTAAATGTGTCTAAAATCTCTTCCAAAGTTTTGACCCAGTGAGTTGGTGAATTCTGGTTTCAAGCCACATTATACAATCACCAATTACTCCCTTTCTCCTCCAGATACACTTTTTCTGTCAAGGGAACTATCTTAGTTCAAAAAACAATATTATTGTATGTGTTTTCCAAAACACCTGTTTAGCCCAGATATGCCTTATTTCAGCTACTCCCTGAAACACAATCTCTAACCATTTAAAAACAAAATACTAAAACGGCAGTAAGAGTTAGACTGATTTGATTTGAGTGAGACCTAAAGCTGCATAAAAAATGCTAAGCCGTGCAGGTCATATTCAGATAAGTATTTAAACGAGGTGCTTATGTTTATTTCACTGTACTTCTTGCAATGCTTGTCATTCTTTGTTTAGGAAATGATGCAAATGGCATAAGGAAAATAAATACCATAGTGTGATAAACAGCCAATGTTTATGATCATTTCCTTTCTTTGAAAAAGTTATTTTTTTCTTTCTTAGAAAAAAAAAATGCAGTAATGATCCAAAACAGTGTAATCTCCTTCTACCACAAATGTTGAATGCTGAAGTGTGTTTTAAGGGCTCAATCTAATCATAGATGTTTGTGTATACATATGACAAGTCTTTTTCCAATATTCTCATAAATATATTCCTTAAATTGCTTTAGTATGCAGTCTGTATTTTCTGTAAATCAATATAAAGTGTGCTACACACAACCAATGCTTAGAAATCATGCGATCCAGCAATCCATTACATGATACCAATACAAAATTGTCCCATAAATAGATCTCCTTACTGGCTGTAGTGGGGTAAATTCTAACGTTTTCACATTTGTGTTCGGTTCAGAAGACCACCAGTCAGCTTGGATGCTTATCTGAATACTCTTGTATTTGAAAATTTAACTGGAAACCTTAAAAGAATCTAAATACTTCCTGCTCTAAATCAAGCCTGAAATATCTTGAGCACTGTCTTTTTTGTGGTATTTGGGTGCTTGCTTTTCTAGTCTCAGACAGAAACCAGAAGTGCAGAAGCTTGTAAAAACTAGAAGAATGGGAAAATTTCTTAACAAAACATTGTAGAATACTTGAAAATGTATGACTGTTTGGAGGTCTGAGGTACATAGTTTAGGGTATTTGCCATTTATCTCTAAAAGAAATATTCAATATTCTATTTCAGAGACTTGTGACCCTCTGTGAAATGTATTACACAATATATTTTAAATATATTTGTATATAATTACAAGCTATTTATAAGAGCAGGGGTCCATTATATCTACATTATGTTTATTTTTATTATATTTTCAATTGTGAAATTATGCGAGTCAACAAAAATTAGTTCACTGATAACAATGACAATTACTATTTAGAAAGGCGGAAGACAGAAGAAGCATTGTGAGAGAATAATCCACATCTAGAAAAGTTTTTTAGCTGCCCAGATTTGAACTTGTTGAACAATGGCAAGTTGCTGCAGATCTTGAAGTCAGATCCTGGCCTGTATTTGGTGGACAAGTCTGAGAGCCTGGTTCTACCAGATTAGCCAAGCAGCACTGGTCATGGATGGGAGAAAGTGTTAACCAAATATCCGAGGGAAAGAGCTAGTGTAAGACTTACTGAAGAACTGCTGTTCGTTCATAATGAGTTTAGAGAGAAGCTTATCCAGAAGCCTACATACTGAATAATGCCATGGCTTCAGACAAAATTTTTCCCTGGTTTCCCAATACCATATATGCGTACATAGATAAACACATGCTTAAGACATTAACCTTTCTAGTATTTGGGGGGAAAAAAAAGCCAAATCAAAATTTTTAAAGTGAAAAGTTATATTTATGAAGAGCTTTTACTAAATATAGGGAGAAAGAAATAAACTGCAGATAAAATATATATTAACCAACACAGCAATCTCAGTGTTTTTGTCCTCTGATGTTCCATAAAGATTAAGACTGCTCTTTCTACAGAGTTATGTTGTCATTTACCGCTTTATCATTGGGAAACAGGACTTTTGACATACTACTGGATCAAAGAATTTCTTTTAAAACTACTGGCTTAATTTAAGGAAATATTCATAACATTTATATTGTAATGAAATAAGTTATGAAAAATTATTACTCATTCATACTGCCAAATGACCCTGAGTAGAAGTCCAATGATAAAAGCCCTAAAGTACCAATTTTTAGAGCTACCCAATTCTCATTAAAAAAATGTTTATATGTCTAATGTTCATCAGCTTTTTGTAAATTCAATACCTAGGTCCTTGCACAGACTTTCTGAGTTTTTGCCACATCAAGGTCCTCTTGAATCTCAGAGTTTTTTTAATATTTTGCTTATTATTTTGTCTTTCAAATCAGTGATCCAAATGCTCAACTCTTCACCTATGCTGTCTGTACTGTAGTCTATCATAGGCTCACTGCTACCCTCTGCTTCTGAGCAAATCCCATCCCTTTACCCCAACTGGAGTAGTATTATGGAGGCTTAGTAGGAGCTAAAAAATCCCTAGAGAACATGTCTGTCGAGGGGACATCAAGAAGAAGAGTGATGTACTTTAACATCTCAAAATTAAATTTTGGAAGCAAACGAAGGAATGTTGTCCTCTAGATAGAGAAATGAAGAATGAGAAGAGAAAGAAAGAGAGACACAAAGGGAAAAAGAGAAAGTGAGAAACCAAGAAAAACAAGAAAGTGCGAAAGCAAGCAAGAAAGAAAGAAAGAAAGAAATAATTTCCTAGGAAATTCTTTTTCTGAAAAGCTGCTGACCATCAAGGCCACGTTGGTGCCTCTCAGTCTATTACTCAGTTGAGAAAACACGTGAACATAGGGAAAGCAGTGCATTGACAGTGCACTGACAGCACTGCTGTCCTCGGTGCCTTCGCAGAGTCTCTATCTTTGCATTAAAAGCAGTTCAGGATCCTTTGCTATGAATAAGGATGAGCAAGAATGGATATGACTCCCCATGCTTGGTGGCCATGCTCACCAAGGCTTGATTTGCAGCCCTACCTGCCAGTTCTACATGTGGGTTCTCTGGTCAGAAACCTCTTCCCTGTTGTTCAGCCACACTCCAGTCCTAGTGATAAGGCACAAACTGAAACACAGGAGGTACTGTCTGAGCACAAAGAAGCATCTTTTTATTGGGAGAGTGACTGAGCACTGGAACAGGTTTTCCAGAGATGTTGTGGAATGTCCATCCCTGGAGGTATTCAGAAGCTGTATGCACATGGTCCTGGGAAACAGGCTGTAGGACCAGGTCACCAGATGACCTTCAGAAGTTTCTTCCAATCTCAGCCATTCTGAGATTCTATGATTCTGTGTGCAATATGATCCTTCCTTGTGCTTCCTTCCAGCACAAAGTGATAATATGTGCTTGACACACACCAGACCCAAGAGCTAAGAGTCCTATGAAGTCATTTCCAGCTGAAGCCCATTTCTGTCACTAACTAAACTCTACTGACTAAGGCTTTTACCCTCTACCTTCTTTGAAGCAAGGTCACGTTTTAGGGTATTTGATGTTATGAGACTCTTAACAACTAAGAAGGTGTTCTTTAGCCTAGATAAACCTTGAGGTTAATATTGCATTCAACCTAATTATCATTGCACTTCAGATTTGACATATCCTTCTTAACCTGACAGGAATAGGAACAGTTTTGAAAGAAACAACGTCATTGTCCTCCAGCTGGACAAATTTTTGTCATCAAAAGAGGTTTTACATATACAAAAGAGAGAAACTACATAATATTGATTCTTACTTGCTGTTGCAAGAATGGTTTCCAAACCAGGAAATTTTCTCAGTGTTCAGCATTTCCACCTCTTTCTCTTCTATATTTTATTGGCCTTTAGTGAGATATGACATTTCCCTCTTTTTAAAGATGAAACAAAAGATTTAATCCCTTGCTCGTTTTGAGTTCCTCTCCTTCCTGTAAATCTGCTATTTTTAAAAGTGCCCCAGAAATTTTAAGAGTCAATATTACCTTTTTCTGTAAGACTCTAACAGACATTAATGGTTAATTCATTTCTGGACCAATTCTAGAAACCATGAAGAGCTCATTGTGTTCCATAAGTAAAAAATTAAGAGATATGATAAAATTTCATATATAAAATTACACTAAAGGTTCAGCTGTCAACATTGCTGTAACATGTCCTCTATTACTCGCTTGTGTTTAACATCTATGGCAGGATTTAGATATTTTTTTAATTGTTACAATTTTGTACAAATATAGCAAAACCTGTGGATTATGTAAATTGAGGTGTTTTGTATTTGGTTACTGAGGAAACTTAAAATTTAACTAGGTAATTATATCCAGATCTTTCTTTCTTTATTTTCATGATCATTCTTCATGTAGCATATTTACTACCTTTTTCAACTCAGAGCCTTGAGTGAACATATGTTAAACAGTAATTCATCTCTAAAGCATTTATAACTTTGTAAAAATTGACATGCTATTTCAACAAAGAATTTCTACCACATATATTTTTCTTCTATCAGAATATATACAGTTAAAGGAGTCACATACTAGTAAAGAAATGCAATGTAAATGTCTCTCTTATCAGTTAAACTAAAAATGCTGTGAGTTCATTTTGGCCTTCAAGTTACAAAAGTACATTTTCAGTCCCTACAGCAGCATCAACATGTATGTAAATATTAAAATAAGGCCTCCCTCATGATTTGAATCATCATTGAATGTCATGAATTTTTAATTTTTTTTAATAGTGTTGTGGTAGAGACACTATATCACCTTTTCATCATAATAAACTAATATTGTTCTTATCTTAATTAAATTACAGTACGTCATTACTTAGAGAGTAAGAACTCTGGACCAGGACCCTTTACCGTGTAAAGGAAAGAAAATCCTAAGGGAAAACTGTACACAGTAACGTGTTGGGCTGGTTGAAAAATACTGAATTTCAAAGGTTTTTGTTGGAAAGTAAGACTTTTCAGTCGATATGATGACCAAAAAATATCCTTTTTACACAGAACTCTCTATTGGTCTGCAGGCTACAGCTAATCCAGCAGTATGTGCATCATACTCAAGATACTAAATCTTGGCGGCAGAAATCTTTGTGATAGGATTTATTGTTCTCGAGCAATACATCCCACGATACTCTTTGACACTGGAGTTTATTTAATAGGATCAGTCCCAGATTCTTTCTTCCAGACTCTCCTATTTCATTGCTCACAGTGGGTTCTTAGAAGTTCATTTTCTTACATGTGACTTCTTCATAAATATGAGTCAGAAAGGTCTTATTTTATTTGCCATCTGTTTATACTCCTTCAATGTTCCTTTTCTACACTAACTTCCACATCTGGTTCCACACTTTCCATAGCAGGCCAAAATTATGGCCACATCCACTATCTTCATGACCCCCTCTCCATTTCGTGAATTTATCCACAGTAAAAAATTGTGAGAGTAACAGGGTAATTTGAAGTCTTTGGGGAAGTTCATTCCTTTTGGGTGCTTTGATTCCAAGTTTCTTTTCATTTTTGCCAGACTGAGGAAAAATTGGGAATATATGATTACTTCTAGGAGTTGCCATACCAATATTGTCCTTGTATCCCACTTGGAGTGCGGAGTGTGTGCCAAGTGCCATGTGCTGTCCACTGTGGAGATATGTTAAAATGGAAAGGGATTTGCCCACAGAAATGTGACTGAGATCTCTGACTCCCTATATGTAATTTCTGAGAATAAACAGTTTTTACACGGCTATGATTTCCCACCCTTTTTAGCTGAGCCAGATTTGCAATGATGGCCTAGAAATAAGCATGCTTACTATGCCAAGACCATCAAGCTAGAAAGTCATGTTTCCTTCTCCCACCATTCATTGTAATTGTTTTGGAGTAGTCTTTTAACTTTGATCAAATGAGACCACTAAAAATTTTGCAATCTGACTGCTAATGGCTATTCTTTTCAAAGCTCTCTGTTTTGTCAAATTTTTATTCTAATCCTCTTTTCCTGAAAACTAGACAATGATAGGCCCCTCCCACTGACTTCTGCTCTTGTGTGCCTCACTCCAATGCTGTTCATACATGCTGATCATGTGAAAAAATACACAGAGATTTGAAGCGGAGGTTAGGATGTCAGGAAAAAGTGTTTGATGGAATAACTTGACTGAAGATGGTCAGCGGCATCAGCAAAACACCTGAGACTCTGAGCATATTCTTTGTCCACTCACTTTGTGTCTCCTGAAAGCTTTCCAAGCATTTGAGAACTGCAGACATATTACCTGAGCTCACTTTTCAAAGACACACCACAGAGGTTCCGGTGTTGTAACTGAGCAGCTCCACCACCAAGGGGTTATTCCTGATGAAATGTTACTTACTATTTTCTGGTTTAGACTTTTAATTTTAGTAGTTTCATGCCACCTCTACCTCTATAGGATAATTTTAAATCCATTTTTTTTATAGCCAGCCTTTTTCTGGGAAGTAGCAAGGCAATTAAGGTAACTTTTCATTGCTACTCAAAATAAACAGTCTATACTTTCTAGCAGTTTCTCAGTGTTTCTTTCATTCCTTACTGATTTCTAAACTTCTCAGTTTTCTTTTTAACGCCAAAACAGATTGCCAGACTCTGGGGCATTAATTGCACCCTAGGTGCCAATCATTTTAAAAAAACCTGCCCACAGATGTTGCAGTGAGTACTGCAAAGTTCCATGGGTATTTCGGAAATGTTGGCCATTATTCAGAATCAAGCAAAAAAATCTGACCATGGGATCTTTTGAAAAATTTACCTTCACACATTGCAAGGTATATTTTCACCTCCTTGGGAAGATTTTGAGACATGCTGCATATATATGTGTGTGTATATATATATATATATATATGATCTTCTAACGCCTCCATTCAATGTGTGTTCAAAAAGTACAGCATGTTTCTTACTTCTCTGAGTTTATCACAGGACAAGGGAGAGGAAAATAAAGAGTCAAAATTCAGTGCATTCAAGAGAAAAGAACATTTGTGATATTGTGGAAATAGGAAGGAAGGAAGTTCTCCTTCACTCACTCAAAGGTAAAAGAGCTGGTTTTGATCCTGAGAGCTTCTAATACTTAGAATTGTTGAATCATGATTTCTATGCTAGACAAGGAATTAATTGTATGATTCCATGATAAAATTATTTTGATTGAGAAAGACCCTTAATGTCACCGAGTCCAGTCATTCACCACAAACAGTGTACCCAAAAGCCATATCCACATGTTTTTCAAACACTTCCAAGGATTCCACCACTTCCCTGAGTACCTTGTTCCAATGGCTGACCACCTTTTCAGCAAAGAAATTTTCCTGATACCCTATCTAAACCTCCTCTGTGGAACTTCAGGACATTTCCTCTTGTCCTGTCACTTTTTGGGAGAAGAGGTCTGGCTACACTCTCCTTTCAGGCAGTTGTAGAGAGCAATAAGGTCCCCTCTGAGCCTCCTTTTCTCCATGCTAAACAAACCCATCTCGTTCAGCTTCTTCTCATAGGGCTTGCACCTCATTGCCACTAGAAAAAATAGACAGAAAAAGACAATGAGAATGAGCAGATTGATAGCTCTACATCCACAGAACCCTCGTAGCCAAGCCCCAGTTAATCACGTTACCTATGAGGTTATTAACACCATCTGCAGTGACCAGATGAATACAGATGACTGAGTGAAAAGATCAATTTCAAATACATCCCAGTTTGTTTTCTGTTGGCAGCCAATTATTTTCTACCCTAATCTACCAGTGTTTTCAGTAATAATGAAACTATCTTAGGGAATGAGTGTTTCTCAACATTTCACAATAATTTGAGATCTTTATCACATTTAAGCCTTGTGAACTGAATCATATTCCTTCAGCTAGCTCTACAGTAATATAGGTATAAATTTTTTAAAAATACTTTTTAACTATTTTTCTTTTACTTTCTGTAATTTTTTGAGTGCTTTTTTAACACACATTAGTGGAATTATCATAGAAATCCATGGAAATATTGTGATGATATGATATATGGTAAAAATATGCTCAAGTAATTTCTGGGTATTATATTTTTGTAAACTAATCTCTTGTATTATAAAGGGAGCAATTTTTGCCTTTTTATACAGGAAAATATTACATCCAAGATCTGTGATATAAGATCTGAATTAAGTTTTCTCTTTTATGAAGGATCCAACTAGCTTTGTTTTGTCAGTTTCTCCAAACTAATGTGTTTGAAAGGAAAATTCAAACCTAATATACCATTCTTTTGTAGACTTGACAATGTTTGGCCCTCAGCTTTGAAAACAACACTGTTTAGTCAGAAAAAAAAGTGTTTTCAGAAGTGATACTTTTAAAGTGATGTTGAGACATCTCAAAAATACTTGGCATTAGCCAAGCCCTGCTCCAATTAAAGTCAAAAGATGTATTAACACCACCTCCAACATGCACTGAATACAGCCAGCAAGTCTCACTTTTCAAAATTTTATTCAGAGTTTATGAGATAAAAAAGTACTTTTAAAAAAAGAAAAACAAATATTGCCTGGTCTGCCAACTGCTCTTCAGACTGAGTCAAGTAGGATTATTTCTGACTTTTGCCACATCACCAATACCAAAATACTTTGCAAGCATTTTTTCAACTCATTAACTTTATGCAGCCCCATTACACTGAACAGGATTGTACAACTCTTAGTCATGCTGACAGAATCTATCCCAGGACCTAAAGCAAAGGTTTAACATCATTATGTAGATGCAAAAACAGTAGAGTATCTCACACAACCCTTTAACAAAACTTTCTATGTTCCCATTCAAGCAGATTAGCTCTGAGTATTCAGAGAAGAGAGAATGTTTACTGATAAAACTCTGATTGTAGAAATTTGTCTGTTATTTCTCTCTGTGATTAGATTTCCTCTTAACAATAGGAGAACCTGCTTACACATCATGGAATGAAACAGAGGAATATATGAAATATAAATATTTGCTCTTTGTTTTCAGAGCAACAGTACTATACTTAAGAGTGTGATATAAGGGCCATACTGTGCCAATCCACATAAGGTTTAAAGCGTTTCCTTTCTCTCACCAGCAGTCTGAGCATTTAGTTCAAGCTGTGCATACCTACTTGTGACAAAGGCCCAAGGGTGTGTTGTGCAACTTCTCTATCAGACTCTAGAAGTGGGCATCACATTAACATGTGATTGTCTTTCTATGGGTTATGTCTTTTTCATAAATGACTCTCTGAACAGAGCCAATACCCAGCAGCTCTGATACAGATCTACCAAGGCCGAGCTCATCAGCGATGATGGTAGCACCTCTGGGATAATGTAGTTAACAACAGCCAGAGAGAGGAGTGAGAATATGTGAGAGAAACAGCTCTGCAGACATCAAGGTTGGTGAAGGAAGAGGAGGAGCTGTTGCTCCAGGCACAAGAGCAGATTCCCCTGCAGCCCTTGGTGAGGCAGTGGTGCCCGTCATGTCCCCGCAGAGGTTCATAGAGAAGCTGTGATCCACTTGCAGCCTGTGGAGGACCCTACACAGGAGCAGGGGATGCCTAAAAGAGGCTGTGACTGTGTGGGAAGCTCAAACTAGAGCAGGGTCCTGATGGGACCTGTGTCTCTTTGGAGAGAGAAGCCCACACTGCAGCAAGTTTGCTGGCAGGAACCCATGGGGGATCCACACTGGAGCTCCCTGTTCCTAAAGGACTGCACCCCGTGGAAGGGACTGACACTGGAGCAGTTTATGAAGAACTGTAGCCCATGGGAAGGACTCATGTTGGAGAAGTTTGTAGAGAACTGTCTCCTGTGGGAGGGACCCCACGCTGGAGCAGGAAGAGAGTGTGGGGAGTCCTCCTTCTGAAGAGGAAGGAGTGTCAGAGACAATGTGTGACAAAGTGACCACAGTCCCCACTCACTTTCCTCCTGTGCCACTGGGATAGAGGAGGTAGAGAATATCATGAGTTAAGCCTGGGAAGAAAGGAGGGGTGTGAAGCATTCACATTTGTCTTCCAGAGCAAGAAGTCTTGCTTCTCAGGACGTAGAAGTGAGCATAGAAGTAGAGAATAAATCTTTAGTTTTCCTTCTCTTCCGTGCTTGCCCTTTGCTTTTGGGTTATTAAACTCCCTTTATCTTGACCCACAAGTTTTGTTCATCTTATTTTCTCGCCCCTGCCCTCATGCTGTTGAGGAGGGAAGCGATAGAGTGGTTTGGTGTACACCTGGCATCCAGCCAAGGTCACCAGCCACAACATACTAATATTTTGGATGAGATAGTTCCTACTCTTTAGGACAGACTCATTTTTCAATGAGTGATGAAAAGAAAATCCTATCATACAGTTTTAAAGAAGCATTAATGAAATATTGCATAATTCTTATCCTCACACACACACAAGCTACCTCACACATTACAGAAATTTATGTATCTCAGTGTTATGAGACACAATTCTTGTCACAGCAAACTCTTTTGACTATATTTTTTGCCATGACACATTTTCTAAGCTTATATTAGTCCCTTTCTTCAGGCAAACAGTAGTACTCAGTAAATATTACAACACTCTCTAGTTTTGAAGTCCAAGGGGTTGAAGCACACACTTTCAATTAGGAGAAGTGGAGAAAAAAAAATCAAACCAAAAAAGCTTTTAAAGACTTTAGGGTATACTTCCTAATGTACCAAAAGATTATTCTGTCCCTTGCATATTTGATGCAGCCTCCTGCCATGTCAGGCAAAGGTACTGCTCTCAACCGAATCCCGTGGAGCTGAAGTGCAGCTCAGATACACAGATAATGCTGGATTTTATAAGATCCAGGGATTTTCTTCCCCCTCTTCTCCCGTTGTGTGTGCCAGTGGTCCCCTGCTTCCTGTCTCCAGCTGACAGTGGTGGGATGGTGGAGGGTCAGGGAGAAGGGGAGGGGGCGGCTGGGGGCGGGGGGCTGGCAGTGTCTGACAACTGAAACAGATGATGCCGCACACCACCTATGTAAACAGAAATAGGCGCTGGGGCTGATGGAGCACAGAGATATGACCCTGCCCATAGAGCCGCTGAGTCTAGACTCCAGATGTGTTCTCACTGTTACCAGGCCAATTGAGATCCAAATGGTAAATATTTCTACCAGATGACAGTGGGCTCAGTTACAGAAATGAGGACAAAGGACGAAAATAGGCAGAAAATGAGTACTGGGCATTATTGCTGCTTAGAAAAATATTCTGCATAGTTTTGGAGATGTTAAGGGGCAATTATTTAAATAGATCATATACATTCTTTTATTTTCCTACCATGTTCAGCTGAAAAAGTTCCAAGTCAAACTGAAGGCTATTTAGGCAAATTAGTCACTTAAAATGAACTGAAACAGAGGTCTGTAAAGGATAAAATAAAATTTATACTAGGTCTTTACCATATGGATATAAAGAAATGAGAAAATAACATAGTGTTGATAACCTCAGGCTGGTAAATACCAGTTTATTGGGAAGTGAGTGTTCTGTGATTTATTTACAGAAATGAGTGATTATGGAACAAGGACACTCTACAGAAACAAAATTCAGGACAGAAACCCCTGTCTGCTGGTGTTTCATCACCCCATATGCAAGATTGTGACTCTTGGTCCATGCGGTGTTCAGAATGTCGTGTTAATTAAGCAGCAACCAAACACCACTGATAAAATCAAGGCTCTGACAGGATTTAATACGTGACTGCTTTACATCTGCCTCAGAAAACTAGAGTGGAAAACAGCTCTGCAGTGATCCGGGCTCTTTTCTTCTGTCTTCTTCTTCGCATATGGTATCATGCCACATAACCACAGGCTAAAGATTAGCCTCTGCAGAGAATTGCAGTTCTAGACAGTATATGCTGAGGGACTATAAGCACAGGAGAATATTATCTATATCCTTTCTGAAGACATTTGCAATTTGCAATTTGCACAAATATTATAAGGTCCTCTGTTTGAGTGCCATTTTGCAAGATGACTGCCAATAAGTGATGTCAGCAGGAGATGTGGACAGAAGAAGACACATGGCTTTAAATGGTCTCTTTCACTAATTGACAAAAGTAGGAGTCCTGCTTTTGACACTTTGGTTGAGCCTTCCTGAGACTGTCTGGCAGATGAGTAGGACAAAAATCACAGTACATCAATGGAGGTAAGATATAGAGTTTCAAATATAAAAGGAAATTAATAATCAAAATTGGTTTTAAAATTTTCTTTCATATAATCAGAAGTTTCTATGAATGCTGTCATACTGTTTTGTAAACTATTTATTAGGCTAAAGATGTCTCTTGGCATGTCTCATACTGAACATGTTGGTGAGAAATGTATAACCTCAGCCTTGCAAGAGTATTTTGCGGGTGTTTTCTCCTCACCCCAGTAATTGGTAGCCAAATATTTTTATGACACATACATACAGGCATGCAAAAAGCATCCAGATCAGCAAAGATTGGAGCCATGATATCTATAAAAGCAAAGTTAGAAATGGCTTAGCTATTAAAATGATCACATTAAACAAGGAATAGCTTGGTTCCTCACTTTGGACTCATAAAACAGCAGCAGGAGCTTTGAACTGAAGAAGAAAGGCTCCCTAATCTAAATGTTCTTTGAGAAGACCTTTTAAATAGTTAACCTTCTAGTTATGTTATAACTGCAACTTTTTCTGTGCACACCTGTGAAGCGATTACTTTGTTTTCAAGAGACAGAGTGGATTTACTTACTAATTGGCTCTCCTTGCACTATGTTCCTTTTCTTTTTCTTTTCCCTCTCATCTTCCATTTGTGTTTGAAGAGCTCTAGCCAAATGTTAAATATTCCTGAGGAGAAGTTTGCAAGCACTGGTACAAAATGGTTTGGCTGAATACTCAGAGAATATCAGTATATACTCTCTGGTGAGCAGTAGTGTACTGTGAAATTGCTGCATTTAATTGGGTTACAGCTGCTGATCATTTTGTGCAGCTATACTGGGGATTTACTAACAGATTCTCTCACTTAACACAGTTTCTTTTCTCACACCTTTTCACCCATATACAAAGGAAAAGAAGGTACAAGACTGAGAATATGTGAACCTAGACAGGCAAGACACTGAAACTCTGTACAAAACCACAGTGCTTCGTCCTCCCAGAGGGAGCACACTCTTAGCATTTATACACCTAATGGATTGACATCACACTTCACAAAACCAAAATAAACTATTAAAAATGAGATAAATTAGACATATAAAGCCTGAGGACAGAGAAGACACAATAGAAAGTTTTGATTTTGGCAGAGAATAAAGAACATTGAGCAGACCCTAAAAAAGAATTTTAAAAAGCCTTTTGGTTTCTTTCACCAGAGGATGCCTTCTCTTCCATCACTGTCTGTTCTCAACAGGAGTGACATCTAAGAATTGACCCCATTTTCCACTTCTTTCTCTCCTGAGAATAGCTTTTTAAACAGTGGAGAGCTCTTTGATCTGCTGGCCTCCTGTAGCTATTCACACCATGGTTATTCAGCAGGTCCACCTCTCTGACCAGGTCAATGAACATACTTGAAGCAATATCACATAGTACTGCCTACAGAATATTAAAATATAGTAAGTATTCACCTTCCACAACCTGTATCTCAGAAAATCTGCTGACTACTCTGCCTTCCTCCCCATGAATGAATCATCTGGTTTTGGCTGACTGGGCGTAGGTGAGGACATCCATGTCCCAAGAGTATCAAACTCTAAGAATGGAATGACATATCCCATGTTTTATTTATTAAGGGAAATGCTAAATGTTTTTAGCATTAAGATTAATTATCCCAAAGCTGTACATCAACATTTTTAATCTAGGACAAAATGCCTAGAAATTAAAGGATAAGAGAAATAGAGATATAAAACCGTGAGATAATATAAAGCTGAGAATGGGAAACTGATATTTTCAGCTACCATTAATACCTTGCCAAAATATCCAAATTGCAACAAAGGCTTCAAATATAGTTACACCAGAAAGTGGTTAAAATGTAAGAAGATAAACATTTTTTTCAAGACAATTCTAACCTAGTATTTAAAGGAAGTAAATCTTGTTGGAAGATACTATTGATAACTGTGATGAAACAGATTTTTGAAAAACTGCCTGAAACAAACAAATCCGTTTTTTCAGTTCTGCACATAAATATATGTTTGCCAATACAAATGCATTTTTATATACACACATACTGAATAAAGATACTATCTAGACTGCGTAAAAGAACTACTGTGTATTATGATCTCTCCAATCTTTTCCCTTGCCCTTTTCCTTGCTTTTCCCACTTTCCCTTTCCTCTCCCTTTTTCCTTTCCTTTTCCCTATTTATTTTTAAATAGTCTCATAGGTCTTTTTTTTTTAATACTTCAAAATCTCTTTAGACATCCAGTTGTGTGCTCATGTACAACATTTAGCTCAATGTTCCTAGCATGCGTATTTCTTCATTTTTATTTAAGTTTTCTTCCAATCTTTGGTCACTATTGCCATAGTACATTAGAAAGTAATTCACAAAGTAATAGTGCATTTAAGTTTGGGGAGGGGAGAAATATATGCATATATAATTTTATCCAGACAAAAATAGAAAGTTAAAAAAGTGAATGGACATTTATTTTAGCTTAAATCGTTTTTATTTGCAAATAAGGCCTGTTGCAGTATTACTGCATAAGATAATACACGTTTTTTTTTTTTTTTTTTAAATGGCTAAGACATCTTTTGATTCTTTTTAGAAATCATTTTCCATGGATTAAAAAAAGGTCGAGAATTGCTGCTCCAGAAAATCCTCACCAGACTGATGGGTACAATATAAGGTAATTAATGGCTTTATTCATTAGATGGTTATTAGGCAAAGGAAAAAGCCTAAATCAGAAAGTCAGTTAATTTGCAATGGAAAAAAAAGACCTCAGAAAGTGCAGAATTTCCAGAGGCAAAACAAAGAAGCCAAGGCACCAGCAGGAATATTTAGAATGGGCCCACACAGGAAGTTTCGGAGCAGAAGACAGGAAGAGATGGGAATTCAGTCATTCCTAGTGGGAGTCAGGAGGGAGTTCCCTGAGGAACTAGCCAAGTTCAAGACGAGTTGTCCTGGTTCAGACATAAATCTCTTTGATTCTGGAGAAAATTCATGCAGGAAAAGGATCCTGATCTTCAAAAACTCTTCAGGAAATCTTGAGCACAAACCTGAGGAATGATCCAGACCCTGAAACTGTTGGCTTATAGCAGGGAAATGAGGATAGGGACTGCATTTTTTGCTTCTATTTTCTGAGTTTCTTTTACTAAAGCATTACAGTTTTATCCTTTATTTTTCAGTTAATGCAACAATGTTTAACAAAGAGAACACAGGTCTGCATGGGTGGCTCTGCATTTACAAATTATACAGTGCTTCCCAAAGGCTGGCAACTGGTAACTTACACTGCTAAACAGCTGAAATGACCCCAGTACATTACTAGTCCCATCCAAGAGAATGCCTGGGCAGGGTGTAAGAGCAAGAATGGGCCAAGCACTCCAGTAGGCAGCTGGGATGGGGCCATCCTGTTTGGAACGTAGGACAGTTGAACAGTGTGAATACCAATCATTTCACTCCAGTTTGCCTCAGTGACAGCGAATCACACGACTGATTTGCTCACATAAATATAGATTCTGTGTATAGGTGTGCTGTGTTTGTCACGGAGTCTTAAAAAGGCAAATCATAAACCGGCAATTTCAGCCCATTTAGTAAGACTATTGAAATGATATGAGAACTGCAAGAAGTGTGGTATTATTTTTTCAGGGCTCAAATATCAGTATTACAACAAGAAAGAGATCCTCGACTGTTGGAATTCTCACTCAAATCAGTTTTACATAATCAGAGAGTAGATGAGGTCAGAAGGCCTCTATGGAGATTGACTAGTCTAATCAAGGAGAATCAAGGAGAGCAGGCTGCCCAGGACCGTGTCCAGTCAGTTCTGAATAACTCCAAGGAGAGAGACTCTGAAACTTCTCTGGGCCACCTGTTTCATTGCTCAAAAACTATTATAGCAAAAGAGTTTGTCTAATGTTTAAATTGAATTTCGTTTATTTTGTTTTGTGCCTGCAGCTTCTCATCCTTTAACTGGATACCACTGAGAAGTGCCTGGCTTCAGCTCTCTTAGTCTCTCTTCATACATCAGATGCTCCAACTACTTCATCCTGTTCATGCCTTTTACTGGACTCACTCCAACATTTCTGCATCTTTGCTGGGGAGCCCAACAATGGACCTAGCACTTCAGCTGTGTTTCAGCAGGGCTGAGGAGAGGAGAAGGATCACCTCCCCCAGTCTTCTGGCAAAACATCAAAAGAGGAAAAAATAATATTTTGGAAGAATTATCTTGTGATTTCTAGATCCTTCCATAGAATTACATCAAAGTGGAAAAAAGTATTAACTCAGTTAACAATGTGCTTCTAAATCAACTTTATGGCCTCTTGTGATTTTTTTTAAGTGTGAATTTCTGTGCTTTTGCACCTGAGACTCCTCATTTGATGTCCTACATTCTCATTATAGGAAAAGAATATATAGATATAAAATTATACATAATAAGGAATAAATTTGTAGTATTGATAAAATTATGCTAGTAAAGAAGGAGGATGGATACTGATGAAGAGCATTTCCAATGGAGAGCTCATGTAGCTTCAAACCACATTCTCACTTTTTCAGCAAAATAGTCTATACAAATCATGGGAACAAATTATTAATATTTACTACTACATTGCCTGTAACAGTCTCAAGCTATATTAACCTTGATTAGGACTTGCATACTTAAAATATGGTTTAGATTGAATTAAGAGGTATTTAAGCATGGTTTTGGTTCATCTTTTCAGTTACTGTTGACAAAGACAGAGCAGGATGATCAGTATTTTTGAAGTATTTTTAAGCGAGTACATGGATTGCCTCTAGCAGTGTTTGGAGTAATTTAGAAAAAATCTGAGGGCTGAAAATTTGGTGCACTGACAACATCCACTTTCTCTCAACATATAATTTGGCACATTTCATTAATAATATCAGACTAACGCATTACCACTGGCACAGGGCAACTGGAAGATAGTTATCCCTGGATGCCATGCTTGTAAGTCTCTGTCATTACTACAGGGATCCCATGATGTTTCCTGCAGCCCTCATAACCTCATAGACCAGATTATAACATCTGCATACAGGACTGTTTTCCATCAGATTTCATCTTTCCTAGACTCCAAGTGTGGATAGCAGGGGAATATGGTGTGCTCACAGTTCTTACCTGGTAGGAAATCGCAATGCAAAGGGAACACGACTCCAGCCCTCAGAGCTGAGAACTGCAAATATAACTCAACGTTTGCAACAAAAGCAATAGCAGACCATTAAACCCTTGTGTTCACTGTCTAAATAGTCTTATTTGGTTATGCTGGAATACCCAGGGTTTAACTGGCAGAGATATAACTCCTTCCTAAATCTACCATCAGTACTTTTCCATCACAAGCAGATTTCCTGAAGGGGGGACAGGGAAGAAGATAAGATGTCTAGGACTGCAAACACCAGGGAGTGTGTCTCTCCCACATAGCATTGGAGTGCACTCAGACCAGGGCTGTGCTTCAGACACTTTGCTACATCTCCAGCAGTAAATGAAGCAGGGCCAAAGACATCATGCATCATTTTAAGTGCTGGCACATCCTTGATCCATGCCTAGCTGGCAACTCCTTTAGGAAACCCCCAGCCATGGCTTAGTGCCAGAGATCATTGTCAGGAGACAGTCCAGCCAAGACTAGAGAGTTCAGTAATAGGAACACCAGCACTGGTCATGCTTTGGGCCCTAGTACAGACACAGAAATCGTAGCAACATCCAGTCTTGTTCCAGAATATCAGACATTTACATATAATACAGTTTATATAAAATAGCCCCTCCCACAAGCCACTGTTGATAAAATAGAAAATGGTGGGAAAAGATTGCAAGATACTTGCTATTATTTTTTTTTTTCTTAGTCCACAGTTTCTGTGGTTCTGTGCAGTATTTAGCCCAAGCTGAACATGCCCTAATGTGGGGATGTTGGGGGCTCCAGTAACAATCAAGCACATAAATCAAGCCACACTCTTTATTTTGTCCTCTAATTTAATTGCAGTGTACTTCAGGTGGCTAAGAGTTTGCAACTCTGAAGACTTTTTCCTTCTGGAAGCCAAACCGATATAAGAGTGACTAAAGGCAGTATAGTAGATTACTGTTATTGATTGTTCCTAAGCAACTCTCCCTACTTTTCATGCAAATTAAGACAAAAATTGAGCAACCTGGTCTACTAGAAAGTGTCCTTGCCCATGGCAGAGAGGTTGGAACTAGATGATCTTTAAGGTCCCTTTGAATCTAAACCGTTTTATGATTCTACAAAAAATGAAGCTTTACTGTCTGTTACTTTGTGATTAACTGACATGTCCTAGAGTAAAATAAGAAACCTTACAGTTTCCAGCTCTAAAGTCTTGCAGAACATAACAGCTATAGTCTTTAGTCATTCAGTTTTAAGTCATACAGATAGATTTGTCTCTTTCAAGAGAGCATTTTTTCACAGGACTGTTCTACAAAATAGCTGAAATCCTTCCAGGTAATATCTTTCTCTCTCTGACTTCTTCATCAACTTTCCTTTTGTTTTGCTCAAAAGTTTTCATGGCATCTGTCCTCAGGAACGACTTAATGACGTAGCAATTGAACCTCCATGTTATAACTCATCTTTATAAAAAGAAAAATATAATTCATTTTCACAAGGAATGTCATGGAACTTTGCTTAAACATTAACAGAGAAAATGACATGGAAATTGCAAGCCCAGCCATTTAGCAACTGCCTAGTCTGACCAGGCTTGACACCCTATGGTGATCCGGCTGTAATCTGTGAATATGTTATGTCTTGCACAATGCCCCTTCTCCATTTGGTAATCATTTTTGTATTGTGACCAAGAAACTTTGACGGAAGCTAGACACCCTTGTGCTAGGCCTGTGTGCAAACATCCAGACTCCTAAACTGCTACATAGATGCAGAAAAGAGAATAAAATAGTAGACGAGCATAAGTATTCATTCCAAAGGGATGTATTCCAAAGTGTAATAATTTGTCAAGCTGAGGAGCAATCTCCAGCTTGCCATTTGCTACATCCAGTGTAGAGACTGCCTTCTGAATGCAATTTTAAAATGCTTTAAGCAGGTTTCAATGACACGAGGATGACTCTAGCTCACTGAATTGTCACTTCCATTGTAGCAGTACCTGGAGAATTCATTCATATGCATAGGCACTGTAAAAAACACCAATCACTTCCTGTTCCACAAGTTACAGTTAGCAGTGAATAACTGATATGAATTACTACATATTCAAAATCATAGTTAGAAGAAGTGGAACTTCCTATTTGGGGGGGAAAAAAAAGAAATCAACCATGTGGTCAAGGCTGTTTCACAAAAAATGGACTAATTTCCAGTCAAGCATGATTAGAAGCCCTAAAATGTTACAGCCATTTTATAAAGATAAGTTTCTTCGGTCACATAAAAGTTCTGGTAATAAATGTAACTTCTGTTTCAGACTAATATAAAATTGAATCTGCAAAGTAATTCTCTGTATAAGGAGAACTTCACTTTCACTCTTTTTCCATTAAACCATTTATAATAGATATCAGATAAAGAATAGTATGATGGAGGACAACGCTTTATTCTTTTACTGAAAATAACACTGAAGCACTAAAGCAATATCTTCCACATGATGTGCATGCATTGGAATCATTTGATATAGATTCATTGATTAAAAACATGTGTAAACCCATGTCACATCCAGTATGCTGTTGCATACAACCCACCAACAGACTTAACATCTGTTTTTGCAACCCGCATTTTGGTCTAGTTTTGTGCATGTGCATCATTAACAAATCTATGATATCAGTTTCCTGATCTGTGTACTGTTAAACACTTCAGAAGAGCTTTTGCTTTGAAATTTACAATTGCAAAAACTATCATTTCCAGAAGCCCATAGGCAAAAACTCTGTTCCTCTGTGGCTTTAAAGACTGAACATTTCCTGTTACATTCAAGAAACACTGAGTCCAATAGGGTGTGGTACACAATTAGGCACACTGTTTTGTTAAAATATTTGTCTAGTGTCCATCAAATAAAGCATAAAACTAAAATCATGCCTTGAGACCTAATGGAACCAGTGGTTTTATAAAAATAAATACATTTACAAAAAAACTCTCAGAAACTGACTTTCTGGGGGTTTTCTCTTTGTTAGTTTTTTCATTTTATTTTGGTGGAGTTTTGGGTTTGGGGCTTTTTGTTGCTGTTGTTAGTTTGATTTGGGCTTTCTTTTGCCAATCCTTCCTTTCCCAATCTATTGTAGAGAAAGAAAGCACTGATTACTACATAAAAATAGTTCCCAAAAAATATTGACAATCTCTAAATCGTTAAGGTCTGTCTCACGCTGTCTTCAATACTTTTCTGCTTTTATTTCATTTAACTGAGACTTGGAACAGAACTTCTTTGGAGTGGAGAACAAGACAATTCATGTAAACCTGTGCAGGACCTCCTATTTTTCTGTGCAGAATACTAGCTTAGAGTAAAATCCATGTGTATTACTTTTTCCTCTGTAAGTAGAGTTTTCATAGTCATCCAGCCACAGTACATCAACTCAAATTTCTACATAGGCATCAAGAGAAACTGGAGTTGTACTACTCAGGGAATCTGTATAAGCCACACACTCGTTTTCCCCATCATGCAAATTTAAAAATTATTGAATGAGGTATAAATTTTGAAGTCACAGGGATCAAAAAAAGACAAAATATCAAAGGCATCTAGAAGACAAAAGGTTAGCATCATGGTCTTCATCTTTGTCTCCAAAAAGTTCAGTAAGATATCAGTTTTCCCAAGCTGTCTAAGTGGTGGGCATGTAAGTGGTTAATGTCTGTTTCTCCTTTTATTGACTAATGGGAATACTTAGGCAATTGCTAAGGAGACACTGTCAATGTTTTAGGTGCAGATTAGGTGCATTGATCCAGCCTGGAGCTATTTCCTCCTTGTATTAACCCTTGTATTTTCAACATTTTCAACATTCAATTTTAATGGCATTTCATTGCAGTATTTCATTAATGTATTTTCCTCAACTTTTCACTGTAATCTTCTGAAATAAAAATATGAAAAGAAAGAGAACCAAGATGTAATGTCAGTGCAAACCAATAAACAATATGCCACTGCACCGTCAAAGGATCTGATGTCTCCTTGTTCTAAGGCATGCTTTCAGTGGAATGGGAAGATTGAAAATAGAAAATAAATGGATGAAGGTAGATCATCACAGGAAAAGGAAATAATTAGAAGTAACTAAAAAGAGGAAGATGTAAGTCACCCTCCTTAAGAAGCTGATGGAGAAAAACAGAAGGAGAGAGAAAGAACCACAAGAAGGATGAATTTTTTTTATCCAGACAAATTTTTAATTCTCTGTGTACAACTATATGTGTCTACAGGACATAATATAGGTCTAAATACTCTTGTTCCTTTTGCTAAATATTCGTTATTCAAATGAAAGTTTTAGAACCCTTTAGAACAAAGATCATCATACTGCTACTAACCTTTTCCTGCTCAGCATCTTCACATGGGGAACACTTTAAAATTATGCTCTGGATAGACGATGTCCCTGCAAGGCACCTCTGGACTTCTCCATGCAGTGAAGTTGCAATTCTTCAGCAGTCTTTCAGCCGTCGTCATCTCCCAAATTTGCCTGGAGCAGAGGAGGAAGAAACAGTATTTGATTGAACACTACTCAAACAGGGAAGGATAAAGGTCAAAGGGGAAAGACAGAACTATTTTTCTTGGGGACACACCCATTTTTTCTTTGAGGAAGTCGTTGCCATATTAGTATGATTTGCAATGCTGACCATGCTGCTACAGATACTACTAAGATAAATAATTATGGAAGATCTCCAGCCCTAATATATCTTATATTTTAACATTGGCTGTGACAGTCACTCTATGACTAGCTTTTTATCCCAGGTACACTTCTGTCTGCAGCAAGAAAGCTGCAATTTAGCTTGTAATAAATATAACCCACTATAATAGATTGATTTTGAAATTTTCACTTTAGATGTAATTTATAAGGATTAGTAGCTATACATCATGGTTCATAGAAACAATATAGAAAAGGCAATTATTAGAACTAATTAAAAATTCACACATCTGGGACTATGGAAAAACACTTCAAAATAACTATTTATCTACCCAAATTGATATCAGACACAGTGAGAATACAAGAAAGACAGATGGATGCTATGTTTCTGGGAACATATACACTGCTAGTGGGTAAAATTATTTTGCTCATATCTCTGTTTATAGTTGGAAAAAAACAGCCCTCAGGTTCCAATAGAGAATGACACAAAATGCGACTTGTGCAAATGTAACATGTTGGTGCAATTGAGAAGACCTCACATATGTTGAATTGACTACAACACGGCATAAGCCACTTGGGGCATTTGGTTAACGCACTTAATTTAGCACAGTAATTGCTGTATGAGAGCAAACAAATTGCCAAGCTATTTCTTACACTGTGCTTAAGACTAGTTATTTTCCTTTCTTTTACCGTGTCCTATTTTCTTTTTTTTTTCTTTGCTCTCTTTTCTCATCTTTATTTTAAGGAAGTTTTCTGTGTCTCTAGTAAAAAAGTAGGCTCTGTGCTACACTCAGATATAGGATAGCGCTCTTTCCTGACTGATTTCTCAGGGTCATGAAATTGATTGTATTGTAGTTTGAGTAATCCAGCAGCTTTCCCACATAATTTGTTTCTGACATAACTTGTTTATTTTTTAGAATTAAATCAGCAGATATAATTTCCTATCACATTAGTCAAGCCAAAAGAAATGCTCTGAAGTAACAACAATTTGTTTCATTAATATTTATCCCATGAAAACATTTGTCTAACAGCTGAAAGTACTGAGTAAGTGCTTCATAAGAAGGATGAATATGTCAAGCCACCTATTTGAGCTCTCGGGCTGCTTGTATATTATCACTATGAAAAACTATGAAAATAAGCCATGATATATTACGGGTTTAACCAAGATGGAAAAATTAAAAGTTCCTACTCTAGAGTTGACAACCAAGGAAAAATAATACTAATACTTGAATTAAAATAACAGAAAATAGGGGAATAAAAAGAATTAACACAGTAAGCTAATCCTGTGTATACTTAATGGGATTCATATATCTGTGATGTCTGCACAGGAACCATCTGCTTACTTTTCTTTACCATCAGTGTAGAGAGATGCATGTGAACTTTAGGATGAGATAAATCCATGATTCCCATCTGACTTGACTACTAAGTGTGTTGGGACTAGCTCAGACATAGCTTCTATATGAGAAACACTAACATTTGAGCAGGTGTATCCCACTCAAGCTGCCAAATTATTCCTATGGTTTTTGTAGGTTTCTCGGCAGAGGAAGGTGGTTTCTTTTTAGAGAGAAGTTTTGGAGGAGGACAAGGAAATTGTACTGATGATTATTATGTTTTTTTCATCCACGTACAAAGAAGTCTTTAGGAAAAAAAGCATACAAAAAATTCAAACAAGGACAATACAAAGATTGACATCACCTGCTAAGGCCAGAAATCAACTTCTCTCCAGCAAACGTGAATCAAGCAGGGAGAACCTGGGAAGGGCTTTAAAGATCAAGAAAGTGATTTAAAAGAAAAAAAGGAAACCACTGAATTGATATAATTTGCTTGGCACAGTTAAATTCAAATCAAGAATCTATGTACCTTTACAACAGAAGAGAGAGGATAGAAACAAAAGGGCAAAACCGTATCTCTGAAATAAAGATACTATTAATTGAGATTAAAGATGTTGGAATTAATTAGGAATGAGGATGTAAGGAAAGGTGCTTGTAAAAGGTTTTCACAGTGAGGAACAATGAGAGAGAATGTAGCTTACACACATTCCAGATGTTCCAGGAAGCATCCACAAGACCTAATGATACCCCAGATGGCAGAACATGGAGAGAGGCCCAAGTGAAAAACAACTCTGAATTATATCAGAGACAAGGAGGATGATGTCATGGTGATGAAGAGAAGAAATACTGTGGACAGTTAAGGAGTTAGATTGACCTTTAAAAAGATACAGTGTAATAGTTGAGTATTTTCTGGTCGTAGAACAGGAGAGAAATTTGAAGGAGAGCTCTGTCTGTGAGTCATCTGCAAAGAAACACTAGTTGATTTTGCACGTGTTATTCAGAGATACAATATAGAAGGAAAGAAGAATGAGAAGAAAAAAGTGTTATTAATCAATAATCAGTGACAACAAACTATAAAAGAAAATTCTTGAGGAATTATCAGAAATGGAAGACAGAAAACCAACATATGTTGACACCTCAAAAGCCAGTGGATGATGGGATTTTAAGAAGGGCATACTTGATTATATCAGTGACATCTGATGAAAATTGATAGCACAGGGTACTGAGTATGAGATTTAGCTAACAAGAAGGCATTTGAAATTTTACAAGAGTAATTTCAACCGAATGAGATTGGTCCATGCTGGGCTTGGGGAGCAAAAATGAAGTGACGCGACACAGCATACACAGGAGTGAAATACAAAGTGGTGCAGTAACTGTAAAAGGAAATGGGGGGGCACAACTGAATTTTTTTGATTAGGACATATTAACACAAGGTTCACAAGAAGAATAAGAGAGGAGCCATCTCTACCTTTGTTTCTTCAAGACAGGAGAGAAATTTCTTTCCCTCTATTCCTCTCTGGTCACTTGCTACCAAATTTCTTTTGTAAAAATTCCCATTTTGTTAGCCACACTACTTTATTACACTAACATAGCAAAGAGTCATCCCAGTACTTCACTTTCGATTTTCAGCCCCTTCCTCCCAGAGAAAGTGCAGGGCAGTAAAGTACTTTTGCACACAGATTGCCAGCTAGCACTTGCTGATTGTTAAATATGTCCCTCTTTGGGTGGTTATATGAATATAACCTGTCCCTGTCCGCCTTTGAGCCAGCAATGTCTATCCCGGTCAGCAAGCTTCTGGCTCTCTAGCCACAGATGGTCTCTCTGGTAGCATAGCTACTGACTCTGATTTTTATTGATCAGCAGCAAACAAACCTCGCTGTGCACACAAGCTCAACAGCTGCTATTTCTTGAGCAGTTCATAATTCATGCTTTCTAACTTACTTTACCTATAGCATGCTAACAGATCTGCACTTAGCTTTTGTTGAAAGCAGAAGAGAGGGCAACAATACTGATGGCACTGGAAACGATGACAGGCAGACTTACATTATGCAAGTGGAAAGGAGGCAGTCATGCTGAGGTAAGACCAGGAGAGGGTCAAAGTCAATGAATATTGAAATAGCTCCTTGTACATGATGAGAGGCCAAAAATGGAACAACACTTGAAGACTGAGTTATGTAAATAGCCCTTTGACATGCAGGAGAGTTGTACCAAAGCTGGGGGTTGAATGAAGAGCTGAAAGAAGCAACAAATACTTAAGGCCTTAGGTGGGTCATGAGTATGAAAGTTAATGTCAGCAATGGTGCAGAGAAAAAGACGATGAAGGAAGAAAGAACAAAGTTAAGTTGGCATGTAGATGGGCAGAACAAGGTAGAGAGCAAAAGGCATCAGCATGTTACAGGAGTGGAAACTAGAGTCAAACACAGAGAAGAGTATAAGGGGAGGAACTTGGTGATATAAACCATTAATAATGCATATCCTTCAGCGCTGTGTTTGAGCTCTGGAGCTTGTATCCTACCATATTAAAACTTAGTACTTTGTATGATGGTACTTTATGCTATTTGCATAATCTCAGTTCCTCTTCCAGGAACTGAGATTATATCAAGAAATATCAATAATATCAAGAAATACCATAACTTATTGTTTTCTGCCCTTCCACCATACACCTGCATGACTGCAAGTCCAATCCCTCTTTTTTGTTAGGCTCTTTGTGGGTCAAGTTTCTATTTTTCTCTTTTCTTTTTCTTTTTTTTATTTTAAATAAAGATTATAGATTATAGATTTTTTACGTTTTTCTGTCCCTGTATTTGTTTCCTTGTTACCTTTCTGACGGCATTCTCTGCCCAGTGTTAACCCTCAGTACTCTTAAGAGTGTCTGTTCTACCAAATTAAGTCTGAATTTGTCCTAATTCAAGAGTGGTTGAAAATTATTATCATTCCAATGGCTGCTCAGTGTCCTTTTTGAAATGAACTGTGATCAGGGTCCAACTCCTGGTGGATTGTCCACGTCTCCCAAGCACTGTTACAGCTGGCACTAATTGGCACCCTCGTTCTCAGTCTTAGTAGGCAGGTTAAGCACCAGATTGTGCAATGAATTATTTTCTCACTCCTGGGTGTGATCTACCTATGTCCAAGTTGAAGCAGAATACAGAAGGAGCAAAGGAAAGCCCAAGTAATTACTGCTTTTGCTGTGCCATCTCTGTGACTCAGGTCAACAGGGCTTTTCACATTTTGCAATCTTGGAGTCAAATGTGAAACAAAGTCACTTATTAGATGCCCTTGAAAAACTATTTCTGGACCATTTTTATAATTCTACAGTGAATGATAGCAATCTGAATGCTACCGCAATAACAGGTTGGCAGAAAAATTTTATTACCTTAATTGTGGATGAGAAGTAATTCCTCAAAAAAGAAAGAGGGAACTTGTCATCCCACGCTTCAGTGGGATTCTCAGACATATTCCGTTAGAAGCCGAGTGCTATGAATGTCAGATGGTGGGTCCCCCAGGCTCCCTGGCAACCTGCATGCAACTAAGAAAGAGGCAACAGCTTGCTTCAAGTATCCTTCCTAGAGATGACATAGTTAGATAAACCCAACAGGGAGTATAGCACGTGGAGGGAGCAGTCTGGTAAGAGGAAACCATTCCCTGTGGGACTGGCTCCATATTGCCACATGAAATGTTCAAAATGCTGCTAGCCAGGAAAGTTGAATTTATTGCTTAATGAGCAGAGGACCCGGAAAAGATCATTGACAACTGCAGTGTAAACACAGCCACTTAATAGGGTGTTACTGAATGCCAAGAGGAAATTAAAAAAATCTGTCCTACAAGCAGCACTTTCTACCATATAGAATATGATTGGAATAAATACAGAACACAGAAAGCAGCTGTAAAGAACAGATGAGATATTGGATATGGTGAAAAGAAGAGAAGAACTTATATCCAGAGGGCATTTTTTAGACTGCCTTGAGTATAAGAGTTGTGTAAAAGAAAAGATGAAGAAAGACAAGTTAGCAAAACAGCAGCAGAGTGACAGAAGTAACGCAAAATGACACTGTGACATTATTAAGAAGCTCAGCAACACACTCAACCTCCATCACAATGTCATCAGGACAGATGGCAACAATTGGCAAAGACAAGGCACAGCATGTCTGGAAAGCAATAAGAGCCTATAGAAGAAAAGAAATAATATGAGCAGCTATGGAAAACACAAGAGAATGCTACAGATTTTTGTAGAGGTAAAACAACAATTTACCATCCACTCTATGCGTATTTGTCACAACTGTCTAATACATATGACATAATTTCCCAATTTGTCAAAGATTTGCAAAGAATCAGGTCTTTCACAGAACTCATTGCTATAATTTATTACTCTTTTTAGTACCTGCGAGACCTATTGTGAAGGACAGCATCATGTTAAGTACTTATCTAAATATGAACTAAAAACTAATCTCTGCAAAATGAGCTTACAATCAAAACACAGCATGAAACAAAACATTTGGGTGCAGATGCAAAGAGGTGCAGATGCAAAAAGGTATAATGGAAAAGGCCGATCTTATAGGAATGTCAGCAAAGGTCAGAGAGAAATGACCGAGGAAAGTAAATCTATGGAGAATGTGGCAGTATTGAATCATAAATATCTCACTTTTAAAATTAATTGAAAAAAAAAAACAGGACAGCAACAACATACATGAAGGACATGAATGTAAGAAATACTAAACCTGAGATAGGAACTAGAAATTTTAGGAAAAAAATGACAAACGTACAGTTATACCTGTCTTATCTAATAGTGCAATATCTGAGACCAGGAAAGCATGAAATAAACAAATTTTTGAGAAACAGACCAGTTCAGCCAGAGTGGTGTATGCCAAGCAAGACACATGAATTGTTCTTCCTGCACCAGGGTTATCCGTCATGAGGTTCCCTCAGTATCACCGGGCAGTATCACGAAATACTGAGCATTCATGTGTTGAGCTCCCACTGGAGGAGGAAGTTAAACTCCTCTGGCTAATTGAGCTCCTGGAAAAAAGGTTCAAAAAATCTTCACACGGTAGGGCAGTGGGTATAATAGGGTTAAAGAAAAAAATATTTTATTAGCCAATAGTTACAATTACATGGGCTTTGGCTTGACATCTTTTGTCTGAGAAGGGCTATCCACATTTTTTTCTTAGTAGAATTTCATATTATTTATTTTTTCCTCTTTATTTTTGCACAAAGACACATTCTGAACACGAGTTAAGGGAAATTTACAGAAAGGTAGAGAGCGGCAATACATAAAAAAGGAATGTGAGAAGCTGTATGTGACACCAGGCCCTGCTGTTCAATTCCATGTGTGTTGGGTATTTGTTTGACCCTTCCCAGCTGTTGCGTACTTCCTGATCCCCCGGATAATATGAGCCCCTTGCCTGATCAGCTTCCAGATGCTATACTGTTCCCAGTTCCTCCTGATCATAAGTCTCAACACCAACTCAGTTCCAGCTGCCATAACTCTCATCCTTCCTCACCAAAGAGCTCCCTACCCAACAGTTCCCCCAAATGTCATAACCTGCCTGACCCTCCCCAGCTGTTGCAATCCTCCTGATCCCATACTGTAAAACCTCTTTGATTTGGCCCCTTCCCAGCTGCTCTGCCCATTACCACTGAAGGCTGTGGTCCAGATCCTCTCTCCTTGAAGTGTCCTACAAGTGCAAAAATTTACTATTATAGCTCACAGATACTTTATAGGAGATAACTTTTCAGCCAGATTAAAAAAAAAAAAAATCCTGCTGCAGTAGATTTACATTGGTAAAAACTGACTTCATGTAGATTTATCAGCATCTGGAATATTATAAAATTATGTGTTATAATACATACTATTTTGAATAACACAATTTCAATATTATATTAATTTTATGTTATATAGCCAATATAAAATGTTGTTATTAGAAGATTATATAGACTACACACATAAATAAATTAAATTTAATAATGAGAATAGTATAATGCAATTAATATCCTTAAAATTTACTTTTATGTATGGTAAGTGAAATGAAACTGCAGAGAAAACTGAAGCACCCTTTACTTTACTTAAGAGCTGACCACCAAACCTAGGCCTCAGACATCTTTATTCCATTCTAACAGCATAGCCAAAACCTTTTTAATTTGTTTCAATTTCACGTTGTAAAGCTGATGCAAAGAAACATATTAAAAAATTACAATTATTAATATAATTCTCAGCATAAAGAGAATTCAGAGGTTCTCAGAACTTAATGTTGGGATATAGATTTTTTTTTTTTTGTATACAGATTGTTACAAGTCAAGAAAAAGTTCACTGACTTTCAAACAAAACTATTAAGTACATTAGGGGAATAAGCTCATTATTTACATGGTGTTGGTATCTCTTGGATATACATTAAAAGGATCACAAGTCACAGTTGGATACTATTTCACTTGAATAGTTTTCTCCAGAATTGCTAAAGAATTCTCTATATACGAGTTGTTATGGTCTTCTTCTAAAAGATTCAATTATTTATGTAGAAGGAGAAGGGAAAAATGAAAACAAGACAAAATATGTAACTCAGATCACCACTCCTCTAACTCAAATAATCTATATTGAGAATATGGAGAAAGGATCTGTGCTTCAATATCTGCCTACATCAGCCATACCCAAGGTAAATAGCAGCCATCATAATAATGTCTTCAGTTTTTCAGCAGTGGTGCTATTCCACCTCTACCCACAATTTCCCTGTTCTCCCATACACATTGTTAAAGGTGCTCTGATCATTCTGTTAGCTGTCCTACCGTGTTTCCTCTTATTCCACATCCATTTTATGACCCTTAACCATACTTGGTTAAGTGACCACTAGTACCAGCTCTGGTATTCCCAGCTGGGGATGTGATGATTCACTGCAATGTATGAGCCACAACAGCTATGGGTATCAGGAACACCAGTTTATATAAAGGAATAATGGATCAGTTCATAGTCTTACAAGCATGTCTATGCTATCCTCCAGACTTTATAGAGATCATAGATTTGGCTACGTTGAGTCAACAGAGAAACTGATGCCTGAAATAATCATCAGTTTAAGTAGTTCTAGACATGAGGAACTTAAAGTTCTGAAAAACTGATTTTCTGTGATACAGAGGAAATACAGATACATAATCTTTCAACATTTTGAAGAGATTCTTGCTCTTTTTTTATTTTTAAAAGCACAGATTTGCTAATGATGCTGCACAGCCCTATAAGTAGTAAAAGACCATTTATGCCTTCTTTTAAATAAGACAATGTAATACAAAACCCATGCGTTCATGCCCCCCTGTACATACTGGGAAGAAATAAGAATAAACTTATCTCAGAATCACTAAGAGTAATTGTATGTCCTAATTTCACACATTTGTAAAACTGGGCTGTTAATCTCATGACAGACATTTCTGAAATGCTTCCATTTCTGTACAGTCATCAGTATGACAAAGGCAAAAAAGCAACGGGAAACTGGAAAATAAAAATGACAGCAAAATATTTTAAGTCAGACATGCTTAGGTTTTGTTCAAAATTGACAAATTAATTTGTTGCCCTGTAATTCTGAATTTGTAGCAAAGTACAAAATAACTTTAGCAAGGTTTTTTGTGTTTGCTTTTTTTTTCACTAACAAGCTATTCTAAAACATATTATATAAATAATATAAGAGAGTGAACAAGCTAATAAAGACAGACTGCTTCAGTGTCAATTTAGAGACGCAACTATATGGAAATGTGAAAAACAGGTAATTTTTCTTTTTCAGGGAAACAGACTTTCAGATACTTTTCCTCTATGTCAAATTCAAATGGAATGCTTTCTACCTTATTCCCTAATAGGGACAACAGTTATTCATTAAATGATTTCTTTTACTTAGTAGACAGAGAAGGTTTTTAACATCCTTGTATAAGGACACAATTTCCATTAGAAGTTAGAAGAAGAAAATGTCTGATGAGGACAATGAAGAGCAGGTAAAGGTGAGGGTGGAGATGCAAAGAAGATGCTATAGGTACTCCTCACAATTGGGAGGTTAAATGTCTGCCTCAGACTTGACAGTTTCTATTAGCAGCAGTCCTGTTGATTGCATTTTTATACATATGGGAGTCTGAGGACAAGTGCAGTTCACAAACTTGGAACAAATGCAGAAAAACTAATATTTGCACAGGACTCAAAAAAACACCCATTCTCCTTTGTGTGTGTAAGAGAGAAAAAGAGAAATCTCTAGTAAATCAGATCTCTATGCCTCAGTTTCCCATTCATAAAAGAAACAATTGGGTAATTTTTTCCTATCACAGCGTGTATAATTCCTGATGCACAAATATTTGTCATCACATTCCTTAACACATTTGTTCTGTATAAAATTGAAAATAATTGTTCATTTCGTTAATAGAATGTGTTTTGTAGCATCAGGTACTCCATCAATTTTAATCTCAATTCCTACATCTGAGTTACTGCTGAATACTTCTTTTCTAGATAAGTGCAACACCTTTCGTTTCCATCTTTTTCTATCCCATATGTGTAGACAAGTTACGCTGAATCTCTTGGGGTCAGAAGAGACCAGAAAGCCAGGCTGATTTATTAGGCCCCAAGGCCTGGCCTCAGGCACAAGTATGTACAGTCGAGAGGTTCATTCTCAGCACATATGTAATCTTTTTTACTGTTAATGGAAGGGATGCACTTACACTGAAAGACCTTATATTTTGTTGTTTCTCCATTAAGAACATCAGAAACAGAGAGCAGAATTATCCAACCAGACAAGGAAATCTCTCCCCAGCGTGTGTTTTGCAGAGGAGCAACCTGGGATCCAACTTTTGAAATGAGAACTGTGATGTGTTCTTAAACTGAAATATGCTTGATATATACTATTAATGAAAGCTTGTCCCAAAACCCAGAGCAGTGCCAATGGACCATTCAAAGAGAACCACACCAGCCAGGTCCTGGCATGGTAGGTGTAGTTGACATTGACAGAGTAAGGTTGTTCACAAATGACAGCAGGAATTGTAGATATTACATCTCAAGAGGAGTTGCTCTGAACTGGATTTTGCTCCATTATGCTTAAGGATATATTTCCTGGAAAGGAGATATATTCTCCAATTCTGTTCATCTTGGCGAGGCTACCTTAAGTTTGCTACTCAAGTGAGGGAGTAAATGGAGTTACTACAGGCTACCCAAAGGTACATTCAAAACTTGATACACAACCCTTTAAAATCACTGCATTCCTTTTAAATCAAATCCCTGATGTCTCACGGTACAAAGACTCATATTCCACTTCCGTAAACTTCAGTCAGAGGTCTATGTTTATGTTTGAAAAATATCCTCAAAAGAGATATCAGGATATCTCCGGCTCAGTTCAAATCATCCTTAAGTGTTTTCTGCTTCACACTCGCCTCTCCCATTTTAAGGCAGCCCAGTTCCATATTTCATTGTTCAGTCATGCAGTCTAAGACGAGGAAGAGGAAGATGGGCAGAGCGGCAGTGCTAACCAGTGACTCTCCCGTGTACATGCTGTGAGCAAAACAAGACTGTCCTGGGTGGAGGGTGCTATTCCACAGCAAAACTTAGTCTGCAGCAGTTCATCCTGGACTAAACTGGCTGTTTCCAACTCACAAGCCTGCCAGATGGCTGTAGCTGTCTGGGCACCCTTATCATGAGATCACCGGGACAGAGACCAGCTCTGCTGGTGAGTCACTAAAGAGGGGACAAATGGGAGCTGATCAGGATGGCATCTCCACTGAAGTGAGAGCTGCAGGCTTGGATCAACAGCTCTCAGCCAGCTGCCATAGCACAAGCATTTACTGTTAGTGAAAGGAGGGAGGGAAGGAGGGAGGGAAGGAAGGAGGGAGGGAGGGAGAGGGAAGGAAGCCTGTGGTTTGACTGAAAGGTGAGATTTTCTAAGGATATGGAAATAGAATTTCCATTGGAAATAAGATTCAGTAGTTTTATAAGTCCTTGGACATAAAAATAATAATTTTTTAAAATTGTCTCATTATTTCACTGACAAGATTTAAACAACTTAAGAGCACATGCAGAGACAACAAGGCAGACAGAAGTGCTATATATGTATACAAATGACCCTAAACTTTGTGGTGCCATGAGAGTTTCATCAATGTAACAAAGTATTGTAGAAGAAAAGTCCAGCATTTTCTGGCAACTAGTCCACAGAGAATAATTACATAAGTTATTTCTTTGCTCCTTCAGGATTCAGGAAGAAAGATATTTACTGAGGGACAGGGCAGTTGTATATGGGTTTGGAAATATTATTCATATTGTTGTTAGTAGTGTTGGTGTTACTGCTGTTGTCATTATTATTATTATTATTCAGATTTTTCTCTCAAAGTGAACTCCCCCCTCACATTTGGATTAGGCCACATTTGGCCAACACTCCACCAGCTAGAAAAGCCTTCCTCCTTTGTATATTCAGAACAAGTTTCATAAGAAGTATCTCAGAAACATCTGCCTCCATTATAATTATATTTCTATTTCAGCTGCACCAAGCTATTTACAGATGAGCCTGTTCATAAAGAGCTTTATAATTAAGCAAACAGAAATATCTTTTTATAGGATGCAGATCTAGGGGTGATAATCACACACAAAATACACAGCAACAGTTGCAAATAGAGTGTTTAATGCTAGTTATATAGTTAGTGATGTGCTCAATAAAGCCTGACATGTCTTTGTTCCTAAATGTAAGAAAATATGGTCTTTACTACACAACTGTGTAAACTGCCTTTTTCATATACAAAAGGCCATACATTTCAGGGGGTATGGCTTGAAAACCCTCATGAAAACAAGCCCCCATGTCTCCAATGCAATATGATTATCAAGCTCTTAGTGGAAAAAGGAGCTGACAGCATACCTATGAATTTCAGATATGTGACATCTTCCTTATGCAAAAACTGTGACCTGATATTTCCACTGATGGACACCAAAAGACAGAGAAGAGAAATGAGAAAGCATTGGAAGAAGGAAAAAAGACAATCTATTATTTACTGAAATTACTGTCTAAGGTCTTTTCACAGTGTATGTGCTCCAGAAATCCAACTTTGTCTCTTCTGAAGAACATATTTGTCACTTACTTCTCTCAAGATTGCAAACTTGCTCTTTTGCAGCATTTTCTTGGAATTTTTATAACCATTTGTAGAGCAACAAGTGGGTTTGTAAACTGAACTGCTGTGATACACCATATGAATCCCAAGTGTGAGCTACATGCCAAAGAAAACCACACAAAGATTAAATTAAACTATACATGACACCTCATTTTTCAAAAAAAGGTTTTGTTTGTAGGAATTTTTATAGTGTTTTTTTTTTTCCATCCTCACATTTAAATCAGCCAAAATAGATGTCTGAAAGAAGACAGCAGAAAGCAGGCCCCCAGATACAACCTAGAAAAGAGCTATGAACAGAAGTGATGAGTACAATAACATACTTGCTAAGATCTTTGCTAAATCATGTGGAATGACTTTAATATATATATTCCAGGTGAACTAAATAGTTTGATTTGGTTTAGAAAGAGCTTTATTTTAAACTCTTGAACACATTATAAATATTGTAGTGAGATATTCCTAGAAGGATTTGAAAGAAAAATGTGTGGAAAGTTTCAGTATTTATCAATATCCTTTAGTATGAGTTCTTACAAGGGTTATTCATGCTTTCTATTTCAAGTTGGTTTTACACACTCGACATGGGTACTTTGCCTCCCTGGAGCACCTCTCCTTTGTCTGGGCACAGAGCTACAAGTGTGCAACGAAAATACTCTCTTACATTCAGCTGCACCACCTCTAAATTGCTTTCTTCATTGCTGTACCATGGATTTCAGAAAGCATTAAGTAGTTCTTACAATCATGTTAGACCATCTGAATCTTAACGGTGGAAATACGAAAGTGTTCTGATGCCTGATTTGTACTTCTGTGTAACTTGAAAGGGTCCCCCAGCAAACATCTAAAAATTATTTCATTAAATGCCTTGAAACCAAATTCTAAACAGTAGTTAAGCACTGGGTAAGTTGTGACATTCTCTTCTTTCTCCAATCAGCATGTTATTCTCATTTCTCCAGGCTTCTCAATCAAGTTCTTCGGGAAAGACATCTTACCGTTCTCTCCATGCAATGAAGCATAATGAAGTCAAGAACTGACACTCTTAGGTGCCACAACTGCACAAATAACAAACAATATTTCTTCATCTACAGAGCTGCACAGCACAAGGGTCTCAAATAGAGAAAAGTATTATGTAAACAAGAATACTGTTTCTCTACTGTGTTTTCGTGCACTAAAAGCAAGCTTGTTTTTTCATTATCAAACGGTTTCTGGTTTAAATTACAGAGAGGAGAAAGAAATATGTCTAAGTGAGGTTACAAGATGTTTCTTGCCTACAATGTGGACAGCAAAAGCTCAGAGAAAATAGCTTCCCAAGGGATTGATGCTATTAAAAATATGATGGAAACCATATCGGAGATAAAATTGGGCAAGAACCAGGCAATCTCCTGATGATCAACATGATCAATCCCTGAAGCCTGGCTCAATGTGTGACTGTTAAATTGTGGGATGCATGAAGTTTGGCATCCCTGAAATCTCAAGTCAGACACACAGAAAACTGAAAGCATCATTGCTGTCTGTTTCAGGTTTGTTCCAGTCCTAGCTTCCTAGCACCATTGTCCCTGTCAAACAGATTCCAAATGAACTGATATTTCTAAAATTAGAGCTACATTTCATTAACTTTTTAGTCTGCAGCTTGTAAGGCTAAGAACACAGTCCTAGATTTTGGTTGAAGCTCCCAACTGGATAAAGTGTGGAAAGAGAAATGTTAAAGAAGAAATTAAAATTGATCTTATTGATGGTTTCCATCATCTCTCTCCATCCTCCAATATGAAGCTGGAAGCACTGCAAATGCAAAACATCTGATTCTTGAAGTCTTTGCTCCCAGAGGTGCTGGTTCCGGGTTAAGCATTCACTTTCTGGCTCATTCCCAGCTTGCTATCAACTCACATTACTTCACTGTTCCAGACCAAAATCCAACTCCACATAAGAAGGTTAAATGATAGAAATGGGAGAATTACAATGAAGCAGCTTTCTATCAATTACTTTTGATTGTGTCTGACAGTTGAATTTAAATAACTGCTGGCAACATCAGTTACTGGTGACTACTGGATAGCCTTTCTAGCTGAACAAGTAATACAGCTAACTGTGTGTACATCAGGTGGGCTAAAGATTTCATGATAACCTCAAAGCTGCAAATGAAGACCTGTCACTATTAAGCCTGAAATGCTGGTAGAGTCTGTGGGAGATGCAAGTGTCAGTACTGTAAGCGCTGTCTCAGGGCCAGCAACATGGCAGGAGGTTTTAGGTGTAGTCATATTCTCGTGTGTCAAATCATCTGCTCCATGTTGTCCTTATGATATGGTCAGAACCTTGTAATAGAACTCTTTGATGCAATTCAGTGCGGGTTGGATGAAAGAATAACTTGTAGTAGACAAATACAAAGCCTCTTAAATACGATCGTGATGTGTTTTGTGTGGGTTATGTTACATCAGCATATTCATAGCATGCGTCTCTGACAGATCTGAGTTTGAGTCTCAAGGTGTGAAAGTGTCAAGCTATCATCAAGTCCCATTTTCCCATGCATCAAGTTTCTCATGTTTATCAGGAGAGGAGAGCCATAAAGCTCCCCAGACTGGGTATCTTCTACTAAAACTGTAAAAAAGAAGAATAAGGATGAGAGTTGTAGCTGCCTTTATCAGTCTTCTCAGCCAAACAAGAGGTTTTCACTTAGCTCCTCTGCAAGAACCTGGCAATGGAGCTCTCAAGTTCTTGTCAGTATCAGAAGGAAAGCAATCTAGTCTTCTCATATCTTTTAAAAGGACAGAAAATCCTTATGACAGAAAAAAAGGCATGGAAGGAATTTGCTTGGACAATACGTGTTTTTAACAGTCCATCACCCACATTGTTAATGTGATATGTATGGTCTCCAATATCTGAACTGTGGGAATAACAGCAGTATGGCAAAAATTATAATTTTTATAATATCTAATTCATGGAATTTCATTTAGATAGTTTTTAAACTATCCCCATCAGCAAAAAAAAAAAAAGGTTAATTAAAGCTTCAGCTGAAGACTTGGAGCAGGTGAATAGGGAGAGTCAGAATCTGAGAATGAAAGATAGCCAAGTCAAAAAAACTCTTAAAATTAAGTTTGGCTTATAAGTTGTCAAAATTATGTTGCCATTGGCTAAGAAAACAAAAAAAAAAAGGTGAGTTATCAAAATACATTGTTCTCTATCTAAGGAAATTTAATTTTAAAAGCAAGAAAGGTGGAGGAAGAAAAGGGCAGACAGACTGCCATCTTGAAAGGGAAGGATGAACTCAAAAGGAAGCTCATCAGTCTTCTGAACTACCTTTAAACCTAGATCCTGAAAAAGCCCAGCATAGAGACTACAAGGCGAACAGTGGTCTGTTGAGACATAGCTTAAGATGAGGGGGATTAAACAAATAAGAACATGTCTTATTATGCATGTATTCTACAATAGAAACTGATGCTTTATTTACCTTTTGTAAATGTCTCTACAACTCATTTTCTGGAGAGCTTAACCCATTGCCAGGCTAATTGTGCTTGTTTAATAGGCAAGTCCAAGTAAAACTGAAAAAAGGGATACAGAACAATAATTTATCACTGCAGGCAATAAATAATCAGTTAAGATGAGATGGCCATAGAATAGCTGAGTACAGTGGGAGGCAAGGGAGTGATGCCTTGTTGTCTAAAATGTCACTTTCCCTCTGACATTTGGAGCTCCAGGTTTTGGGGAGCAACAGATCAAACTGCAGGAAGGCAATACATCTGCTCCCGCTCCTTCGCTCCACCGCCCCAGCTCCCTGTTCTGGCACTACCATGGCATGACAACAGTCAGTCCCCCACAACATTTGCCCTATACCGTGGTCAGAAACTGGGAGAAATGGTTCCCTTTCCCCGTGGTCAGACAGACTCAGCCCCTGGTGAACCCTAAACATGAGCAACTTGTGAGTCAGAGACAGAGAGAACCCTGATGAGTTCATCGTGACAGAGGAAGCCGTAAGCTTAGCGAACGAGAAAGAAGTTGTGGTAAGCTGGTCAAAAGATCTTTCCTGGACTGCATTAGCCAAAATCCTTTGTGAAAGAAATTATTAATAACAGATGCATCTGTATAGAAGACAATAAAATCCTATTTTATCTATATATATTTGTTTTAAAAGAGCAGAAGGCTATTCAAAGCCGAATCAATAGTGGTACTACTGGAACTCATTTGGAATGGACAATGTTTGGCCTATTGTGTTAAATTCCTGAGGGTTTGCCTATTTTTGTATCAGATTACAGCTTTATTAGGTACAACTGTTTTTACATTGCATTTTTGTGATTAATGATGCTAAAAGGATTTTGGCATTTCAAATGCTGTACACAAACCTAATGGGCAAAATCTTCTGTAAACTTCTTCTAAGCTCTTGGCAAACTTTCCTTGGGAGCAAATATTAACTCCAGATAGTGTTTATTAGCTTTTATAAAATAATCACTGTAATAGTGGCATGTAATTGCTGGAGGTAAGGGAACATCCAGGCCAAGAATTAATCAAGTTTGAGCTCCTTAACAGAAAAAGTTCAGAAACAATTTATTTCTTTCTCAGTTTGTATTTAAAATAACATAATTTTCCTCTGATTTTTGTTTCATATACCAAGAGTGATTTCATACACAATATTCCCTGAATAAATTGTATTCTTAACTAGAGATAGGTCTGAACAGCAGAGTTCAGGACCCACTTCAAACTCTGACAAAGTATAGAGGCACTTGGACTTTAGATTTTAGTTTGCCCATTATATAGGGTAGAACAAACAAAACAGATCTGACTTCAGCTCTATTGCTTTTTTTTACCCTCTACCCAAATTTTGCATGTTTCTGTAGGCAGGTTTTTGTCTGAGGGTGTCCTAACAACATCAGGCAAATGAGAACCAAATATTGTTCTTCAAAGGGATCAGTGTGAATATGCCAGACTCATTAAGCTTTTACTTGTAATAAATTATGGAGTACAGTTGATTTAAAAAAAAAAAATCGCATCAAGGGGAATACTACCATGACTTCTTGTATATGGTCTCTTTCATGTAACAGGCATAAAATCTCTTGCAATTGCACTCTAGAAAGTAAGCAAAGCCTTCCTATTGAACCAGTGTGTGCCAGTAACTCCTTGATCAGAAACAGTGCAGAAAAAGAACTCTTTTGACAAGAGACATGAGGAAGGGCTAAAACATGAATAGAGACATATCTAAGATGATACCAGATGAAAAAAAAGCCTAGAATTGCCCCCAAAAATAGGACTTCTGAATTTAGTCCAGTATAAACACCAATATGTAGCCCCACAACTTGGGATACTAAGTAAGGTGGATTTATCATTTAGGGTTGATGTTACTTCAGACACTTCTAGTGTGCAGTAAAGCTGTTAGTCATGCTTTTCTTTGAAGTTGAAGCCATAGCATAAGTTGCATATCAGGAGATGTGATCTCTCAGGCGTATCAAGCTGCATTAAGACATCCAAGTTCAGCTTCAACACAGGAGACATCTCTGCAAAATCAAACATGCCTGAGACCTTTAAGCAGTGATGATGACAAACTTGGAATGGTCTGTGTCTGTATTTGGCTCTCCTATCCTCCAAAGCAAGGTGGTTCCATCTAAAATGCTTTCTGGGTAAAGTCAACTCTGCATTCCTATCTGGAAATTATCTGGGAGAATGCCAGTTTGCTCAGGCAAAATCCATGCCTGTGATCAGTCTAACAATTTGACAGCATGTATAATTGAGTTCTGTTAACTGGTTTTGTATGCTGAAGCTGTTTAATTCAATAGGAAACAGAGGCTTCGTGTATACTTATTCATAGAGGTCATTCATTTGGTCAGTTTGTTCTGGGAAAAAAAAGACATCCTCAGTGACAGGCCAGACCTGGAATCTGCCATTTTTTCTGTTTGAAAAAACAGTGATACTTGCTATGGAAATTTTAAGGCAAGGGTCTTACCAACATCATGAAGTGCTCTGCCTGGATAAGCAGGAAGAAAAAGCACGATGCCTGCAGTGTGGAAATCCATCCATTCTCTAGTGCTAAATTTCATATTTCTACTTAAAAGAGCTCACAGAACCTAGTCCATTCTCCTTTTATAATCTGTTGAACACCCACCATCAATTATATTTAATATATATAAACACCTCCGCACAAAATCATAGGGGATTTTAATTCAAAGAAAATTATTAACTATAAGCTTTGAAACTCCTTTTTTATAATCATAAGATTTGCCTTTAGATTTGTCGTAATCAAATCAAAGTTATTTCAATATTATTATTTTCCTAACCCTAGCTTTCTAGCATATACTGTGAAATCACAACACTGTACAGAGAAACATTGTAAATGGATAATGACTTGCAGTTGTTATGCATTACATCATGGAAAGCAGCATTTCCCACTTCTCGGTTCTGGAGCTTCACTTAGAAAACCTGCTATTTCAGTGCCTCACGGGGCTCCCCAGCTCCATAGGTGTCAGAGCCTTCTATTTATCTAAATCACTTCTGCTATCAGCTGTGGAAAAGGTAGTATTAAATCTAAATATATAAGCCTTTCCAGACCTGGACCTCATCCATCTCCATGCAGACCCACACAGGTGTCTCTGAACGCTGATCTCCAGGGTTCCAAGGGAATACAGATCAGAAAAGCCCACACTGACCCTCTCCAAAACCAGCACAGGCTAAAGATTTACGTGGGCTGTATATCTAATGACTGCCCTGCAAGGTACACCTGACTGGATAAAATACAGTGATAATTTTTATAAACTTTCATATTGGATGATTTTTTTTTAGAGAGCTAAATGTGGGCACATAACGTTTTTCCAAAAATATAATCGCTTATGTACCACATCGTATCACTTACATAGAAAGAGGAAGAGAGTGGAATACTTCACAGGAGTGCTGTTAAGTAACATTTACTAAAGTCCAGAGTAACACAATTGTTTTCAGTGTTCCTCAGAAAAATCTTTAACAGGCCTGGAAGAAACAAAAGGAGTTTTCTTGCTCCTCTTCACAAATTGGCTAACCACAATAGCAGCCTAAGTAAAGAATTTTTCTTCAGGTAAGAATCTCTGCAAGAGAAATGAAAAATGCAAGAGAAAAGGACCCTCCTGTCCCGCTGCAGCTGGCCAGAGAGCGAGCCAGTATTTCCGACATCAAGACCACAGCAAATGGCAGCATGCAACAGAGAGCCTGAGTTCTCACTCCACCATACATACCAGCATTCAAAAAAATTCATATTCGTACCAAGTTATGGCCCTAGTGAGAACAAATGCCACAGAATTTTTATCTTAGTGCAATTTTACATTGCATATATAAGAATACAGTGCTCGCTGTACAGTTGAGTAAAGCTAAAATTCATCCCTAGAAAATCTGTGTAATCTTGTGTTTGACAGTACAGGAAAAATATAATCATTAATAAAAAAAGACAGATGAAATGCAGAGAAAGGGCAAAGGAGAAAATGACAACATTAGGTATTCACCTGAAAAAGCATTAATCAAAAATTACAGGTTTCATCCATTTCTGGTCACTTAATATAGCTTCATGAAAAAAATAGCTTTTAAAATGAAAATACACATCTCAGAAGTAAATATGGCTTTCTGACAGGAACAGGTTACACAGAAGAAGCACAGAGACGTAACCAGAAATACACTTGGGACAAGACAAAGTTTGCTTCAGTGTGAAGACAAGATCCATGGGGAAGGACAAGGCCTCCTTTCTCTAACCATCCCTGGGATCATTTTTGTGGGATCCTAGAAAAGAGCTATACCTGCTGGCATATGTACCTCTGCATCTTCACAACTGGCAGTAAGTTATGAGAAGGAAAAAGAAAAAAACAACTTAATTTCCAGTCCCTAAGTAACCTGCTCTGATTCAATAAGTCTCAGGTGTGATGTCCAAGTTGTCACTGGGAGCAGGCTCGCACACTGAGGCGCACACACAGACACAGCAAAGCCACACTTCGGGGGTTGTGCCTGCTCACTTTCACCCGTGGGGCAGCACTTTCATGTGTTGCCTTTGCAGTGGTGGTGTTAGATATGTGTGTTTCAGACATAAAGTGAACCACAGAATGAGTCTAGCTGTAATTTTATAATCACTCATCCAGAAGCATGCTGTTATGTCAGTGTGACACTTATTCCAGTAAGCAAATATTGTTTACAAAATCTTTTTCTAAATGCATGATATCTACAGGGCACTGAACATGTTACTAATGATTAAAAACCAAAGTCCTTGTTTTAAAGGTTCATAATCTAAATGAAAATCATAGGCTCAAGACAGATTATGTGATGTAAGAAGCAAGCTAGTAGACAAAAAATTCTACACATAGCTCTTTGGATTTGGTACTTTTTGAAGAAAAATAAAAATCAAGATTTCCTAAAAAATTATAGAACAATCCCACCTATTAAAGCCACAAAAAGAAAGCATTTTTGAATGTTCCATGTTTCTCAGTTATGCTCTTTTGGGGTCTATTTTCATCCACTTTTTTGCACAGCCTGTGACTGAAGTGAAACCAGCCAATCTTTCTTTCTGGTTCATGTATATTAGCTCGGTGCTGTTAGGTTTGTTTCTCCAAAACAGCAGGGTGCTGGGATTTTTTAAAGGTTTCCACAGAAATTAAGAGGAGAGGCATATAATACCTTCAACTCAAATTTATTTCTTTTAATTCATTTTATATGCACTTGGGGCCTAAATAACTCAGGAGTAATTACTGAAAAGTAGCCTATTGTGTGACTTGCACCCCTTTGTGAGCAGCTATTGCCTTAACTCCAGATGCAGAGTGTTTTGTAACATGACTACACTCCATATTCCCTTTGTGGAGCATACAGACAAGCAGTGGATCCATTTTTCACTTGCATGCCAGAATAGCGAAGCGTATGTGTACAGTTCCCCATTTATATAGAGGCCAGCAATCAATTACTGCGACTAGAATGAGCACAGACGCAACACCCCACAACCATCTCTCTAAATAGTAGTGCCTCTCAAGCCTACCCCAATAACAGATTAAAGTTACTCCTGATAACACAATGTAGTCCTTAATATTTTGACTAATAAATGCCAACCTCTGGAAATGTGGTCTTGCATAACAATAGCAATGACAGGCAAGAAATTTTAAGCACTCATTCAAGTTGCTGGTCTCTGTCCAAATCGTTACCACTCATAGTGTGGCTTGAAAACTTTAAGATACACATTTGTTTGAACAGAGTTCACTTTGTGCAGGACAAAAAAGGCATCTCACGCAAAAAAATTCAGGCAGCTGCACAATGTACATATCATTATTACAGGTCTGCAAGGGCTGTGTGAAATACAAATTAATGTGCAAGGGTTATCAGAGTGAAAGGACAGAAATGAAGAAAATCTGGAACCAGCTAGCCACATATGTCTGAGCTAGATAACTACATCTTTCTTCTCTTCATTTTTCCTCTCCATTACAAGCATCTGGAAAAAAAAATAATAAGGTGTGTTGGGAAGGGAGTCATGTCTGAAACCTTTTTCCTTTGCTTCAGTAAGCTGGAAATCTCAGAATCTCTAATAGCTGAGATTTTTTCCTCCTCAGTCCAAAGAAATGGGAATGGGCTTTTCCTTCCTTAGCCCAACGATTTTTTTTTTTTAATGCAGAGACCGACACTTCTTTCTCTTAGAAACATTCTTTGTTCAGAAAACAATTGTTAGGAAATTAGATTTTAGATAAAAGAATTAAACCAGTACTGTTCTTGGGACGTTTGTTGTTTAGATTTTTCCGTATAATTCTGAATCTACTTTGCATTATGGAACTTAGATGGACACATATCTGGCTGAACACACACATACACTGTAATGTAGTCTCAGAATTAAATTTCTTTAATGTATATGTTCAAATATATATAAAATACACAACCTACAACTCAAAAAATAGCAAATGGCAGAATTAGCATTGATCATGAAAACTTAATTCATCCTTCCTTCGAGAATATAAATCATGAGGCAGTACAAGATTTTATAACTGCACCACCTTCTAGTTTTGCATGGGACCTTGACTCTTTGTTCTCATTCTCCTTGCCTTCTTCACTCAGTATGTAATGGCATGAAGTCATGTTCTGGGTGTAGGATTATTAACTTCCTTCTGAGCATTATGGCCATCCTGTCACCAGAGTAACTGAATTATTCTCAAACATGAGTGAATATATCTGCCTGACACCACAAGAATATTTTACAAAAGAAGAAAAAACCCAATAATAATAATAATAATAATACTATATAACTTAGGAATTTATGAGATATTAAAGCAAAAATTTTCTATTTAGAAGAGTTTGTCAGCTGAAGAATCTACTTTAAGACACATAGAACCAGATGTCTCAGAATAACAAATATTTTCGAGATCTTTGTGCATTCAAATGCAGCAACAATTAGTTGTGTCTGTAAGCAGTCAGCATTCCTGTAAACCTGTAACAACATCTTATGTTAGGCTCCCTATATATAAGAAAGGCCAAGAATGGACAAGAGTAAAACTGTAGGTTTAGACAATGCTTGCTTAGTCGCAAAAGAACTCTATGGAGAACTGTAATCACAGAGTAAAATTGCATGACTTCGCACCTCTTGAGCCAGAAAATTGTTCATCTTTGCTGCAGCTCCTTGGGTCTCTGTCCATGTACATTTATAAGATTAGGTTGTTTAGAGAATGCTCTTTAACAAACATGTTTCAAGCAAGTGCATAACCTATCTGATGCACTAAATAAAAGTGATGCTGAAGCAAAATAAAAGTTTTTAAAGTTATATACTTGTTCAAATAAACAGTAATATTTTTAAAATAGAAGATACAAATACTCTGTAATTAAACAGGGTCATATAATCATAGAACCAGATAAATGCTTGAGTTGGAAAAATCTTCTAATTCCAGCCCCCCTGCCATAGGCAGCAACACCTTTCACTAGATCAACTTACTCAGAGCCCCGTCCAACCTGGCCTTGAACACTTGCAGGGAAGGGGCAGCCACAACATCTCTGGGCAACTCCTCCCAGTCTGGACTCATGTTTAGGATTGACCTGAACCAGGTGCAGTACCTTGCACTTGGACTTGTTAAACTTCATCATGTTCTTGTGGGCCCACTTCTCAAGATTTTCTATCATATTGTTATACCATATCAGTTTGGAAAAACAATTTCCTGATAAAGAGGCATGTTTCAATCGTAAACATATTTTCTACAATATTCTGAAATTGGAGCATCTTTGAACGGCAGATCTAAAACTTCTGTTTGAAAATATGCAACTTTATAAGAGATAGGTAATTGGTTTCTAGTCAATTGTCTTAATTAGCATACTGTAAATGAGTGAATTAAAATTATATCAATACCTTAAAAATGGTATTTTCTTGCTTTTCAGACCTTCTACTCACAAAGTTAAAATTCTTCCATGTCCCACAGATAGATTTAAAACCAATAATACTAACGTATAGAACTAAACTTGTCCAACATGGTGTTCGACAAGTCCAGAATACGAACTCTGTTCATTTGGGCCAAACAGGTAACCAAACATTACAGTAAATAATCCATTCTTATGTAAATGTGTTCTACAAGGGCATTGCAGAGCAAACAAACACGCAGTTTCAGGAAGACTGAACTAGGATCAAATTTTCATAGAATCATAGAATCATTTATGTAGGAAAAAACTTTAAGTTCATTAAGTCCAACCATAAACCTAACACTGAGAAGTCCTCCACTAACCATGTTCCTAAGCACCACTACTCTCCAACCATTCAGCCCTGAGTCCTTTTTGCAATCTTCTTCTACCTGTGGTTCCAGCAACTGCACAAGCCAGTGCCTGAACTGGAACCAGGGCTCCAGCTCTCTCCCCAGCACCTCTTCCAGGAAAAAGAAAGGCAACTGGACATCCCTGCCACATCCTGTGTGCTGAATTTGATATCCATTTAGAGAAAGGCATATATGCCTTGTTAATGTATATTTTCCATGCTCACTTGGAGTGAGTATGCTTACAATAGAGCATCCAATTTAAGAAAGGCCATCAGTGTCTCAGTGAGATACTGACGTTTCCCTTTTCTAAGCCATAGTGTCTTAGGGCTGTATAGGTCAGCTTCCTAGTGAATAAGAAGTGAAAAATTAGGGACAATCTGGGAATATTAGAGTTTACATATTTACTTCCATGCACAAACACTGGATGAGTAGTGGCTGAATTGAATATAGGTACTGTACATCTCTACTTCAGAGTTCGTTGTATGACAGCAAAACATGGCTGGCTGAAAGCAACTTTGTCTGAAAACTCCAGGATATTGGAGCAGCATAAAGCAAACGGCTCTTTCAACCCTGTCATTCCATCTAATGAGGTATAGCGGGGTTTGCATTTCTTCCCAAGACTGAACATTTGCTCAAACACGGAAAAATAACTTGGCAGACATGTACAACAGCACCACCTAGTGATGCCCTGCAAGAACCACCTGCTATCCCAGCACTGGCGTTATAAAACTAAAATTATCTGAGAAGCACTTCAAATACTTAAACACTGATGCTAATCTATATAAACTATTCTACATCTTAAATTGTTTGAATATTGTCTTGAAATTAATTATTCTTAGAATATGTTTTTTCAATGATTCATGAGTAAGCTCAAGGGAGAAACAAATTTTTGAAACAGAATTGAACATATTGAAAAGAAGGCTTTTGCACTATTAAGAGATTCACCAATGCTTAACCTTTTAAAACAAAGATGATATCTTTTAATCACTTAGTTGAAAAAGTATCATTATTGTTTAAATTAGTCTCTTGCAGCAAAAAGATTCTGATTTCATTGGAAAAAAAAGTTTTAAGAGATATTTGGCCTGATTCTGAGCAAACAAGCATTTGCAATGACATGCATTCCATGAATGTAAAAAAAATGTTAGGACTGTACATAGCGCAGAGTTCCCAGGCTGGCAAAAATTGCCAGGAATGAACTTCCCACAAAAATAAAAACCACATATTTTTTTAATATTTCACACCTCAAGTATTGAAATGTCTTAGCTATTCCTTGAGCACTTTTTTTTTCTGTACAAGGATATTTTACACAATACATGTCTAAATTTGAAGGTGACCTTATGGACATAAACACTTCAGATGTGCCAAAACTTGGGCATACATAGAATGAACAGAATTTCACTTTAAAAAGGAAAGTTAACATCAATGAACACAAAGATTAGGTAGGTTCTAAGTCCTTGACCTCCTTTGTTGAAGACAATAGAAAACCTCCATTAACCTATCTAAGGTCAAAAAACGCACGTATGTAAACATATCTCTGTATGTCTACATATCCCTACATATGCATACATACATTTATTTCCATGGGTATGTGTATAGAAGTGTAGAGTGACCTTAGAGGAAATCAGGCTTTCTAAAAATAAGATGACAATGGATGATGGTTGTACAATGGGCTTCTTTGCTTCTCCAAAATTTGTGCATGTCACAATGTGCTGAAAAGCATAAAAAATAATTAAGATTAACCTTTTAAAAAATGGAAATGTCTAAGCCCTACTTCTTCTTGACAGCAGTCCTAACCCTCATCAGAGACAGATCAATCTGCAGCAGCAGCAGGCAGCTATTTAATGCCAGCGGATGGGGCCAGAGCCATGGGAAGTGCAGGGCTGTAGCTCTCACATCCGCAGCTGCTGCATTCCTGTGCTCAGGACTGAGCCACACATACTACTTCTTGTGAGCAAGGCTATCATCAGTTTGACTTTTTGTCTTTTTATCTTTGTTTGGCATCTTTCATTTAATAGATCCCAATTATCCCCTCTGCATTTGTGCATTATTTTAAAAGCCTGGAGTTTGTTTTGTTTTAACCTAAATTTTTGATTCTAAAGATTCACTGGAAATGCCATGAGGTAAGGGGTAAGACCCTGAGCGGGATGAACAATGTTCTAAAGCACGTATGATGTTTTTTCTTTCCTGAGTGGATAACCCCTCTTTAGTAAGACCTAAGACATGGTTACATCATGACATCCAGCCAGGACAAAGTGGCCTGAACTAATATTGCTCTAAGATGAAAATTCCTTCGGTGCAGCACAGCGCTATGAAGGGATCCATGCTTCATCTGGGAGAAGCGAAACAGAATCAGCAGCACTCTAATTGGCACACCATACCCACACCACGCTGACTGCTGCATTACATGAGATTGTGAAGCTATCCTGAATCCTGCAGCTTCAACTTGATCTGCACTGTGGTTGAGAGTGTGAGCTTATAGTACTATACCATGAAATCATCTCCACTCAGATATCCCCCAGCTGCCTTATTTTCTTTGATAAAAGAAGTATCCCGAACTCTACTGCAATTCGCAACTCTTTCTGTGACATTTAGAGGAGCAGATTCAACCTGGCTGCCAGATAGAGGTGCCTGTATGATTCCAGTGTTGCTCTTCATCCTACAGCTGAGCTCCACAAGGACAGGAGGTGGTCCTAGGGCAGTGACTGCTCATGCTGTGGTACTCACAGTGGGCTACAAGACCTATGTGGCAAGAGGAACAATAAAAAATCTAAAAGACTTCGTTTTCCTCTGTGGCCATGGGACTCAGCACTTAGACACTGGACACAAAATGTGAGCTGGATGGAGAATGTGGGGTGTCCTACCCCGAGTGGACATACGGCTTTTTGATTGTTCTCCTTCAGGTAACTCATCTTCCCTTGCTACATTTGGAAACATTAAAATACCTTAATCTAGGATATAGACTCTATCAACTTCATTTTAGTTGTCTAGAGTATACAGAAATCTTAAATGTGGATCTGCATTTTTCTAATATTTTTTTGTGTCACCTCTCTCACTCACATTCTGTTGTCATGTACGTTTTCTGTGCTCTGTTTTCACAACTCATTTTCACCTTCCCACATGCAGGATATCTCTGGCAGGGGACATTTATATTGTAAGTAACCTGAAAATTTGAGCTTGCACTTATTGCACTAAAACTGACAGAAGCCTTATAGCAATGGGGAAATGCACGGCCCTCTATGGCCATGAATAAACAATGTATTGTACATGGGACCTACAGTCTGTTAAGCCCCTCAAGTACACAATTCTTCCATTCTCTACATTTATGTTTGCCTATAAAACTTACACTTTTATTTTGCTCTACAGAACAAACTTGAAATGCAAATGAAGGCCTAGAAGAGAGCAGAGGTCTGTCTGCACATGATTCAGTGGTGGCTTCAAGGAAGAGAACTGTCCTATTTCAAGATAGGAGAGAAGAAAAAAATTCACTGAGACTCATCATCTGATTTGGTCATGGAACCAGCTTTAAGACTAATGTGGCACTACTTTGCATATTTCCCTTGAAATAAAAATAAATAAATTAATTAAAAGTGCAAGTAGGTAAACACATAAAAGAGACTTGGGTTTGGTAGTAAGAAGGGCTTCTGGGGAGATCCAAGAGTTTACAGTGTATACTTAATAAAAATGTGTCTTCTTAATAAAAAGAGGGTTGCTGTACTCTGATTGGGCACTTCCCCCAAGGATCTTGAGAGAAACCCTGGCAAATGAAGTAGAACTCACAAGGGAGCCTCAGTAGATGGCACTCCTCCCCCTGAGTCAACACAAGGGCTTGGATATGGATTAGAAGCTGTTCTTCTAAGGGGAAGGGGTCAAATTGTCTTCTATAAGATTTGGGATTTAATATACGCACATACACAAAAACATTTATATTCAAGCTGTAAATATGTATAAAACTTAAACAGTCTAGGACTCAGCTTGCCTAGAGATACCTTTCTCCGTATGTCTCAGTGTGACCCATTTCCTTCTAACTCCAGCTGTGGCGGTTGGAGTAACAGATGCTGTGGGGCCTGGAATGGACCAGAGGAGCAGACCACAGGCTATTGCAATACGAAATTGCTTTTGAATATGAGGGGAATCTGTTAAATCTTCCTGTTTGCACAGGACATGACAAATGCAGTTCTTTAGTTGCCCTACTTGGATAACTTCTGTTTGAAAATATAAAATCACCCACTTGTTCCACCCAGGAGATGATTTCAAGGTTTAGATAGGTAATTTTTGTAGTTGTACAGAATTTTTAAATCCTTTTATTATGTTTAGAACCAAAAGTCCACAATAAGCGATTACTATTATTATATACGGGGGAAAAAATATATTTAAATCTAGCTTAGTCAGTTCTCATGTCAGAAATATTAATTTACACTGCAGTTCCTTCAGGATGGATTTTCCATGTATTTTACTCAGTTGAACAACATTTTCTTTATACTTGATGAAGGACTTACCAATCCATAAACATAGTTCACATACCTCACATATGCTATCTTCCAAATCAGAGTTTGGAAGAAAATTGTAAAGTCTAATGACAAATAATCTCAAGAGGGAAAAGTAAGAAGATCTAGAAAATAAAGAATTGTTGGAACAGATATTAGAATTTTCCATTGCAAATTATCGCCACGAACCGGCTGTCTGGGAAGCACTCCAACCTGATGTTGGGTTCTCTTTGATAACGTGGTGTTTCTAAGCAACATTTCTAGTCAGTCCGTATGTATGAGTGGTCAGCCACCACTTGGAAACTTCAAAACATGAATTTCTTTTGTTAGATGCAGATCCAATTTGCTGTTTGGTTTTCATATGAAAAATACAGCCGGCTTTTTAAGATACAGTTTTTAAAAAGAGAAAAAAAGGAAACAGTGCTAAATATTGTAACACATTTCAACACATATAGCAGCATGTTTATTTTTTTCAATACTACATTAATGAACCCCTTTTTAGTTCTTAAGCTAAGTAGATGGGTATTCAGGTAGCATGTGTTAAAGTTGTCAAGAATTTATGTTCTAATTCCTTTCACATAGCAGCCAAAGGCACTTCTTACATAAGAATGACAGTGATAACAATTAGCTGGTCTCTTCAGTCAATATGTTTCCACTACAATCCTAGATTAAATATTTTTCAGAATTTGGACCTGTTGAACTAGAATTTCTGAAGATCATTTCTTTCAAACTTTGCAGGTGAAAAATATGTGAATTCCAATCCTTCAGAGTCCACAGACTGCCTGTCCATCTTGCATGTATGCTTTGCACACATTCAAGTGCAAGGAATATATAATGATTAGGCAATACATAATTTAATTTGGAAACTGTTCCTATCTCACCCAAAAATAATTATAGTTTGATGTGTAGGGTTCATATCACTGATAAATAAAGAACAGGCATGTTCCTGTGAAGCAAGTGATAATCAGTTCTGCAACAGGCAGGATCTCTCATCCTGAGAGTAGAGGGGACCCAAACCAGTTCCTGGCTCATAGACCTAGACAAAGGCCTGTAGACCACTGGCAAGGTTGGAAATACAGTGGAGCCACAGGAGATCGTGTTTCATGAAGTTAGGCACCATTTTCTGTGGCTGTGCTTGCATCTTAAAGAGACTGACTGCAGATCGCTGGCAAGGATAGTTGCATTCCACACTCATTGCACTCCACACTCAGGCAGAAAATATTTTAGATTTCTATAAAATCATCCTATCAAAATGAATATATTTTATCAACTCAGATCTGGAATACATGCATCCTACTAGCGCTAATTATAACAAGACATATGGTGAAACAGCATTTTAGATTGAGACAGTTTGGGGAATTTCTCTACGATGATTTCTTCTTGACACTGGAATCTTATGGACATCTGTCAGGATGTAAGTTGCAGCAGGAATGTGGCACACTCCGCTCCTTCTGATCCTTTCCTTCCATATTGACATAAAACCCACAGTAGGTGACAGAAAAGTTGCTCGCACCTGGTTCACGGCTAAAAATACTGAGCCATTAAACTTTGATGATCCTCCATTTAAATGAGCACACTTGGATAAAAGATGGCAGCTATCCAGAGCAAATGGTTATTTCAAGTCTGATTCCCAGGAAAGATAGTAATTGAACTACAGATTAGTTACCAAGAAGCAGATCATCTGATACACCTTATCTAAAGATACCTGAGGAAGAGCAAGGGACTTAAAGAAGTTGTTTCCTCTGAGATTACTTCAGAAGAAAGAAAGAGGGAGCAGACAGGACAGAGGAAAACCCAGTGGTTCAGATCTGAAACTGGAAAAATGTCACAGACAACCCAGAAAATTCTGACCAAAGGACAGAACCATCCAAGGTAAAAAGGACACTTAAGTAGAAGGCCGAATGTGGAAATGTTTTGTCCACAGATGTGTGCTTCTAATGCTAGCTGAAGGAAAATGGCATAACCTTTATCACACATTTGTTCACCTCAGCTATTTCATATCTTTGAGAAAATAAACTGTGGGTTTGTGTTGACCATAATGTGCAGTTCTGGGAAAAAATATGCATGGAGAAGTAAGGGGAGGAGGCAATTGGCTCTAGGAGTCTTCCTTTTCTGAAACAATAATAGATAAAGAACATATCAAAGAAGTCTGCCAGAAAGAGAGCCTAAATCATAAGAAAGCTTAAAACATTTAGATATCTTGTAATATTACCCAAACACAGCAGCTAGGAATGTACAAAGAGAACTGAGCTTTATCAAGGCTATGACACACACAGTCCTAGTAAAATTAATTCATCTAGCCAGCAGCTATGTGTTCCTTTCTTAGCACACTGGCTCCCCTTGTTATAAGTCACAAGAGTATTTCTGTCACAGGCTCCCCCTTTCACAAAAGCCAGTCTTCACACAGGCCTGAATTTTGACTGCTCTTGTGAATCATGCCAAGGTGCAATAGATGGAGAGAGGGGCCTTTTTGACCTTCCCTAAAGCATCCGAGACCCAAGCAGTCCATGGACTTCTGAGTGTAACAGGAAAACCACCTAGTGCAACTTTTTGCATTTCATGGCCATGTGAAAACATGACCAGATGGATCACAGGTGCAGGCAGCTTCCCTCCCTTGGTCTGGCTGCAGGCACTGGGGACACCTGTCGCTATAGCACCAGTACAACAGCATTTTACGCCTTTCTCCACTGGTGCTGACTGAGGCATGTTTTTCTCAATGTGCCTGGAGTGCCCTGTATCTTCATGGAGAAAGTCATGGTTCTCCTCTGGAAACTTACTGAAACTATGGAAAATATTCATCACGCAGTGAACATGTCATCTTTCAACATTCAGCATGAGCAGAACTTAGGTGGCATAGAATTTAAAATCCTGAAGTAAAATTTAAAAAAATAAATAAAAGGATGTTGATTTAAGATGACAAACATACAAACACAACCCTGGAAAATACAGGTAGAGCTTCACCAACAAAAGTCATGAAAGAAATTCATCTGTAGAAAATTCATCACAAAGACACTGAACGAATTCTCAAATAAAGGAAGCATTCCCAGCCATTAATTAATCTATGTAAATTATTCTTTAACTTTTTTTTAAGCTGGTGCTGAGTTCCATGAGCTGTGGACGATTGCCCACAAATACGTTTGTCACCAAATGTGGTGAACAGACCTGTATGACAGGGAGTTCCCGGGACAGACCTTGAGAACAGCACAGAAATCAAACCCAAGGTCCATCTAGGAGTTTCTTTAAAGAGCAGCGAAAAGTACATGGTTAACGAAAGTACAAGTTCTAGGAAAACAATATGATATTTAGTCTATTACATCATTCCAGCTTCTAGTGCCGTGTAGATAAGTGACTTCATAAGCCAGATGTTCTAACTTTGTGGTTAACACTGCTTGATTGATTTTCTGCTCAGGATTTTAACTGGTCACTGCGTCTGTGGTTCAGACCATGGGCTCATTTCATTTCCTTCTCTCAGGAGCGTTTCCATACTTTCTACCATGCAGGCCACTACACTTGAAGTAACTTTTGCCTATTACTTCATTTGATTCTTCCCATCTTAAAACTCAGCATTGCTCCAGAAAACCTCTGGGAGTGTAGCAATGAAAAGATTAATGAATGTAACTTTCAAACTGTGCATGTGCTCAAAACGTGATCCAAAATCCCTTTGCTGACTAAGCAAAAACCAACATAGATTTGAATCAAATATACACTACCGGCAATATGATTTTGTTGTGAGAGATACCAGAAAATCTCATGGCACTTGAAAACTCAAAAGTGATATAAATTAGGTTTGAACTTAAGATCCTATATTACTGGGGTTTGTTCCCTGATTTAATTAAAGCAATAGTGTTTTCATTGCAAATACAAACAGTTGTTAATATGACAATGACATTTGGAATTCTGTTTACACAATGTGCATCAAAATATTTTTGCCAGTTAACATGCTTGGTGAATATTCACAAAAATCCAGTATATAGCCAGAACAGAGTTTAATATTATAGTACCAATAAACATTACAGTCCCTTTTGATAACCTTCATCAATCTCACCAGTCTGTGGTTATGCCATTCAATACTGTGAAAAGAATAGCAGAATCGTCAATTGTTCACAAAGTCACTCAAACCTTTTTGGGTGTTTGATAGATTTGTCTCTTGCCATTGAGTCTGTAAATATGAAATCAAGAGATCAGCTTTCTATACCATAAATGACACCCAAACTTTAAGTTCAGCAGATGGATCAGAGTCTTAAAAGACTCTTTCTCATCTTTGAAAATGGGGTCAAAATTGTCTATGTCACAACTGATCAGCCCAGGAGGACTGCCATTTGTCATTCCCTTTCTTTATTTCCTCCAAAATTTCTTGCTCAGATAGCATAGGATGAAGCCATCCTTATCGGGAGCTTTTCATTTCCTTTACCTGACAGCTGTTGCAGTCTCAGCACAAAGCCATTATATGCACCCTTATATGCCCCAGCATGCACATCAACACAGTATCCCAAGTACCAGCTCTTTCTGCTCGGTTCCTGTAGCTCCTTTTAAGCTCTTATTTTAAGACGGTCTGAAGACCTTGATTATCTTTCCTTGCTCACCTCAGTATTCACCATGACATTTTCCTTCCTCTCTCCAGGACCCATAAGATGCAAGCCATTCAGCGACTTTGTAGCATGCAATGGGAAGCTTCTTGAGGAGGCCAACACACCAGCTAGCCTGACTTCTGGTTTATCCATTCATTCTTCTAGGGAGAAGCCTGTAAACACACCATCCTCTTACTCTCCTGCTTCAAGCCTTTTCCTGCACTTAACTGTTCTGTTCCATTGTTCTCCCTTGTCAGCTGTAAAAAGTTCATTCCTCCTCCTATCTTTCCTATCCTACTCTCCCACCTCTCAGATTTTGCCAAAATATCTTCGGATGTCCCCAGAGGGTCTCCTCACCAGCAACAGACTTTTCCAAAAAACTTCTGCAAGCCTGTGACCCGTCCTGCCCCTCTTTTTCCAGTTATTAGATTCAACTTTCTTAATCAGTTCCAGTTGAGGTGCAAATGTTCAACCACAGGAAATTACACTTTGGTTTATTTGGCATCCCTCTGACAAACACTCCTCTACTTCACAGAATTGTGCAGGGTGAGTCCTTCCAGGATCAGAACACTTTCCAAAGTCTTGGTTTGATTACCCAAAATATTTCAGGGTGCAGAATCGAATTTTATTCTTAAAATGTTCCTAATCTTCTAAAAGTAAGAACATACTTTACTCGAACCTTCCACCTCAGTGATCAAGAGTGGCGTCCTACACACGTTGTGAGAGATCCTTGGAGCTCCTCACTTGCACGGAGTCAATGGGAGCATGGGCAAGTGGGGCTCAGCACCCTCAGGCTCCCTTTGCTGTGGTGAGGTGGTACATGCCCTGACAGTACCGCTGCAAAATGCATTGCTTTCGTTGCATGGCTTTCTTTTAAAAAATATAATTCCATTGCAGGCTTGGCCCTTCAGTGTGCTTAAGGTTAAGCATATGAATATTTTAACCGATGTGAAAGAAATCACCCACATGCCTGCACATGTGATTAAATGCTTTGGTGGATCAGGCCAGAATGCCAAACACATTGTTGAATCAAGCAATGAGTATATATATAAACAAGATCTTTACAAACTGACACAAACGTATCACTTGCATTTCTTTAAGCATCTCATAATTGAGTTCAGCCCTGGCCTAAATGCATTGGTTTTAGTAGGAAAAGGCTAGCAATTAATTTAGCCTTACTTCTTTTTTGATGTGAAAACAAACTCCAGAAGTGAAAGTCTGTGGTGTTAATTTTATTAGTTACAGACATATTTTCATCAGTTGTTATACAAGTTTATATGATGATTTACAGTATTGACAATATGCAAAAACTTTAAAAATATTTGGATTTCTATTTTTACCAAGCTTCAGTTGCTTTTATGAAGGATGGTGTTTGTGTTATTGGCCACTGGAGCCCAGCTAAGAACATCAGAACATTATCCTGCCCTGCCCCTGCAAGTAATGAACTCTTTTCTAGTCTGTAAAATGTTGGTGTTTTGTGGTTTCCTGAAAGGGAGATAGCAGCTAGCTGTTCCTGCTCCCACTGAACATGATGTCAGGGTTGTCAGTTTGCATCAGAGATTGCAGCCGCCCTGCAGGCATCAGTGCAAAATTAGGGGAGGAGCATCCCTTTATTTTATTTTATTTTGCCATCATGCCATTACCACTGCAAGTAATCTCCAACTTGATAGCTCCACTAAGAGTCAGCCTGTTGGCCACAACTTCATGCTCTAGGACAAGTAGCAGTGATGCTTTTATAATATCATAAGTAAACAGGGATTTACGCATACTATTTTTATCTTGATTTTGGTTTTTTTAGTAGTGAAATTACTTTTAGTAGTTGCTATGAATTCTCGTAAAACTTATAGCACTTCTTTCTTTGCTCCTACTTCTATACTGAAACATATCACAAACCATTTTAAATGGCATTAAGCTTGTCCCTCCAAAAGCCTCCCAATAGAATTCCTACTTTATTTAGTCATTTATTTTGCACTTTGAGAAGACAGAGCTTCCATTGATTTCTACACATTCATATAACTAGGATTATTTGTGTGGGGTAAGAAAATTGATTAAAAATTAGAAGTGACTATTTTTGTAAATGGATTTGGAAATATTCCAGCCTCTCCAGTGCTCTCCTCCTGTCTACAGGTGGAGGTTCCACGCACCTCAAACGTGCTAGCGTTAATGAGAATGATCTCTGCAAATGTGCTGCATGTAGCTGGGAAAGGAGAAGACTCCAATGCTCTTGCTTGTTAACATTCTTCTTTGTTTCTGCCCTCTCCAACTGAGACGTTTTCTAGATGTTTTTCTGGCAGCATTAGCAGCATTAATGCATTCCAAACTAGAAAAGTTTCTACTTCAATATTTTACAACTAACTTAATATGTACTGACCTCAAACCCAGGATAGTAGTAATTTGATATTGCAGCTCATTATTGTTACTCCCAGCAATTTTCCCCTTGGAAGTGCCTGATGCTTCCCCCTCCCTCTCACACACCCTCCCACCCTCCATTCAGAATTTGTTTTTAATTGTTTGGGAGAAAAAATTCAGACTGTGAGCCAACGATATATTTCCAGGGGGTACAAGATATTAATAGAGCTACATCGTGGCCCCATATATTGTAATAAACTGTGCTGTAATTTGTTTACCCACCGTAGACAGTAACTAACATTCAGATAAATGGAGTTGGCGCCTGCGAGATTTATGATATACTTCTGTGCTTAGCAATGTTTAATCAGGGAGTTAAAATATTACAGTGTAAAATCCTTTACAAGCATGCACAAACAGAGAACTACCATTAGAGGCTTGGCAGACATACTCAGTGTCAAATAGTACCTCCAGACACTCTCAAAACACAAAGAGGAATATTCAAAGCAGCTACTAACTGACTAGCATTATTTGAGAACCACGTCAGAGCTCATTTTTTTAGGGGGGCTTGCTTTTGAAGTGACAGAATGATAGGCAGGGACAAGTGGGCTTGTCTGCAGAGCCCATCAAGCTGAAAGAAGTTGGGGTGGGTGGAAAGCATTGAGATGGGGGGGGAGGGGAGGTGAATTTTGGTCAAAAAGGTGGTAGATGCCTGTCACAGAGCTTAGACTGTTTGGATAAGACAGGCTAGCATGCGGGGGGATCAGCATGAAGCATCACACCTGGAGGAAAAGACAACTAGCTCCAGCCCCAGTGCCATAAGCCTGGCTCCACAAAGTCTAGCCAACATCTGGAATGGATATCAAGAGACACAGTGCAGCCCTGACTGGCGCTCTACTCTACCTTTGTACTTTTCACTGCAAATTGAAAAGCAAAACAGACATCAAGGATATATTTATATAACTGTCTTCAAGCTGCATTTTCTACTCCCATCTGCTGCACATGATAAGTTTCAAGTGTTTTCTAATAAAAAAAAAAAAGGAATTTTTTTTTTACTCCTTGTTCAGTATACAGACTGACCTTTTTTTATTCACAGTTTTAAAGGAACAGTAAATATTTTACAGCCAGAGGAAGTGTCAGCACTGTAAGACTTTCTGCTATTGACATTATTTAACCATGCTGGCTATTGAGCCAAATGTGACAGGGCGTGAGTCTGTGCGTGTGCAGATGCCTGCATTTGCCTCAGCGTGCAAACGAGCTCGTTTCTGTGTATTTGTATGAGCACGTGTGCTTTGAGGAGGAATGTTCCTGAGAGTTTTTTCCTTTATTGTCACATCATGCTGTTGTTGTGTCACTCAAAGGGGGAGGTGAGCCCTCTATGTACAAACAAGAGACCCTGTGGTAAACTGCTCTTCAGGAGGGACGTGCTGAAGGAATGCAGCCTCCATATCAAAAAGGCTCTGGTTTTGCTCTCTGCTTCCCAGCTATGTAGCAGATGAGACCAGATCAGCCTTCCAGTCAGGCTGATTAATTATGAAGGAAATAACGACGATGAGAAATGGTTACATTTGACTGTGAAAATTTGCCTTCAACCATAAGACACCAAAGTGGGCCTGGCTATATACAGGTTTTGGCAGAGACACAGAGAGCATGGATCGATGCCCTCCTCAGCAAAACCAGAAAGACTCAAATATTACAAAATATATTCTGGATCACATGGGTAGTGATATGTATGAGTAGCCATGAGAAAGTACAGTTATCTGAAGCAGTCAAGTTCAACCTATGAGAGACAGTAGAAACCACAAATACTCACCCAGCCTTAAGAAATATCTCCTCTTTAGTACAAAGCCTGATCCCTATCTACCTCATTTATTGCTATAAATTAGAGACAGCTGCATTAGCTGGAGTTATACTCCATGTAAAATATTCAGAAAGAAAAGCTTTTTGAGTCCACAGGTGAGAAGTTTCACCAATACTAGTAACAGGAATAACAATCCTAGAGAAATTGGCTGGAACATCAAAACTATTATTTGCTATTACTTGTTGCTCTCATTAGAAAGGAGAATCGCACTGGGAAAAGCTCCAGTTTCTCCCCATATTGAAAGATTCCAATTTTCAGCTGTTTTAGTACTGTGAACAGGAGATAGGGATGTAAAACATGCTATTCTGTCTTGACTGCACCATTCACCTTATAAGTCTAGAGAACTAGTAATATCTCTAGCCACTCCTTTGTAAAATACGTATTATTCACACATTATAGGGAGAACATGAGGCTTAAACAGTGGTCCTAATTAAAACAATCCTGCATTTTGTGTTGGAAATTTATTGCTGTGTTATAGGCATCTATTGAAGGAGAAATATTTTTTCTTTTCCTCCATGGGAAACAGTAGCCTTTTTTCCATAAAATAGCCTTCAAGGAAAAAGATGTTGTCTTTAAAAGAAGTTTTATTTTTTACTAAAATATTTTTAAAAGTGAAAAAATATTGTTTTTATCAATATTTCTTATGTGAAAAACCCCATCATTTCTAATTCAATTTACTTGTAATATGCTTCAGAATTTTCAATTAAAAAGTGCTGCATAAAATATTATATTAATAGCATGGTAAGAAGTTATATATTGTGAGACCCCATGAATTTCAAAAGAGATTGGAGATGTTTTTAGCTGAACTTTCCTAAAGTAATATTTCAATCAGTGCAATCTGAAAAGTAGATCATTCCATAACATCTATTGAAAATCTTTCTATGTTAGCTAATGAAACATATTTGCTATCTTCCATATTATGGAAGCAAATACAAATATCTGATTTTTATTTGCTGCTGTGTTATCAGTAGCAATTATTTTGTTAGACAGCTTTGATATTTTTGTATTTAGGGTATTTTTTTTACCATTTAAAAGCCTATAACTTCACTCCATTTGGCAAATGGGGTAACATAGGATCTATGAACTGAAACTCACAATAAAAAGTAGAGCTGGTGAGAAATTACAAAAAGGAGAAGCCTATTCTTAATCTGAAACCGGTCACTCTGAATGAATCAGGCAAATTTCACAGACAAAAAAAAATTAAAAATTGCTTGCTCTCCTAATTTTGAAAATATGTTTTTCCCTTTAAATCTCACTGGCAAAATTAAGGCACCTTCCCAATGTAATTTTAGAGTTTACTGTTTCTGAAGCTATGGTCCCAAGTGAATTTCTCACGACAAAAGTAGCTTATAACAAAAGAATTGCATGTGCTTTTAGTATAGAAACTCTGTGGAAAAAAACTCCAGGCCAGTGTTAGGACATAAAGAAGTGCTTTTTCACAGCAGTACTTGAGATGTGTTTTGTTGTGCATATCCATTCAAAATAAAAGCTCCATGAGCTTGCTTTCTGGATAGTAGGACATTTCATTTCCCTTTAAACAGAAGGGATCACAGATCAAAGGAAAGCAGCCAGGTGGGTCAGAGGGAAACACCAGCAATTCCTGACCCCATTACTTGTTTACAGATAAACACCAGCCAGCTGTAAAAGTGACAATATGTTTTCACAAGAGCAAGAAGGAAATAGAATTGATTAAATCTAAAGAAACAGAAGTATATGTCTCAATTTGAAAGTCCTGAGTTTGTTTAATAATAAATGTTTCTAAAGTGATTTAGAATACATTCGATATTATGTCTCTATCATTTATTTGTATTGTCTCATTTATTAAATTCAAATGAAAGGAGTTTTACTTTACAGAAGGTCTAAAGAAAGCAGAAAGTCATCTCTGTGTAGTTTGTAGTGACTTTGCAGTGAGGGTCTGCAGCGGACCGAAGTACCAGGTCACCTCACACAACACAGTGAGTAATGACATTTGCACACTGTAGAGCTAGACATCACACACTGAAATGTCCTGACTGCAAATTCAACATCAAGATTACATTAAACTCCTAAAATATGCTGAGTGAGGTTCAGTTTCTGAGTTCGTTCCTCCCTCATATTTCATGTGGTATATTTGTCAAACAGGGAACCTGCTCATTCTCTCTGTTTACCAGTATCTGCCTGATAAAGTAGAACTGAAAACACTGTGTTGTACTGGAACGCAAAGAAGTTCAGAGTTCAAAACAATTGCTTGCTACAAAAATAAAGGCCTCCCCTATGAAATCTATGAACTTGAAACAGGGCTACAGAACTAGTCGTTGCCAATAACTTTAACTTCATTTATCTATATTTGGCAAAAATTGTGCTGCAGCTGGAGATGAAATGCTGAGCTAAATAACTGCAGCGACGTGAGCTCCAAAACAGCAATTACTAAGCTGTGCTGCCTTGTATAAGATTTTACTTTTATTTATTGTATTTAAAGAAACTCTCTATCTATGTACAGTACAACAAGAACTGCCTGATCAAATAATGCCTGATTGCAAGGCATCACAGCTCCACTGTCAATATAACTCAGTGTTTAGATAGGAAAACATTTTTTACATGAAGCCATACTACAATGCTCTGCATGGCAGTTTAATAATTCTACATACCTTTATATTGTCTCTAATTGCAAGGAGTAACTCATATTAAACCTAAATTTCGCTTATCACAAATGATGAATGCATTTTTTTCTTACTATTAGAAAAGCTACTGGTTTTAAAAGGCTGAAAGAAAGGGGCACACAATCCCTTTCTTTATCGTAACAAGAGCAAAGAAAACCATATTAATAAAGTTGTTGGATTAACTGCTCACCAATACTATTTCTATCATCTATCTTTTTTAAAGAGAGAACAAGAAAGTTGGGGCCATGTTCCAGGGTCATCTCTTCTTTCCAGGTGGAAGTTTTTGTTCTCAAAAGGGAAGCCCAAGTAGCTGTAATTATGGCTGTTCTGTGGTATTAACTCCACATATGTGTCTGCTGTCACAGTGCAGCCTCACAGTGGCCTCCCTCTAAAGCACTTCATCCAGGGACATGTTGACATTTCAGAGAAAGAAAAGGAGAAAATGAAGTGACATATGAGTATTCTTCTAGTTGTCCAAGAAAATAGATGCTGATGCCATAAATCTAGCTCCTTCCCAAAAAGTAATGTGACTGAAATAATATCACAATGCCAGAAAAGCTGACTAATTGTCTGGATTCCAAAACTGACATAATTTTTCCAAGATGACATAGTATTATTAGTAGTATCCAGTCCCTCAAACAGTGAGTTTTGTCCTCACTAACCATATTTCTAACTCTCTTTCTCTTTACTCCCACAGACAGAAATTCTGTTACAGAGTCCTCCCTTCTTTCAATTTCTTGGTCATTCATGAGATTTTTAACCCTAACAAATACAAACTCTTTGACTATCTCAATCATTTTCTAGATGCAGTCAGCAGCATTTCTTTGGGACAAAGTGCCTTTCAGCAGATGGTTCCCAAACATTTAGGGCCAGTAGATCATTGCTCTCCTTCAAATTAATCAAAATTACCCTGCACTCTTAAAATGTACTTGAAGGTAATAGAAAAATTCTTAATACATTTCCAGATTTCATTTGCAGACCATCTCCCATGACTCCATTGACTTACCATGAGCCACTAGTGAATACAAATCTACTGATCTACTGTATGCAGAACTGGTGACATTTTTCGTCATCATCTGCATCCTGGAAGCATCTATGTCAGAGAAAGTAGCCACGTGGATTATAGCAGGTCATATTGCTTAATTTCTCACTAACTTCATCAATGACAGATTTTTCTGTGCTTAGAGAGAACCAAGTTGGATGTTTATATGCCCTGAAATGTTTCTATATTTATTTCAACATCCTGGTAAAGGCAAGAGATGGAGCTTTGCCTCTTGTCTCCCCCTCTCAAATTTTGGACCTGCCTTGTTTTATTGAATAAATCTTAGTCCGGCACTACAGATATGTCTTTTGCCCTGATTTTGTTACTCCAGCAGATCTTGTGATCCCATCCTATGTTAAATTCCTTGATTTCTGAATAGAAAGGAAGGCAAAGCAAGACAAGGAAAGGGATACGAGACCAGTATGGATCTTCAGAATTTTTGATAGAATTTATCCACCTTTCATTAGTGGATATAGACTGTCAAAGCCTGGCTTCTCTCTTCATTTATCCATACTACAGGTTACTCTTGCAGTTCCATAGACATAATGTAGAAATATTTCAATATTAACCTACAACTGCACCACCAAAGTCATCTGCAAGATATAGTTGTTCTCATAGTCCTTGCTAGTGTAGGAGACTTTTCAGAATGGAAATGAGGCATTGCTAAGCACATGCATCTAGCAACCATTTGCATCCCTAGATCAGCTCTGTTGAATTGACTGAGAAGCTAATTCCAAAGTCCCTCTAACCTGATATTCCAGCCTGGGCAGGTCAGTGATTAGCTGCTCTTCACAGTCAGGTCCTTGTACCTTGAAGGACATGAAAACCACACTGTAGTTTACTCTTCCTTTGCAGAGTCGCTAAAAGAGGGCAGAGTTAAACATTTCAACAGCCTTCATTTTAAACTCAGTAAACCAAATGAGCTGAAGAATTCCAACATCAGTGCTAATGCTTTTAAAATACAGTTTGTTTTCTGTTTTTACATCAGAAAACAAACATGTTTTTACATCATACTTACATGGACATCCTGCTAAAAGAGAGAGACTGCATACATATTTCCAGGGTAGTCTAACTTGTACCAGAGGCTGCTAGGGATTAAGTGACTGGATGTTAAAGATGTTGACACTCTGATATACAGCTCTCCGCTTCTACTTTAACATCTTACAGCCATCGCACATGTTGAAAGTTGTTTGGGCTGTGGTGTTTCAACATAACATGAAGCAGGAACTACAGCAACATATAATTTACAGTGGAGAGTTCACATTTTACTTTCACATATAGAACACATAGAGAATTCTTCCTTTTAAAGTAAAGTTTCCTTGTTCATTCATCACACACCACTAATCACCACCACTTAGGCGTCTTAAAGAAAACGATGTACCATGTATCAGAAAAACTGACAGGGCAAACGACTGAAATTGAACATATCTGTACAAATTGTGAAGAAACTGCAGGACTCTTAAACAAACAATAATAATGGCAGTCACATTTCTTTTCTAAAAATGGAATCATTCCCCTGCCATTTATAACAGTTTAGTATTTATGCACCTCCACAATTCTTCAGACCACTCTTCTTGAGTTGTTCAAGGCCTAGATTGTGGTTCTTTCTCTTTGGAAAGATCAACAACCAGACAAGAACATAACAAAATAACATCCTGGCTAACTCTTTGTGTTCAGCAGGATAACAGCACTGAGGAATCTTCTCTCTGCTAACAAGGTTACATTCTGCTTCAGAAAGATTTTCATGCACACAGGTGTCTGATTGCACTTACTCTTCGCACTGAGCTCTACTCTATATTATCTAATTCACTGCCTTTTATATCTTCTGTTCCATTCTTAGCTGATAAACAGGAAAGAGTATGGTGTTGAAACGTGTGTTAATGTATACGATTACCTTGGTAATGGAATCACTTGGTGTCTTCCTCTGCAAATTGCTGATATGCATTGGCTGTTCTTTGTCTGCGATAGTTTGGCTTCTCTGGGCTTCAGTGTCAACTCTCGTGTTCCCAGTGCCTCTGCAGCAGACTGGACATAAAGTCTATGTCACCTCCACAACCACTCAGATAGAGACACAAGAAAATAATAAGACTTCTAAAACAAGGAGCTGCTTCTGGAGCAGAAAGCCTTTCAGCTGAAATTCATGTGGTAAGATATAGGTAGCTCATAATTTTTCCCTCTCCTGCCTCAAGGAGACATTGTGCTTTGCCCTTGTAGAGATGTGCGTCTTCACTCACGTGGGGTGCTGACATCCTATTTTCATAATATAGCTGCAGTGCAGGTAAATTACTGTCACAGCAGTAAGGCAATTCCCATTTCCACACTCTTCTAATCTGCCTTTGCCTCACTTCAGCTATTTATGCTGATTTGAGACAGTAATTCTTTCATTTTTATGCCAGCTGAGGGCCTGGCTCACCAGCCTCTCAGCTTATGGTGTATCACCTCTGTGAAGCTCATGGGTTTTTTTGTTTATACCACAGAATTCACTTTCACCTGTTAACAGAATAACTTAGCTCCATACATGGAAACATCCTGCATATTTCAACCAAGCACAGCATTGCTGTCATTCTGGCCTGACTATTGCCAGTGACTATTCAGACACAAGACAGTGATAAACCTCATATTGAAGCTAAAGGATCTTTTACAAGGAAGTGTACTATTGATAGCTTGTAACCTGCAATCATTTAAAAGGATCAGCAAAATCATATTGCACATCATGAATTGTGGTTTCAGCAAGGAAATAACTGAGTAGTTCATATTATTTAATAGCAAACATTTTCTGAAGGGAAACTATTGTCCTAACCTTTGTAAATAAGAAAAAATAAAATACATTAAAAACAATTTATGAGGCTTACACTAGACTCAAGGCCCTCAATTTTTATTTGGTTTCTTGGCCTGTTGGGATTTTTTGCTTATTATGGATATATTTTCGTTCCGTATAGAGGGTGCAATATTGTTAATAACAAAGGATATATTGTTGATAGTAGATCTGGCCTGAATATCATTCAACAAACTTTCACTATAAGGTCAAAAAATACAGTTACCCTGTTATTAAACTCATATTCTAGCACAAATACTTTGCTAGCACTTTTCTTCATATGGCAGACAGGAGCTGAGGAGAGGCAGTAGTGAGGGACAATAACAGTGGAGTCTCATTCATCCTTAAACATTGAATAAAACTGAGTTTGCAATTTTCATCTGCCATGCTGAACTGTTTTCCCCTAAATTCCCAAGAGCAGCCAGGTGAATCAGGAAAGTATAAGAGTGAAGATTAAACAGATTTCCTTTCGTACGCTTACACTCAGATGAGGGGGAAGGGCTCCAAAAAGACAGTTATTTTAACTGCATTTTTTTGGGGGAAAAAATTTAAAAATTGAGATGGTGCCTTTTAATTTGCTAATTAACAACTTTTACTTCGGAGAATACTGCCAAAATGGCTGAGATTATTTCATGAAGATTCATTAGAGAAAAAGAAAAATAGAAATTAAAGGAATGAAGATCTTAGATAATTCAGAATGTTCCACTGAAGCCAACAGAGCCAAGGATGCAATTTAGGGTACATAGTTTCCAAATTTTTGTTTCCTGTATTTTCACATATTGCCTACTAAAGCAGCCATTACGAGCAACTTGATAGGTGCTGTGGGCTGACTATATGACAAATCAAGATCAGGTGAAATAACACACAGCATTTGCCAAGAAGTATAATTTCGGGAATCATGAACTTATTTCTGGATTTACACTGAACAAGTGCAGTAAGGGTTTGAGAGCTAGATGCTGATAATGTTGCTAACTCTCTCTCTGGTTACTTAATCTATTCCAGTTATTACAGCTCTACCCAGACATATGAGACAGGTTCCATTCTGTCCTTCACTAAACACAATTTTAACCCAAACCACTTTTCTCTAAAGAGAATGCCCAAAGACATTGGACTAGGCATTTAGATTATTCAGACACTCTCTACTGTTATTTTAATATTCCTTGAGTTGACAAGAAAATAGCCCAGTAGCCTAAAGGCTACTGAGCCTGTAGACTACCTTAGCCTCAGGCACTGTTCTGAACCAGTCATAACATGACCTGAATATTATGTTAAAATATTTCATTTTTTCAAGCAAATGTCTTAACAAGAGAGTGCCAATCAATCTAAACGCTAACTTCCTCAATCTGTTTCTGGTGATGTCTCACATTAATTGGTTATTTATCAACCCAGTGAGTAAGTCACAGTTTAGCTCGGTGGGCAGGGCATTGCTCTAAGAAACACAAAAGTGGCTTCTCATCCTCTTCCACCGATAAAGTCATTAATGCAATCGAAACAGTAATGACTTAAGAGCATTTTTTCCAGGACATCTTAACCAGATGGCTCACGTTTTCTACTATGAGTAAGACACCAGGATACAGTCTTCACTAGGAAAAAAGAGGGAATGTGTCCCACAGTGAATAAATAAATGATCAATACCCAAGACAGACTAAGCATGGAAGAAGAAGTGGGATAAAAAGGAGATAATGACGGGAAATGACCCTGTCTCAGGTCAAAGAGACAGTAGGTTAAAAGTGGAATTAAAATTCAACCTCCTGTCAGCCAGAACACAGACTCAGTTACTACAAAGCCTTGCCTGCCCTCACTTCTTTTGCTACTAGTTTTCCTACTTTGTCAAACACATTCATCAAGCCACTGGCATGTCACCTGGCTTTGGAGCCCAAAAATGCATTGACAAATTGTCCCTAAGCTCCATTTCTTGAGACATTTCTTCCTCTTAATCTGGGATAGGGTTTAAGATGGCTGAGGTGAAACATCCCTCCAGATTGCAGTGTTTGACTAAAAGAGTGGCCTGTAGTGGTGAAACTGAACTAGGATGACTTCATTTCAGATGCCTGAACTACACAAGAGAAACCTCTATAATCCAGCTGCCCTCTCCATGCACAACACCTGTTTGGCATACAGACATATGATATTTACTGCATGTTCCAAAATCTTCAGAAAAGGTATCAAGTATGCACTATTTTCACCACTTTGCAGTCAGATTCAAATTCATTCATAGGCTTCTATTACTCTTCAATTCTTAAGAAACCCATCCTAAATTTTTACAGAAGTTTCAGTTAACAAAGAAACTAGGCTCCAACACCACAGTAATCATTCTTAACAGCTGGCTTTTTTAATGGCATCCAAGACAAAGAATAGAAAATGTTTCAGTGATGCTGACCAAAGAGATGTGCCATCTCTTCATGAATAAGAGAAGGGGAAAAGCACTCCACAACTGAGCATACTCACCAGCTGGAAGAGAGGGAGAGGCAGCAGGCAGGTGCAAAAAAAAGCCATTTGAGGCCTCTAGCTGGTTTTCTCTGTGTTCCAAAGGACAAGCAGCAGAAAAGCTTTCTGTGACAAGAGACAAATCTAGATTTAGTCCAGAAGTAACTAGTCAATTAAAAGGGACAGTATCCAAACTCACACATTTTTAAGGATTATACCCATCACACACACACTGGTTTCAATATTGTTCTCTGCAATAAAAACTGAGATTGTTTTCTGAACAGGATGCCAGCTGCTTCCTGTTCATGCTACTAATACATAACACTGCCATTGTATCACATCAAGGGATCCTCACTCTGATCACCAGCCAGCAGAACAAATGCACTATATTAAGTAAATCCTCATAAAAGGCTACTGAATCGATTGGTGTAATTCAGCCTAGTCACATTGACTTCAGCAACATTTTACTCCTGCTTAGGATCTAATCTGATTTGTAATTTATCTTTCACATGATTAACTAATTGCTGTACACTTATACACAGGCAATCCAATTCTATAGGTTATGCATGGATCACATAGTCACACTTACATATTATGAACTCTCAGGTGCACTTGCAATGAAAAGGTACAAAATCAGCAGAAACCTTCCTGTGGCATGAGCTGTCTTGCTCTTCTTTGCCATAAAGAAGCAGTCTCTGACCTTCTGCAGCTCTTGCTGTGAACATTCTCTTCCCTCCCAAGAGGCAATCTTCCCCAAGAAGCCACAGCCTCATTCCATGTAACTCAAAACTGCTGTTACCATGGTTAATATTTCTGACTTGATTGGCACCACTAGTAATTGAACTGCAGTCTCTTGAGCACAGCAAGCTCTATTCATTAGCCCCTATTGTATTAGGACACTGCATCAACCCACATTATTTTTCTGTGTTAAGGGGAAAAATCAGCCATGAATACAAAGTTATGTTGCCACACAAGAATATGTAGTTTTGCTCGTGGATTAATTTTATGAAATTAAATAAAATATTGCACATAAATTATATTTATGTTAATAACGGTGCAATATGGGATAAGGAACATTTATTTTGACTGCATAGTATTATGTACATCTAAAACCCAAAACAGTATCGTATCAGCTTTATAAGAAAACTTTTGGTTTCATCACCATATTAACAAAACCATTGCAGTCTTCTGTCTCCTTTTCACCTACTTTATATAGAGTTACACTTTATATGAATTTGCTGATTTGAGTCTATATGTGATGGAATGCTATATAAGTAATGAAAAGAACAATATAGCAGAAGCTTTCCTTCTGGTAAGGAAACAAGACAGATAAGCTTTAAAATGCAGCTTTCAACTGCCTATTCAGACCCGGACTTTATGTATTTTATACATTTTAGTAGATTTTATAGATGACACTATGGTGTATATAAAGAAATTAGACCAATTAGAAATTACTTCAAAAACCCTGACAATTTTGATCTGACAGTTTAATAGAAATAGAGAAAATATGAGAAATATTTTGTATTCTGATCCCATAAAAACTTCCATAAATTAGTAACTTCCAACATGAAGGAGATGGACATACCAGCAAGTTGTTCCAGAGTTATCCTTCTGTTCATCCTTCTGCATTTTTACTATAATAAATACCCTATTGGTTTCATCTTTGCAGAAAGTTTTCATGTTTTGTCTGTTTTATTCCTTCTTCCTTGCTCCCTTAGACAGGACCATGAGAGATGTCTGAGAAATATTCATCACATAGATTCTTTCCCATGGGGAATAGGGAAAAAAAGAAAGAACACAGTAAGAGAAATATAGGTGCTAAAGGAAAAAGTTTTGCTTTACTCCATCAGCCTGCCTTGGCACTGTGAGACGGTCCTTGGAAGACTGAAGAGTTTGCAGGGCTTCAGAAATGTGAGTTAGAGAAAGGTGGATGCAAGACAGAGCAGGAGACAATGTCAGATACCAACAGTGGATAAACTGCTTCTCATCGTAACTTGTTATTGAGTGGAGTAAGATATTCTTCACACTCTCAATGCCAAGATTCTCACCTTTCCACAATTTACACTCTGTGTTGAAAAAGCAGTAATTTATTCCAAATTTCTTCAGTTTCCGGCCTCACCAGAGTTCACTGTATTACATAGAGACAAATAAGCTTACAAGGACAAGTCACACAAAACCATACATGTTCTAGCCGAGAGGCACTCATACAACACTAAAGTGCAAAAGAGCAGCACTGAGAGATTTGCCTCCCCAAGGTCATGGGATGGATGGCCCTGTCAGTGGTTCTGACATGTTTCAGCTCTTTCTGAGAGTGTTCAGTGCCTGGGACATCAGAAAAATCTAGTTGTGTCCCATTTTACACAAATTACTATGGAAGCACACAAAATTGGTGGCACTGTATATTTAGATCCTTTTCCATAGCATGTAGATAATAACACTTATCTTTCCTTTTATCATTGTAAAGCTTACTTTGTATTTGCAAGGTACTTGGTTGATAAGACCAGCAGTTGCCAAAAGAAAATTCATGGCACTGTGAAAATTCCTTATCTGGTGCATGCCTGCTGCTGGGACTGCGTATGAGGAGCACTAAGAGTGACAAATAGGCTGTGAGATGCAGTATTAACTGAACCTGCTTCATTCTGAGTCAGTGATTCTCTGATGCCTAATATGCTGGTTGAGCCAATGTAGCAAGGTTCTGAGGATACACACTATTTCCCCCTTCCTCATGTCAAGTTTAGATTAGACGGTCCAATATATTTAATGTCATTAGAGAGAAGACTGGCCAGCAGAAAATAACAAAATACTCATTTCTTAAGAAAAAAAGGTTAAAACTAAGTATTGATCATCTGTCTCATCCAGCAGTGTCTGTCTATGCCATTCAATAACCAATGTAGGCACCCACTGGAAAACCATTGTATGTGATCAAGTAACGGTTTTCATAGCACACGTGCCAAAGGATGTGTCTGCAGGCATCAGATCAAGGTGTGTGGCTCCCACAATACTAATGCAGTCACACTGCTGATTACCTCATTTCCCAATGTTGTTTTAAATGTTATCTTCCATTCATTTATCTTTGAGCGTGCATAATCTATACAGCAACACGTCTTCTTATACTTAGTCTGCATTAGTAGGTTAAACTGGTAACTTGATGCTCCAGCCCACACCCAGTACCAACAGCCATGTGCTCCCAGAGCATGGGCACAAGTGCTCCTGTAGCTTTCTGAGTTCCTTCTTTATTTCTCCAGGGCCCTGTTAGGAAAAGCATTGCCAGCAAGTAGAAGGAGGTGATCCTTTCCCTCTACTCAGCCCTGGTGAGGCCACACCTGGAGTGCTGTGTCCAGTTCTGGGCTCCTCAGTGCGAGAGAGACATGGAGCTCCTGAAGCAGATCCAGCGGAGGCTACAAAGATGACTACGGGACAGGAGCATCTCTCTTACAAGGAAAGGCTGAAGGAGCTGGACATGTGTAGACTCGAGAAGAGGTGACTGAGAGTGGATCTCATCAATGTCTGTAAGTATATGAAGGGAGGGTGCCAGGATGAGGCCAGGCTCTGCTCAGTGATGCTGGGCAATAGGACAGGAGGCAGTGGACAGAAACTGATGCACAGGAGGTTCCACCTCAATATGAGGAAGTCTGTTGTGCAAGGGACCATGCACTAGAACAGGTTGCCCAGAGGGGTTGTGGAGCCTCCCTCACTGGACTTATTCAAGAACTATCTGGACACAATCCTGTGCAATGTGCTCCAGGATGACCCTGCATAAGCAGGGAGGTTGGACCAGATGCCCTGCTGTGGTCCCTTTCAACGTTATCCATTCTGTGATGCCTGCTCTTTCTTTCACAGCCTCATCATCATGGGGGATTTGTAGCATCAAGTAGCCCCACAAATGGTCATTTCTGGTGTGCATTAACTATAGACCCTTTGTTTCACAATTTACACAGTCCTCTTCAAGCTCCTCCTGGGATCACTGCAAGCAAATCTCATGTATGAGAGACTGGTTATTTTCATGCCCATCAGCTTTCACTCTTTTTGTTGGCCAACATGCCTGCTACATAAATAATCATGGTTTAAGAATAGAGCTAAATTCTGTTTCTCTGTTTGACACGCTGAACTAACTGTGAATATTCTCAGCTCAGCTTTTTAGAGCAGTTTTTAAACAGCACAAAAACCAGATGTGACTCAAAGGACACTCTCATGTAAATATAAAAAGTCATAATTCAAAGTACAATGTTAAGACTCAGTAATTCACACCAATTTGAGCTTTCCACTTCAATGACAACAACCCTGACCTGAAAAATACTACTGTGTAAATTTGTATAAAATTGAGTACATTACAGGGTCTCAAAATCATAGTCACATTATATTAATAGCAGTGGACTTTTCCCTGGAGCCCAGTGCATACAGACAGGTTTTCTAGCACACCTGAGGAATGTAGGTGCATAGGCACTACTGAAGGTCAGTGGGATTTCCATGGCTAAATCCCGAAGATATGTTGGAATCAGTCCCTTGCAATTACCAATTGAGGTACCATATGCAGCTATTCACATCTATATTTTAATATAGATAAAACAATAGGCTTCATTTGGGCTGATCTTGAATCACACCTGCTTGCATACCTTTCCAGTGAGGTAATAAATGTTGGTAAAGTCATCTCTAATGGGAGAGAGAGCATCTGAGTCTGGCTGTAGCTGTTTATTATCTTTGCTTCTATTCTCTTGGGTTTTTTCTCTTTATCTTCAGCATTTCCCATTCTCGAGATAATTTTTTCATGTATGTTTTGATATACACAGTGTTTTTCTTCTTGGCCACACACTTTTCTCTCTGCATCACCAGGCTGAATTCAGAAGGAATTAGTGACTTAGCTACTTCCTTCTCCAAGTTGTATTAATGATCATGATGACAGCATTTGTGCTAATTCCTTCTTGTTTTCTGACAGAACTGAAGCAAAATTAAATGTGTTTGTTAGCCAGACGCTAGGGAAGTTTTTGGAGTTAGAGGTACATCCGTGGTACCAGAACACTGTCAGGGACAAAAGAGACAGTCACACAACCCATATAACCCTCCACCCATATCCATCCAGACTTCCTCTCCCTCCCGTTCCCAAACATGTAAGTGGGATTCTATCCCGGACAGTCTTGCAGAGCCCACTGATCAGCAGCATTCATTACATTAGAGCACTTCTATCCATTACAACACACAATCTATCATTGAAGGAGCAAATCATTCATATAACATATGAGTCAATATTGTGCCTGAATTATGGAAAGGGAGTGCTCCTTGAGCAAACATCAAGTGCTGGGGGAGAAACCCCCATCAGGAGATTGCACATGAGATCTTCTCCCTGTGAGCCCTTGAGAGATGACAGATATGGATACAGCACAGTTCTGCAGATGGGCTACACAAAGAGATGTGTGCTGGACAGCAGCTGCTTGGACACACTGCTTGCTGTTACATATTGGATTCCAGTGGATAAAATGGTCACTGTTTCACTGCACAAATGTGAGGAACAAGTGCAGCAGAGTCCAGGTGTATGAATGCTGTTCACTGCACTTCCATTGAACTGGCTTCAAAACTCTTTTGAGTATTCAAACAACAATAAAAATAAAAGTCATTTTAGTAAATTATTATCTTAGTGTTTGACCCAGAGTCCCAAAGATATAAGCCATGTGAGGATCAAATCCTCAGTGTTCAGCTCCTTCACAACTGGAAAGCAATAAGATTTAATTATTTTATGGCTGGAAGATAAAGAACAGTCCCTGTAGGAAACTGAAAGTAGTATTGCGAAAGATTAGATTTATTTGGTTTTGTTTTCTTTTACACAGGGTAATATAGTTGCTGAATCATTATTAATAATTGTTTATGTCACAGTAATGCCTTAAGCAATCCTCCAAGACAAATACTAAAAAGGATAAACCTTAAGCAATAGCTCCTGCAGAGCAAGGGAGATTTTGTTTTCCCTGAACCTGGAGCCTCTTGCACCTGCAGTTGAGATGCTCCTGAAAATGCCAATGCCACCCATGTGTGTGATACATGGGGTGCTACTGAGCAAGTGGTAGTACCTTCCTTTCTTCTGCTGTGGAAACTCAATCACCCCTCAGATCCTCAACTCCCCAAGAGATCTGTCAAGGAAAATAAAACAAGCCTGGCATGCACTCAGCTATGATAGTCATAATTCCTTAGCTTTGGTATCAGGCACCATGCAGCTCCCACTCACCTCAGTAGGAGGGAACTGGCCCTGTGCATTGCCCAATTTATCAACATGATACATGAAGTCTGTCTGGAAGATAAACAAGGGGACATATTGCGGTGACATATGAACTCTTTTCAAGTTGTGCATCCTAGGAGATAGATTACATGATGAACATGTGCAGTATGCCTTTTCCAGCTTGTGCTTATGAACTGATCTGTGATGTCCTTCCTGAAGAAAAGCTGCATTTTATCTCACAGATAAAGCTAGCTATCCTTTCAGGAGGAGCCTCTCAGAATTCAGTTCTCAGGTACTCGAGTGCCTAATGAGAAAAGCTTCATAACCCTTTGATGAGATTTTGTGTTGTCTTTCTCTTTGGGGAGAGGTGAAGTAGTATATTTCCATTCAGAGGAAAACAAAGGAAAAGGAGCAAGCCTTATGATGTAAAACCACCACAGTCCCTGCCTGCCTCCTACCAGAGCCGTTTGCAAAGGCAAATCCACCTCAGTTCCATGCTTCTCCTCTAATTCACCATCACTTGAGAGAGAAGAAAAAGCAGACAACACACAGTAATTTTTAAAAGGCATTAGGAGTAATATTGTGACAAACAAGTCAGCAGTATTTCAACACCTCCAAACACAGAACGGCAGAAGTGTGCCTGTCAAAGCACAGCTACAGAACAATTTCTGGACTTGCCATCCCCAGTGTAAAGTACAAAGGTGGGAAATCTCCAGGACCTGAAAGACACATAAAGACAGCTTCCCTTCTCCCAGTCAAATTGATCTGGGGACCTTTTCACTTCTTATGCCTTTGAAAACTTCCCCTCCAAATGTAGTGGATGTTAGAGTTACTATGAAACCTGCTACACCTGGACTGCAGTATTGCTGAAAACAGATTATCTGAAGATAGTAATCTTTTAATAACATCTTTTCAAATTATCTGTTCTCCTCTTGTCATTGTTATGTTGTCATATGCTCAAAATTCTTTATAGTATTGATGCTAAGCTTGTGTCACCTGGCTGGAGAAAACAGGTTAGCATGGGAGTTTTTAAGAAATCAGTCACAAAAAGTAGCCCTCTTAAAAATAGATATGTTAATATATGGGGAATATACAATCCAGACAGCTAGACTAACAAAGAGGTTGGCACTGGATATAGACTTAGACTGTGCTGAAATATGATTTAAAATGTTAGGTGCCTTAATCCATCTTTTTACATTCACACCAGTTACTCCAACGCTACATGAACTTGTATCTTATCCGGTCAGTGCCAGGAACAGGCAAAAGTCCATGTCCTGAGACTCTCAACTCACATCAATTCTTTCATCAGGTTTCCTACTGCTCCCTTGCCCCCTTGCTGCCTTAATGCTGGGGCCTCTCTAGGTAGTACATTTGGGCTAGTGGCTCAGAGTTGCTCAGACACTGGGCCAGCTGGGTGCTATCACCAGGTACAGAGCATCCAGACCTGTCCATGTGGGGTATCCTTTTGCCCTAAAGCATACAATTCAGCCCTCGAGATTTTAAATCCTCAGTGGCAGCCACTGGGTTACCCAGGGCTACCAGGCTGGTACCCAAGCTTGGCTCTACAGGGCTCCAAGGAAAACGCAAAATTTATTGGTAATGACCTATCTCTGCTCCAGCTGCATCTGTGTTATGCTACAGCTTTGCAAATACAAGCAAACTAGAGATCTTTTTCTCACTAGAGATCTTTCCTTAGGCATGGCCCAGCTCTCATTCAAACACAGTCAAGACTTGAACAGGATGACCATATCCTAACTGCTTTTTAGGGATAATTCTTGTTGCGTGTTCTGTCCCCATCCATCTCCAGCTATGTGCTGGTTAAATCCATTACAGGGGCCTTGCTGGCAGTTTACGTGTGGACAATCACATATCAGTGGCTGAGCATACACTGTTAACCCAGGCTAGATGTAGCTTCTGTCTCCTCAACTGCCAGGGGAGAGATGGACCCAAGATATCCACTGTTGTCCTGGGCTGTCAGCACAAAGTCTCACTGGGTCCTGCTCTGCTCAATATTCCAGGAGCAAAAATCTGGGTCCGCTTTTTGCCCTAAACACACTCACGCATGGTGCTCAGGAAAGCGTGGGTGGCATTTAACACTGTGGTTGGTAAACCAAGACTTGGAGAGTGGTTTGAACTAGGACTGGCTAAGGCATTGTATTTTAAAGTGTGTATCAAAACACTCCAAAAGAAGCAAAAGTAATGGGGTCCCCACATAATGGCAATAGACATCAGAGCAGTCTAAAGGATTAATGAAACAGAAGGCACAGTTTTGTCACTTTGATACTCAGCTTCCACGCAGCCTTTTAAATCAGCCTCCTCAAAATCCAAACACACTCCCCTCTGCACAGAACCACAATACACACAAAAAGGAATATGCAATGCAATTTGGAGAGACAATATCAGGTTGGAAAATTTTGGACTCTTTCTCTTACAGAAACAATCAGTGCCAGTTTTTTGTATCTTTCTACCTGCACGAACGAAATAATTACCAGACTACAGCATTCTGCAGTAATGATCATTAACTGCAGTAGCAATATTGCAGACTCTAGGGCCTTATTGTAATCTTCCTCATTTCAGTGTTAAACTACTCTAACTTCATTAGCTTCACTGGAGATACTCCACTTTACACCTACATAATTGAGAGCAGAATCAAGCCTCCACTGCTGTGGAAAATACTGGGTAGTGCAGCACTCTTCAAATAAAATGTAATTAACGTGAAATTCTAGATCCATATTGCAATTTGCAGAATGATCACTGTGGGTGCAACATGACTTCCAACTCCCTCTCTCATCTTAATTTAGTTAGAAATAGGGCTGCTTGTGTAATATTTTCTCCATAACAGGAAACAGAGGTATATTTCTTTTTCTTTTCCTATTGTTATTTTTTTCTCTTTATAAATCTTTGTCAACAAAGGATTACTAGCTCACCTGAGAGAGGCAGTTAAAGTCAGATACTTGCCCATAATTAGGGAAACTTGGAATCCTTGACAGTGAACACCTGGCTTCTCATTACTACCTGAATTTTATACTTCCAAGTGTTAATCTCTCCTCAGGGTTTGCCTTGGAGTTTCATTCTGGTATTCAATGAAACCATCAGGTTTTCCAGGCACTGACACCTTTGAAATGTTTTCCACATGGGAACCAATATGAAACATGTGTGATTATTACTGATTTCTCTGTGTTGATTTCTATTATGGTAGCGCCCTGGAAAAATAGTACAGACAGCAGTAATAAAATCTTTCATTGAATAACTTTATACAGTAGGAAGAGTTGTGTTTAAAGGGGCTGGTTTGATGGGGGGAAGGGGTAGGCATTGCTATGATGAATGGTGTTATCATGGTTATAACTTGGTTTAAAGGATTCTAAGAACTGCACATTTTTTAGCCTTGAGAGTAAGTTCTACCAGCACTTCTTTCCTCTTAAAAGCCATCACTGCTGCCATTCCTCATGGCTCCAGATGAAATGTGTGGGCTAGCTGGAACCTAGGAGCATGCTGATTGTGAACTCCCAGCTAATACTACAGGGCTACAGTTCAGGCAGATTACTGTAATTTCCTTTACTTTACTGAGTGCAGAGTTTTCTTCCCAACCTTTACCAGCCTTATGGGCAGGAAAGTTTTCTCATTCCTACAAGACGAAATGTGCTGGTAACTTTGTACTTTTTACCCCAGACATAGGAAAACCCAGGCAAAAGGATATCTCTGGGGCTTTTGTTCTGTTAACTAGAAGGATTTACTATCCTGTGCCCAAATAAGAGTTGTTTAAATCACTCCAGGCCCAAAGCTCTTATTGACTACTGCAAGGCAATAGAGGTAATAAGAAGCAAAAATCCTCAGAAAGAAAAACACCAAAGTAAGAGTTTCCATGGAGCTGAAACTCACTCAGAAACGTGAAAACAAGTGACTTTTAAACAACAGTGCATTTGGTTTTGGAAAGCACCAGGTGCCAATGAGAAGAAAAATACCCAGGTTATCTTACCTCGATCAAGTCCAAGCCCTGATGCACTTGACAATTTTTAAAGTTTTCAGTAAAGTCAGGAAGAGCAGACTTACTGCAGGAGTAAGTAGCATGCTCAGTGAAAGAACATATGTAAAACTTCGGGATCTGAAGTGGATTAAAAAAAAGGAAGCAAAGCAGTGGAAGATTTTGTGACTGATCTAAGCCTGAGCATCTGAATTAGTAGTACTTAACTGATAAAAGAGCAGTTGTCGTGGAATCCCAGAAGAAAAACACTGAAGAAAACTGAGAAACCCCAAGTTAACCTATGGTGAGCTTTATATGTGAAATGAAGTAAGAAGACAAAATGTAATTAAAACATCAAAAAATCAAAAGTGCTGATTAAAGAAGTCTTTGTCTTGAAGTTCAGTAACAAAAAATGGAAAACTCCTTTGAACTACAAGGTTTAACTCAGATTCTGATGTCTAACATGTCAAAGATGCTAAAAATGAGCATCAACATAGTCCAGTAGAACAAGAGAGTTTGTTCTTCACAGAAGACATGGGAAATTTCATGTCTCTATTTCCCAGAACTCAGTTTCATTTAAAAGTGACCAGAGTCCAGATCTTATCACTGACAAAGGACACCTGAAAATTTTTCCCTGGAGAATAACATTTTCTTTCTTTAGTCACACAATTATGATTGGAGTTCTGGATACAGGCCCGGAAGACATTGCTCCATATACTTTGAAGGATACTACATAACCTTGTTATCAGAACTGGAATGCAAGCATGTTTCCCCAGACCTTTTGTGAGGTCCTAGATGCATGGCATTTCCCAAATTCCTTGGGGATATCCAATAATCTTACCAGTCTCCTGGTAGCTTGTGGAGTAGCTACAGAGTACTGACTCCTACTCAGCTGAGCTCAGGTTAAAAAATAAATATATCCTCATAAATATATGCTTCAGATTATTCAGAAAATAAAAATAAAATAAACCAAAACCAAACAAACAAACAAAAAAAGCCGTAGACCTGTACCATAGGAACAGTGTACATTATGTACCTATATTTGTAAGTAATGCAAGGGAAAGTTTAACTTGGATGCTTCTCCCCTCAACGCTTTTTCAGTCTCCATTGACTGTTTCAATTCCTTTATTCAATTCATTAACCCCCTTCTCCTCAATTCCCTACAGTCTGTTTCCCCTCTCTGTCTCTGCCTTTGATTTTATGCAAATTTGGGTTGTCTGGGGTGATGATTATAGAACTGAAAATAGAGTAATACAATAGTCCTGTGCCAGAGCTTTAGAGTCAAACAAAGCACAGAGGATCACTACCTGCTCTGCTGGGAGTGTTTCGGAGCACTCAGTGTACCTTATGCAATTCTTCAGATCTTACTATTTGTCTTCCAGTTGTGTGCCAGGAATGCATTGCCTCACAAGGCTACAGGGCAGATTCATGCAACAGTCCAGGTCTCTGGAACTGCTGTCTTGCATCACAGACATGTGCCCTGTCACAGGAATGACACAACGCCAGCTTTCCCGCACCCAATTTTCATATATCCAATTGTATCTGCATATAGATAGTGGTATACGTAACTTGATACTTCTGCAAATGCCACTTCCTTTGCCATCAGCTTCTCTCACTATAGAGACTACAGTTCTGAGTTTTTTGTTAAAAAATCTCTGTAGATGAGGTCATGAAATATGTTGTGGTGGTGCCTTCTGTGAAGAGTTGGTGACTCCGCCCCAGTAAAACTGACACATTTGGTTCACTGATGAAGTTACGAGGCAAATTGTTGGGCTCTGAATTGTTTCTATGAATTCAGCTCATGGGTTCTCACAAGATGAGGAACTCTGAGGAAATGCCAATCTTAACAGCCATGACTGTACCAAGTTTGGCTGAAGAGACTGACTGATGAATCAGCTTTTACTGCCTGTCAAGAAAATGAGGAATTACAAATAAAATCCCAGAAGGATTTTAGAGACATACACAAAAGCAGTGAAGGAGAAGGGTCAAAAAATGCATAGGACAAAGAAACATGTACATTCATGTGATGGGAAGGATCTGACTTAGCTAATGGATCAGCTCAAGATGTGGAAATACTGTCTTGTTCAGAAAACAGCAAGAGAAATATCTAAACAGAAGCTAAAGTACCTGCTTCCAGCCCAAATTATAAGGAGAATAAGGAATAAGGAGAAGGCAAAGAAATGTATATAGGATTTATCATATTTATCTTATGCTAGTAAGTAAGGAGTAAAATAAAACCTGAACTGAGACCTCTAAGATAGTATTAATGAATATATCCATGCTGCCCTGTATACTTGAAATATAATATCGTGTGCTCACATACTTGCCACTAGTTATTTCTAGGAAAACGTTTAAATTTGTGAAGTCTAAATACTTGGTGTTTCCTTTAGTGGAGGGAACAAAAAAAATGTTGTTTTAGATGAGAACAAATGTTTCATTTTGTGTTTTCCAATTCAGTCAACAACAAAATATACTTCATTGCTAGCATCACTTGCAAGCCAGGCATCTACACAAGAAAACAAAAAAACATAGATTTATGCTGTCTGTTGCACTGGAGAAACCCAAGGGGAAATTCTATCTGACAGGCAAAAAAAAGAAAACAGAGAGGAAAGAATTCTTATTTCAAAATCTCTAACTGGATTATAGTGACAGGGAACAAATGACTACAAGCCTCAGAAGCTGAGTACTTCCATCTCTAGGTGTGCTGGTGTTTCTATTATGAGTCCCCACTTCAAATATAACTACAGAGACGAAATTGATTTTCTGGTTTTATGACCTTTTTAAAGGCACATTAATGTTCTACATAACTGAGTATTTGCACAGTACTTTATTATGTGAAATACCATTAATTTCAATGGGAGTTTGTGTAGTATGGTAACGATGTCATTAAACAGTGCTGTTAAACTCATTGGGCTATTTACCATCCTGAATTACACCTGGACACCGCCTCCCCCTGAGCAGCACGGCCTCTCCCACACCTCTGTATCTGAGCCATACAGTGTGTCCCTGCTTCCCCTGGCTAGCAGGGGCCAAAGACCAAAGCTCGGCAGCTGCAGGTAATGACTAACAGGAGGTTTTGAGACATGGCCCATGTTATATCCATCTGCATAAGAGCAAGATTTGTCCAAAATACACTTACAGACCCTTACTGTGTGGCTATGCCACGAGTTAGAATGGCTTCATTTATCACTCTATCCTAAAATGTCTCACGTTTATTCTCATAACACCTTTGTGAAGAAAAAAAAGAACAACTTAGCTCCCTGGGGTTAAACTAATGCGCACACAGAAGACATGATCTGCACACAGCAAACTCCTCCAGTAGCCTGAGTCCTGAGCAGCATCCTGGCTAGAAACTGCTTTACAAACCCATTACTGCTGCAATCAGTGGGAACATCAGTATATTACATGTTCTATAGGTGATTATTTCCATTTTAATTTATAGATGATTATTTCCATGGATAATATTTCCATGGATAATAACTGGCATGTTCAAGAATTTGCAAGACTTTGTTGCTTTAATGTTGAGGCATTACATTGCATCTTCAGGAGATGCTTGGAATAAGGGAGGTGAGTAAATTACACCATCTTTGAAGTATCTCGAGGAAGTATTGTGCTCAGCATCACTGCTCTAAAGTATCATCAAACATCTTTCCCACGTGTGCCAAGCTCAGAGAGGAAGACCTGTTTTCCTTACTATCCTATCAATGCTTGAAGAGAGGAGAGAAATTGATGCACAGATAGATTAGGGAATGAGAGGCTGGAGTGCAGCCCTTCAGGGGGACATCTGAGGCTTTTGACTGATGATAAACTCAATTGGAGTCAACAATGTGCAATCAAAAGGACCAACCATATACTTGGAGAGCATTGAGCACGAGGTAGCTAACTGATCTAAAGTAATTCTCCCGCTATACTCCGCATTGGTGAGGCCTCATCTCAAGTACTGTGTGTGATTTTGGGCTTCATAATATCAGAAGGATATAAAAATTTTAGAAAGTGCCCAAATGAGGGCAACAGAGATGGAGAAAGGACAGTTGGACATGACTTATGAGGATTAGCTGAGGATCCTAGATTTGTTCAGCTTACAAAAGAGGAGACTGAGCGGTGACCGCGTGGCTGTCTGCAGCCCCCTCAAGGTGCAGAGCAGAGAGGGAGATGTTGATCTCTTTTGCCCAGTGTCTGGTGATAGAACACAAGGGAATGGCTTAAAGCTGCATCAGATGAAGCTTGGACTGGATATGAGGAAAAAGCTCTTTCCTGAGAGGGAGATCAAGCACTGAAAGAATCTCCCCAGGGAAAAGGTCATTGCCCCAGGCTCCCTGAGTATTCAAGCAGCATTTGAACAATGCACTTAGACACCTGATTTAAGTTTCAGGCTTCCCTGTGTGAAATAAAGAGTTGGACTCAATGATCCTTGTGAATCCCTTCCAACTCAAGATCTCTTATAAATTTATGAAAATACAGACCGCCCCATTCACAGCTTTCCACTTGATCTAGAGGCAGTATGCCAGAACAGGCCAGAAACCAACAAGGGCCTGGTATGAAGGAAGGTGTCACTTTCTATCTTCACATCATGGCTTGTAGCCCAAATCATCTCTTTGACTGTAACCTCTGTCATTTTCTCTCTTTCTCAGTAATGGGTTTTTTCTTTACAATGGTTTCTTCCTGCCCCATTGAAGTCAATGAGAAATAAGATCAAGCCCTTTATTTTACTTTTTGATTGGGTTTTTTTTGTATCTAATTTGGATTGCAGTTGTACTGATTGACAACTCTACTACAACTGCATTGAATTGCTGCCCAACTCAGTAATCTACTTTGGTGTCTTAATTAACTAGAATCAAGTTTGAATTGAATTGCTTTTCTTGGAGATCTTTTGGGGTGGTTGTCAATCCAAAGGTAAAGACTTTTATAAAATAACTGCTGCTTTTTATTTTGTACAACTGCTTTAGATAAAGATATTTTTCTTCATCTCTTACCTCTCAGTACTTGCATTTTCTTATTTCATATTTCCTTCTATTTCTTTTTTCCATTTTTAATGTATTCTTTTCTCTCTCTTATTTTTTTAATTAGCTTTCTATTTGAATTTAATTATTTTTTTCTCTTTCAGTTAACTCCTGTCTTGCACAGAGCATTATCTCACCATCCCCTTCAATACAGCTCTGTCTCTCAGCTTCACCTGCCTCTTTGATTTCTCAACTCTCTAATTTATATTTTTCCTTTTCTAATTCCCCTCCCCCCAATAATTTTTTTTTAACTCATGAGTTTCCGTTCCAGACACAGAGCCTAGGTTTCTCCCCTTTCACTTCTTTTACATCAGTGCAATTCTGTGGGTCCCAAATGAGCAATACCAGATCTGTACCCTTCTGGTGTAGAGGAGAGTCAGTCCCGCAAAGCAAACCCAGTTAAGAAAACTGAGATGTTTCCTTTTGAACACACTGAGAAGCAACTGTTCAAAGTATGATAAATAATAGGAAAAATTTTCAAATTTCTGATCCCATGAAGGGGGAAGAGCATTGCAGTAAGCAGATAATAAATATTCCTTGTCTTTATCCATTCCCTACCAACATTTCACTTCCCACTCATCTTCTTTCTACAAAGTTCACATATAGGCACAGATTCTGATCTTGTTTTTACTGCTTTTACATTGCCTCCACTGTGTTAATTTCTGTTCATTTCTCTTGAGTTATTCAAGCGTTAGCTAGAGCAGACTCAGGCTCTCTGTTGGGCTGGGATTTTCTTTTTTTTTCTTTTACTTTTTAAATTTGATGTCCCAGCTGATCTTAAACAGATGGCTTTTTTCATTTCAGGAGTAGCTTAAGTCTGCACTCTCCAACATACAGCAGTTATCAGTTAATGAGATGACTTGTACCCTTGTCCACACTTGCATCACTACGGCTGCTTAAATGAGCTGATGTGCTGCAACTGAGGATTAAACCATCTCTTCCAATCCTGCATGCACTGCAGCACAAGCTACTCACTTCAGCAACCACAGAAACGATTGCAGTCCTGGGAAACCAAGATGAGCAGAAGCCCTGGTGCATTAAAGGTAAAGCAACTTCAGCAGCAGAAAAATGAAAAGAGGAACATATCCTCCCCCCGCTGTTCAGATGCTGCTGAAATCCCCTATCATTTTCTTTTCAATTATATATTGTTTCATGTATTTTCACATCCTTTTTTAATCTACCCACCCATGCTTCATTTTTGTAAGGTGGACTGTAAACTTGCCAGAGTTAAAAAGGGTACCCCAAAATTCATATCTGTAGACTACACCATTCCAAAACCATGCACACAGAGTATAGGAAACACGTTCTAGAAAAAGAAGAAAATTCCTGATGTTGGAATACAATCTTTGGGACTTCATGCTTCCAGGATGAGGTAACCACTCTGGTACCCTGAAGCTCGAAGTAGTGTTACTTTTACAATAATGCAACATTGGTTGACCCCACAAGGAACTCAGAAATTTTGGCAAAATGGTTACAGAGGTTTTAATCCAAGTATCCGACTCACCTTGATATTCAGCTATAAATGACTACCTGGACATTTAAACTGGAGAGCTGAAGATAATTACACACATCTTTTGGTTGTTATTGATTACAGAAACACCACAACCTAACTATTTTCACCCTAGGGCTAACTAGGTTCAGATGTACCCTCTCCTTTCTATGCAGACTGTAGAAAACAAAGATGCTTTAAGGAAGGCTTAGAAATTGGTGTCCATTTATCAGTGCAAAAGTATAATTTGTTCAGAGAACCTAAATTAATTGTTCCATTTCCCTGTTACAGAGATAAAATTAATAATTTTCTTCATATGTGAAGGCAACATTTGCACTGACGTGGTTATATTTGCCAAAACAATTGAAAATTGAGGAAATTTTTTCTGTCTTACACTATTACTCCTTCCTCTGAAAAAATTCTGGATTAGACTTCTTTGACTTATTGAAGTAGAGAGCTAAGACACAATACTTATAAGCAGCTTTATGCAGTACAAAGACTCGGCAAGATCCCAACACAGCTCTAAGCACTATGCAGACACCTACAGAAAGACAAATCCATATACCCACTCAGCCCTGAAAGATATTTATACCAGTGCAAAGTGAATGTATTATACTATCATTCTGGTTTGACGGTAGCTGAGGTCCATCAGCTAATTAGTTGTGCGCAGCACCAAAATAGTGCTGAAGGGACACAACAGTCCTGCCCTGGTGACTTCACAAACTACTTTCCCATCCTTTCCTTGTTACGCTTGTGTGAGGTCTACACACAGGTAGCAAGTCTTCAGACTTAGAAAGGATTCAAAATAAAACACACCAAAACAAAAACCCCATTGTGTACTTTCTGATTAATTTTTGAGTGCACCTGAAGCAATTACAAGAGTAGTACTGGTATTCTTCACAGAGCCTGTCCCTTCATGTGCACCATAATTAAAGGAAAATTTGCATCCCAACAGATATGGTCTCTAAAGACTTGAGAGATTGGTGAGGGAGTGGGGGAGCAGGGGGACAAGGAAGGTCATTAAACATAGCCAAGGCACCTCTGCTTGCCCCTCTCAGCACAGACCAATGCAAATATGTGGTCCAAAAATTAACACAGTTAGGAAGGAAACATCCCACAGGGAGAATCAATACCCAGCAAAGGATAATGGGAACCCTGTGCAAGCAGCTGTGATCTGCCCTCTGAACATTAGCACCTGTCAAGGACAGCAATCAATGCTGGTCAATGGGCAGCTCTCCCTACAGCTCAATTCACAGTGATCATTAGCTGGAACACCGTGGTGGCACCCCATGCTGCCAAATGGTGTCCCTTTCTTGCTAAATGAGGACAAACAATGACTTCCCCAAATAATTGGCATTGATCTTTTTAATCTTCTGATTTGGCTTTTTGCAGTATACAAAGAGGATCCATAGAAGCCACAACTAGAAATTAAGTTATTCAGCATAATTTCAGAATGTGCCAAGGTATGACAGGCACTTCAATTCAGCCACAGCAAGGAATTTGGGTTTAACCATTTCCATCAGTGCCATGTTTGTCTTGTACTTCATGATTATCATTAACAAACTTTATTACCTTTTCAAGAACAGTAGAAGAGCTGAACTGGAGATGCTCCAGGCAGGTTGGCATTTGAATTATACTCCACAGGGCAGAGAAATTTTGCCGGCAGTGACCTTTACATCTCAATTGCATCACTGAAGACTGCCTTGTCACAGCGTTTGCACACACCTCCAAACAATCACACTGGAACATAGTATAAAGGGGAAAAATAGATATAAGCAAAGAATCATTTCTTTCATGGGGTCCATCGGACAGGATGAGGAATTAGCCTGATGTAGTCAGCAACAGGTCCTGAGAATATTTCTTTCATTCAGGACAGTCTTGTCTCTGATACAAGTAATAAAAAACAATATCGAAGTCTGCAGATATTTTAGAAATTTTAAGCATATCATTTTGACCCATGACTGTATGAATCCTCCTAACAGTCTCCAGATACTGTTGTACTTCAGCATCCTGAGATACTGTGAAATACATGCAGTAAACTGAACTCTAAGGAAATTAAAGCCTTATTCCTCCAACAGCTATGTGACTACTCACATGCTCAAAACTAGAAGTGTGCTTCATTAAACTGAGGTCTGTGAATCTTCTTTAGATACTAAAACCCAGAAGAATGTCTCCAGAAGTTTGCAGGAAATAATAATAGCCACCAAATCACTCCAGATCTCGTGGTTCCCAGTCCCTCGCTCTCAACATAATAATATCCTGTTTCCCACTAGAGAACCCAGTAGCATTAACAAACACAGAAATGCAGATTGAGCTTACTGAGATGCCAGCAAGGGCGCTGAAAGGTAGACAGCTGAGCAGTGTACTGGAAAATGACCAGATATATTTAAACTGGCACGATCCAGTTAACTACATTCTGAACGGATGCCAGAAGTTCAGGGGCATTGTGAGCACATCTTACATAAGGGACACACATTTCTGCCATCTACTCCTGCTACTGAGCACAGCTGAGTGGAGAGCAGGGAGCAGAGGGCAGAGGATATCCTAGATTGTTCTTTCAAACTTGACACAGATTTCCATTTTGTCACGTTCTTAGCATGTGTATTTATTTTCCTTGAATATTCAAGCATTTGGTGCTTTACAGTTGCCAGAGCTTATGAAAAGTGCATATTTAGCTCAAAGAGTTCCCAGATGTGAATTTCAAAATGACACTGTGTTGATTAGCTATAGAAGGCAGCCAGTCAAAGAGCAGGAGCAACAACATGTGACTTGGCATTCCCCAGCCAGCCAGAAAATAGTCACCGATTTAATTTTTCATGAATTTTCCAAAATCTGGGAATACAGCAAAAGTTAAAGGCGGGAACAAATGTTTCTGTTTTCTAATCTGTACTTAAGGTTTTACCTTATCATCACTACTATTTTGCCTCCTCCTTTTGGGAAGGAGTCATAAGAAGATCTGTGGCATCACTGGAAAGCAGTTTCCAGGACTTAAAGGTTCCTCCTTAACTAAAGTTAGCCCACTATGAAGACACCTGGGGCTCTGCCCCACCTCTGGGGAAAAAAATGAAATTACAGTAAAATGCCTTTATTTTCTCTAAATGTTATGCATTGTTTGCAGCTGATCATTCATCATCACAGCTCCCCCCATGAATGATTCATGAGGGGACAGCTGTTCCCAGGGCCTCTGCTCCTGAGCTGCACATACCACAGGAGGCTTCCCCGGGCTGGTTGTGCCAGAAGCTGAGCACCTGAGAAGGGCTAATGCTTCTTCAGCTCAAAGAGCTTCATTTTTTCAAAAGAAGGCAAGGCTACAATGCACCCTAACAGTGCAATTAAGGGGTATGGAATAAGTAAGTGGGTTATATAGAGAAATAAAAAATGTTTGAAAGTGTACGATAAGCCGGACCGCTGGAAATACTGGGATTAAATATGCTGTAGAGGATTCTTCTAGCTTCTGCAAAATGCATCCATAAAACACACAAAATTGCATTAAAGTGTTGACATGTTCTGCAGATACTATTTGGTTTGTGTCTTATTTTTCAAGACAAGGACAGTATTTAAACTGTAGGCACTACAAAGGACAGAGTAAAGGCAGTTTTCATATCCATTTCTGATTTTCTTCTGAGTCTTGTCTTTGTATAACAAGCTGTACATCTCACACTTTCATGAACAACGTATATAGCACTTTCTTCTGCAGACAGAATTAAACTACTCCTAATGAGGCTTTCCAGCTTTAAATTAATGGTAATTTAAAAACAATATCTTCCCCCTTCTTTACTATTACCTCAACTAAAGAAGAAAGGCTTAAGACAGAATTTTTTTTAAATCTACTCAAAAATCACAGTTGGTAATATTACGGTCATTGTTATAAATCAGCTTTTTTAAAAACAAAATTACAATTTTGCCCTAAGAAAATAGGAAACTGGCAGTTGAACTGAAGTGGCAAACAATTTCTGAACTGTGTGTAATGATGCACAAATCAGGAACATATACCTTCTTCTTCTCCTTTGTGTCCTTGCCCTTTTAAAAAAAAGCAAGGTTAAATTACTTCCAGGATTATATTCTACTTGCAGTTTTAGGAAATCCCTAGACCCCAACAACTGCACTGAAAAAAGAGTGGTGCAACTCTTTCAAGTTCTATCAAAAAAAAGAAAAAAAACAGAAAAAAGATTGGATTGCCAAAATCTGATGCCATTTCTAATAAACAGCACAGATGTTTAAAACACAGAGAAAATGCTACTTAGAATTTGGGGGTTGAACTCTTTGAAACTGCTTCAATTGAAAAAAGCATCATGAACTGATATTTCAAAATAATAGTTCCTAACTGGAAAGCTTCTAAATCTGCAGCCCAAGTTTGGAATTCACATGTCACTTCCTTCTTTAAGAGTAGTTAACAACAACGCAGAATGGGATTAACTGATTTTTTTTAACCATACAGCTTTTGTGTAGGTGTTCTTTATCCTTTTTAGCTAGTATTTTCTCTCAGCCTCATTCTGACCTTTCACTCATACCACCACAGTCAAGTCTAAAAATTATTGAAGGTTATTTATACCACAATCATTTTCTATAAAGAAGTGGGCAAGGGAAACTCGGTTGTTTGCATTTGCAGGAGGGCAATTTCATATAGAATGAATTTCAGATGCAGTGCTGGAATTCTTTACCATGTCTTATAAGACATGTACAAACCACTTACTCTGCAGCGAACACGGTTACAAGTCACACATCATACATACACTGGAATTACATGTTTTGTGGTAGACCTCTCTAACAGAGCCAAACTCTGTTCTCAATCTCCAGAGGCAATGGGCTTGTGTTGATATAAAGTTGCAGAATTTGACTTTAAATCAGTAAGCAGAAACACCAGACAAAAAACAACAGGCCTCTTCAGACATATGTCATTGATCAGATATTACTTGCACATGAAAATTTTTTTAGTTACAGAAGAAAACCTTTTCTTTTCTCCAGAAAGACCAATACTATGTCTAGGCAGTCAAATGTTAAGTATCTCCCTGAAAGCAGCAATGGTCACTTTTGCTGTCAGGGGAGAGAACCATGGGAGGGTTTCCCCAAGGAAGAGGCAATGTGTCCAGCCACCTTTTTCCCCATTAACCACAGTTAGTGCAGGTCAAATTCCTCATCACAGAGACATATGGCACCAACACCATCATACCTGCTTTTAGCTGGCCACCAGCTGATTTTGACACCATTCACCACCTCTCACTGAGTCCAGCTGTCCAGTCAGATTTTACCCAGTGGACAGTGCATCCATCTGAGCCTTAAGCAGCCAGTTTCTCCAGGAAAATGCTCTGGGAAATGGTGTCAAAGGCTTGACAAAAGTCCACGTAAAAAACACCCACAGCCTCTTCCCCATCCACTGATCACCTTGCCGTGGAGGGAGATCAGGCTGGTCAACAGGAGCTGCCTTTCATAAACCCGTGCTAGCTAGCCTGATCGCCTTGTTGTCCTGCACATGCCACAGAATGGCACTCAGGATATCTGCTCCATGACATTCCTCAGTACCTATGTCAGGCTAACAGGCCTATAGTTGCCCATATCCTCCTTCCTTCACTTCTTGTAGGTGAGCATCACATTTGCTAAGCTCCAGTTAACAGCAACCTCCCCAGCTGACCAGGATTACATATAAATGATTGAAGATGAGCACTTCCACCAGCTCCCTGAGACAAAGAAGGCATTATTACCTCAGCCTTTTCCTTATTCTTTGTCACTATGTTTTCCCCTACATCCAAAATCCATGGAGATTGTCCTTAGCCCTCCACCTGTTTCTCATGTGTTTATAGAAACATTTTTGATTGGTTTTCATGGCATTAACCAGACTAAGTTATAGTTGGGCTTTGGCCCTTCTAATTTTCTCCCTCCATAACCTCATGACATCCTTGTAGTCATCCTGAGTTGCCTGCCCCTTCTTCCAACAGTCATAAACTCTTTTTACCTGAGTTCCAGCTAAAGCTCTCTGCTCAGGCAGGCCAATCTTCTTTCCAACTGACTCATCTTTTGGCACATGGAGATGTGCTCCTGTACCTGTGAGATCTTCTTGAAGAATATCTTTTCTTGAAGAAAGTCTTCCTGGACTCCTTTACTTTCCAGGATTGCTTTCCAAGGGAGTCTATCAACCAGGCTCCTAAATAGGTCAGAGTCTGCCAAGGTAGCAGTTCTGCTGATTCCCCTCCTTATTTTTCCAAGAATCAAAAATTCTATCATTTTGTGATTGCTGTACCCCAGATAGCCTCTAACCATCACATCACCCACTAGTCCTTCTTTGTTCACAAACATAAGGCCCGTCAGGGCACTTTCCCTAGTTGGCTCACTCATCAGCTGTCAGGAAATCAAAGCAAACAGCCCAGATGTAGACCTCTAGACGCATGATTGAAATGTTCTTGGGTGATCTAAGAGAGATCCTACAGGTGTTTTCTCAATTGAAAATTGATAAAGAAGAAAGAAAAAAAATGCTGTGAAAGTAATGGGCAAGAAATTCTTTGAAAATTCTTTGAACCAGTTAGCACTGCAGCGTATTCACAGTGACTTATGAAATATTTGTGGACTTTAAGCATTGTTCTGTGATGCCTAATAAACCTTACATATATGACAAAATAAAAAATTGAAAGGTCAGTCTTTCTTACAGTAACATTCACTACAATTTTTTTCTTTGCAAAGCTTAAATTCTGAAAGTACTCCCACAATGAGTACTTTCGCATCCCTACTTGAATACAGTAAATATTTAAGAAAACACTGAAATAATGCAGACAGATGTACATGTCAGAAAAAAAATCCAGCTGCATGAAGGCCATTTAGAAAGGGAATGATTATGTAGGTGCTGTTGTTAACTATCTGAAACACCACATCTTTCCGAAGAACTTGTCCTAAAATAATGCCAGACATTTTTTCCATAATACCAGTAGGATTCTGTGCATATGTTTATATCCAGAATGTCATCTCTATGTTCAGTCATTTGCAGAGCTGTTTGTGTGCTGTGGCTCTTTTAAAGGCTACTAATTCTTGCAGAAGAACTAACTCACTACTGCCCACTAACCTACTGCCAAGCATCACTATGGGAGACAAAACTTCACCACTTAGAGCAAACATGCTGAAACTACTTCAGATCCACTCTGCCTTCATGAATGTACTTTCTGTATAGTAAGTGGCAAAGAAAACTGTAAAGCAGAGATTGGACTAAATGACTTCCGAAGGTCATTCCTCTAAATCTATCACAGAATCACAGAATGGATCAGGTTGGAAGGTTTCAGAGTGGCCATCTGGTCCAACATCTCTGCTTTAGCAGTCGTCCCAAAGCACATTGCACAGGATTCTGACCAGACGGTTCTTTAATATCTGCGGTGAGGGAAATTCCACAGCCTCTCTGGGCAATCTTATGCTTGGTCACATGCACAGTAAAGTTCTTCAAACTGAAGTGGAATCTCCTGTGTATCAGTTTCTTCCCTTTGCCTCTTGTCCTATTGCTTGGCACCACCAAGAGGACTCTGGCTCCATCCTCTTAAGAACCTCCCTTCAGATACTTAAATACTTTACTGAGATACGCTCTCAATCACCTCTTCTCGAGGCTGAATAGGCTCAGCTCCCTCGGCCTTTCCTCGTCAGAGAGATGTTCCAGTCCTTTAATTGTGTTTGTAGCCTCTGCTAGGCGCAGTCCAGGAGTTCCATGTCTCTCTGGTACTGACGAGCCCTCTCTCAACCTGCTGGAAATGCTCTTCCTAATGCACTCTTCTAAGCCAAAAGGACACACTGCCAGCTCATGCCCAGGACCCCCAGGTCCTTCTCCACAGAGCTGCTTCCCAGCAGGTCAGAACCCAGTCCGTACTGGTGCCAGGGGTTATTCCTCCCCCAGTGCAAGGACCTGCATTTGCCTTTGTTAAATTTAAAATTGTTCCTCTCTGTCCTTCTCTCCAACCTGTTGAGGTCCTTCTGAGGGGCTGCACGGCTCTCTGGGGTATTGGCCACTCCTCCCAGCTTTGTGTGATCAGGGAACTTGCTGAGGAGGCATTTGCCCCTTCATCCAAGTCATTGATGAATAAGTTAAACAACATTGTGCCTTGGAGGACACCGCTAGTGACAGGTCTCCGACTAGACCCTGCGCCACTGACTGTCCTCTGGGATCTGCTGTCCAGTCAATTCTCAATCCAACTTGCTGTCCACACTTCCTGAGTTTGCCTAGGGGGATATTATGAGAGACATGGTGGCGATGCAGTACATGAGACAGGAGCCTCTCTTCCTGCAGAAACCTGAGGATTCACTGTCTGTTATTACTAGGTTGTTGTTACAGTTCTGCCATCTGAGGTGAGGTAATGCATGTGCTCACATCTTGATCATGTGAATTGTCTTCCTCTAATATGCTTTTCCACATAAAATACTGATATATTTGTCTTTATAATTAATATACTTGTAAATTATAAATAATACAAATCATTATATAGCCCGCACAACAAAATCTATTGAAGACAGCATGAGCTAAAATAAAACCCAAGCAACTCTTTGACAATTTAGCAATATCTGCACACTGTACTACATCTCTTAAGCAGAAGCCCACAGGTGAAGATAGAACATGAAGCACCTTTCCTGGGGCTTTGCAGCAACAAGGGTTTTAGTGCCAGGAACAGCACAGTTCTCAGCCATGCTCAACAGTTGTGCAACACTGATTTGGAGCAATATCAGAATGGGATCCCCACTTTGTGACAAAAATAGGGCTGACAAAGTTGTGAAAGGTGGCAAAACTTAACAACAGATACAGCATGTGGTGAAAGGGAACGCTGCTTGGAGCGTAACTTAACACTCACAGCACTGCTGTTTGCAGGAATAGAGATGTTATTCCTGCCCGCCCCCCCCAACACAGACACACTCACACATTGTAATGAATCACAGATTAACCATTACGTTATTCCAGCAGATTCAAAGGGCTGTTGAAGAGTAGAAGGCTGTGGGGGTGGTTGTCCTGCTGCTAACAGTGCCAAAGGGTTGCCTCATTTCACTTGAGAGAAGGCATTCCAACATTACACTAACAGAAGGGCTTAAAAAGCCTCTTTTCCCATGTATGCTATGCTTACTATCATGAATGCAGGCCTCAGATATTAACCATTTCAGGTTATTGCAATTAACAGTCCTCTACCTGTGCATGGCCAGGCACTCAAAATCCACAGAATAATTCAAAGTACGCACACTTCAATGGAGAGACATGCCCTGACTTCCATCCTGGCTCACATGGCTGAGGGTCAGGCTCTAAGAGTCTGCAAATGACTGGTAATTTTTAAATGATTACAATGAAAGGAAAGACTGCCTTTTTAATGTCCAAGCACAACAGCTGCAATGTCACTGAGGTTGCGTTCTGAGATGCTCCTAGACTGCAGCCCAAATAAGCATCTTAATGATACTTTGAAAATATGTAAAGCACTTCTTTTATATGCAATGACAATTCTGTCTGGGCACACTGTCTGTTTGTCCAGCCAGAACAGAATTAGAATTCATGAAACAGATTCTACTCTGATTCACACAATGTGCAGCTACAGTAAAAACAAGAAGGTTACATTGTGTTTAAATAAGGGAAGACTTGGATTGCTTTATTTGTGACAATGACCTTACAATTGGATAACACCTTTCAATGTTGTGGAATCTCCGTGTTCTCTGAAAAGAGATTTGCTACACAAGGCTCTGCTTTATTTACACGCATCTACTCTTTAACAGCTCTTAACCAGCAGCTTCAGAAATTTCATACAAAAATAAAATCTTTTATTAAAGCAACAGGAATTTTAGAGAAGCAGACTACAACTATTTGTACAAGAATTTGTGCAGTATGCACCGTACAAATTTGTGCACTTCACCTCCACTCCTGTAAGAAATGCCTTTGGAGCCTTTAATGATCACACATAATTATGGTCTTGTCTTGTTATCATATAGACAAGACAGCTTATCTGGCATAGTGTCCCAAAGGTGAGGACACAGAGGTGAAAGCAAACAGTGGTCGTAAAGGTGTATTGCTGACTCAAAGAACTATCATTCCTTGGTTGCAGTAATTTTTATGTATGGTAATTGTGTTACTAATTATGTTATATATTGAAATTCCAATATATTATCATTTATATAGTGCAAAAAATATATGTGGTGCTAAACCAGTAACGAAATGTAGGCTAGCTTGTTGTCTTTAAAAAAAGGTAAATAAAATAAGTTCATTAGGGTGCACAGCATTGTCTGCTGAAGGAAACAGCCAAGGTCATGCAAGTTAGTACTACTGACATCTCCAAGGAAGGAAGTGATTACCTAAATGCAAAACAGATGAAAATAATGGCTGACGAAACAGTAATAGTTGACTGTATTACTAGGAGGTGAATTAGGAACACACAAATGAAGCAATATTTCTTCCAGCAAATCTCTCATATTCCAGCAACCCTTATATTAGACCAGTGTAAATACAGCAGCATCTCAGGAAATACCTGATATATCCCAAGGTTCTAATTGCTGTCACTGCTAGACATTTGGCTTTTGTGGGTCCTTCTAGAGCATGCGAAGGGTTATGCAGGAAGATATCAGCCTGGCAAAAGCTCTTCCAGTCTGAAAGACAGTCCACCACTAATTTATAAACTCATAAAGGAAAAAAAGGAACAGCTTAATTCCAAAACTCTTGGCTTTTTGTAAGTAATGTCTTGCTATGTAAAGTAAGACAACCCAATGAATGATACCTGCTTGTCAGCACTGCACTCTGCACATTTCCTCATACTAATAGATTCATTAAAATCTGGAGATCAGAGAGGTTTGTAGCTCTTCCCCATCCTGGCCTTTCATTTGGTTTTCACATAGAAAAGGCAATTGTCCATTTTCTTCTTTCTTTCAATGACAATTCCTGTAATTAAAATAAGACCTGGGGAACAGGGTTCAGGGGAGACAGGAAGGATGCTAGTATAAAAGTACTGAAAAACTTTAAGAGGCCTCAGCTACTCATTAGGTGACATCCACATAGCCACCAGTGTGCAGGTGAATAAGGGAGATATATCTTAGGGACAAACAACAAATCAAGTGTGAGACTCCAGTGATCAGATGGAGCAGCGGCCCCTGGGAACTGGCAGCATGGTCCTTGATAGCAAAGTGACTTAAGTGAAAATGTATGGATGCCAGCATATGGTTATGCCATCTGACTCCTTATTATATTTTAAAGGACAGAGGTCTGGTAACATCATGAGGTTATAATGCTACAGCAGTCCATAGCACATGTGCTTCTCCCCCAGCAATACTTTTGTCTCCTTCACACACCTATCAGGCTGTGTCTGTCTGATTGACTACAGCAAGTGACTTTTGGCAGGGGAACGCACAGCCCGAGGAGGAAGGGCTATAACATATTAATATAAGAATGTAGTTGACTACAATATAAGCCACTGAAAGTGAGCTGACTATAGCACAAGACTGGAAGAATGTGGCCGTCTGCAGGGTCCCGCCGGGAGAATGCATCTATCTATACCTACAGCGTGCGGCTGACCCCAGGCAGCTGTCATGCAGTAAGAGTGGTCTGATGGAGTTGTCACCTATCAAACCATTGCACTGCCATTACTGTGGGTTTAAATACACCTCCTGTTGGCAGCTAACTAGGGTTTCTCTCCTGCAAGGGAGGAGGAGGAAGGAGTCTGACTGGGTTTGTTAAGTTTGTGAATCTCCACTTTGACAGAAAGTTTCATCCTTCAACTGGCAAATGACATTCAGCTCTGGTACTCAAGGGAGTGATTCCATTATTAAGAATCTGATTTATTTTTAATAACCCTTCTGCTGTTTATATAGGAACACACTGAACATTATAATCTAAAAAAATCCCTAAGGGTAATTCGTTTTGGAATAAATATACTGTCTGGGATTTTTTGAATAGTGAACTGTAATCAAATGCGATGCATTTTCTATATCTGATGTCTTATAAGACAGCACTGAAGTGTATGGGGTGTTTGTTTTCTGCATCCGAAATACACAAGCAGCATTTAAATAATAAAGCATTACAAAAAATAGACCTAAATAAACTCTTAATAAAGAACAACCAGTCCTGCAATGAGACCTATCAGGCCCATCCTTCCTGAAAGCCAGAGTCCACCTGCTCTGAGCTGACTGCTATATTTATATATGTATCAGACTGGGATTTGCCAGTTACTCTCTGCCAGTTGACAGAGCTCAGCCCTGCATGGTCTCAGAGAGGATGCTTAGGATAACTCTGCACAGGGCTGTGGCCACACTGTCCAGCTGGTGCAGCATGCCTTCCGTTGCCCAGCTCCCCTTTGGAGCAGTGGGCCCTTTCAGGCACCTACCTTCTCCTTAGTGGAGCAGCCCACTGACTTTCAGCTCTCACCTTCCTTGTCCAGATCTCTTGCCCCAAAGGTTTCACAGGGAAGCATTAGCTGGCCTCACCTCTCTTTCTTCAGTACTGGTACATGGGAGTCCATTTAAACATCTCCAGTTGGAGTTTTGGATATTACCCTCCATATACATGGATCAAGAAGTCTGAGCTTTTTCCTCTTCAGCTGTATGAGCTATTAGTATATGAATGTTTTGTCCCTTTCTTCCCCTAAAAAAGAAAGCTTTAAATGTTATTTGCTTTGGATTCTGAGAAGTACAAACTCTACCACATGGCAGACACATGTGAATCCATATGCTAGCATGTCTGTAAAGCTGAGCGAGATTAAAGCCTGAAGTTTCTATTAAATGCTCTCCTTTTTCTCTTGCATGCAACATTTTTAGATCAAGCTCTAAATGTTCAACAACTCATGAATATTTTTGAGCCAGCTCTGTACACTGTGATAAATCATACTGGTTGTATGTTGGTTTAGTGACAGATAGTTACCTGAAAACTTTTAATGTAAAATGGTTTACGGCCATCTGAGAGGAAAAAAAAAATCTGTGATCTTTGCCTGACTGCTGGAACAGTATGACAGAGGAAACATACTGTATTCAAGCTCCACAGCATGCCAACTTTCTTTCTTTCTTCTAGAAATGGACAGAACTGAAAGGAAAATGACTGCTGGCATATTGTGAAAGTACTTCCAAGCTTCAGTGATAGATGCAAACACAGACAAAACCCTTCATAGGCAATGAAAAGTTTTGCAAAGAAAGCTGAAAAACATCCTATGAAAGAAACAGAACTATCATGGTTACTCCTTCCAACAAAAAGAAACAGACGGTCTCTAGGCTTATGTTCCAGAGTCAGATTTATTGTAGTTGCTAAGCCAAATATAGATATTAAAGGATGTTATTCATAGTTTAAAAGCCGTATATCATATTTGAAGCAATGTAAAAAAAACCAAATTTTCTTCTTTTACAAACCTTTTACAAGGATGGCATTGTCCCCCAGAAAGCCAGTTACCTGGAATCACCTCACATGACCATGGTTCATGGCCATACAAACCGGCAGTTTTCTGACAAGGTATACCCTGCATGAACTGCCCCGTGATAGCAGCTTGGACATAGACTTCACACATCTGTAAATGTAGGACAGCCTCATTTTGCTGATCCCTACTGGCCATCAAATTCAACCCTTAAGTTAGAGGTCCCTCTGGGATAAGGAAACAGTTGTCTTCTGTTCAGGGGAAGAATCAGAAGAAAACTACCCATAGACACCAGAGTCGATATTGTTCCTCATGATGTTGACTGAGAAGCAGCAACTGTTACTGGAGTCATCATCAGATGTCTCACGTGCACCACACTTGCTCTCTGACAATGAAAACAGAGTTCTTGCAGTTCTTCCCCTGCCAATCTTTTTTTTCTTAAATCAGTCCTAAATGCCAAGTTCTTTGTAGAATAAGGCATGTCCCAGTTCTGAAGAAATATGAAATTTCATTCCTTTTGGATAGACATTTAAGAGGTAATGGAAAAAATCTTCTCCCACTGCTAGGTGGAACTGCATTAGCATAATACACGATTTTGTGCATAGCCAAAAAAAAGGTGTTTCTTTTCTTGATTAGGAGTAAATCACATCACACCCCCACAGCAGGGGTTGGAACTAGATGATCTATAAGGTCCCTTCCAACTCAAATCATTCTATGATTCTAAGATAGTTATAGTATCATCACTAATACATCATCACTCGGAATATTTCAGCTCTGAGTTCTGAGTAAGACCTGATAAAGATTTCTTGCTGGGTGAAAAGAAATTTCGCTATCTATTTTAATGATGAAAGTCCACAAATGACGACTCTTTTTTCCAAAAGAATCGAAGGGAATAAACTATCAATACTGATTATCAGTGAGACCTGCATACTAACTCCCAGTAGACACCTTTGAAAATATTAGTCTGAGGAGCTCAGCCAAGAGTGAAATTTTGCTCAGTAAATCCAGAGAACACCACTAACATCAGTTGCAGTTGCACTGAGTGGGCAAGATGAAGGGTAATTACAGTCCCAGCTGCCAATTCACCTCAGTTGCAAGTAATCATGATTTGCACTGGAATTAGGAGATGCGAAGACACAAATACTCTGAAAATCAAGCCACTTTTATTAAATGATAAAACATGGACATAAGCACTTCATCTGTGTTTGAAAATCTTCACCTCAGTGACTAGGGAAGGTCACTAAATCTGCACAGGGATGTGAATGACACTAAGATTATTGTGATGCTCAACAAGCTGACTATGCCTTCTTTTTTATTAAAAATATCATAAAGTACTTTGGCCCCTACCCAGATTACTACTTTTGCATCTTTTATAATTAGATAATGCTAACAATGAACTTTGCATAACTACCTTATTTTTTTACATAAAGTTATATGTATTTGTAGTAAAAGTACTCTTGTTTATGACACAGTTATTACACTATTATACCACTGTTCTTTATTAAACTATCCAGTTATTGTTCTTTTATATATATCTGATAAACTAGTGTATTATTAAAACAGCCCCTCTCTTAGAAAGTGTTATTTACTGCATAAGAGCAGATTAGACCAGTAATCTACCACCACCTGTAGCTCTTAGGAAACCTCTGCACGGATAAAAGAAGGCACACGTCTCTGCAAGTGCACCACTTCATTCCTGCCTCCCAGTCCTCTGTAATGTCCAGTGTTTTCCATGGAGGTGCCTCCCAAAGCCCTGTCGCTCGGTACTCTAAGCGGGTTCTCAAGCCAGCCCTACAACAGCCACTGCATACAATTGCTGTTCTAATTTAGAGGAAACTCCATCCTGGAGTGTTCGTTATAGTAAATAAGGAGACAAGATACTTAAGGCAAAAAATAGAGCTCTACCATGTCACCTACCATTCTTAGCATCAAAAGTCATTTTCATACTATACCACTAAACATGACCATCAAATCACAAACGGCAAGTGGAATCAAAGAAATTTCCTAGCGAGAAAAATCAGTTTTAATGTTTTGCAAAGCTTTTGGCTCAGTGGCTTATTGATAACATGCAACATTTCTCTCACACCCTTCTGCACATTTATCAGAATATTTTCAATAGAAAACACTCTATTGCTTTCAGTGGCCTGAGGCCAGCTTTGAGGCAGGCATGTTGGCCTTACTAAACAACCACTATCTTACAGATAATCACTCAGAAAGCTTCAGTCCAGAGCATCTTATTGTTCTCATAATTGTCATATCTAACCACCTTTAAGAGCAGATTATTTGGAAGCAGTAGGTAAAGATTAATAAATTAATGCCTTAAGTAAACACACCTGCACTTTCTCCACAGCAAACACTGCTGATCACTGATCTGTATCTAACCTCTTCCTTTCAGTGAAGCATAAATTCAGCAGTGACTTGGATCTCAGTCCAGATTTGAAAGTTAGATATTTAATAGGCCAAACTAAGTCCATGATAAGCAGACATTTGGAATTCAAGAAAGAATATGACTAAGAACAATGTTCTTTTTTAACCTTAGCCCCCCTCTTTGTCATTTTTTCAGCCTGACAGTTTCAACTTGCCTCAAAACCAGTCACCATAGAAAGGAATGTGTGTACCTGTTACTGACAGTCTTTGCTTTGTATTCTTGAGAGTTAAAATAGGAAAGGAAAGGAAAGGAAAGGAAAGGAAAGGAAAGGAAAGGAAAGGAAAGGAAAGGAAAGGAAAGGAAAGGAAAGGAAAGGAAAGGAAAGGAAAGGAAAGGAAAGGAAAGGAAAGGAAAGGAAAGGAAAGGAAAGGAAAGGAAAGGAAAGGAAAGGAAAGGAAAGGAAAGGAAAGGAAAGGAAAGGAAAGGAAAGGAAAGGAAAGGAAAGGAAAGGAAAGGAAAGGAAAGGAAAGGAAAGGAAAGGAAAGGAAAGGAAAGGAAAGGAAAGGAAAGGAAAATTGTTTTCCCTAGAAACATCTAACTAAATTATCTCCCTACAGTAGCTAATTGCTTTTAACCTATGATTCTATATTGTCATTTCACCTTTGCTGACTACTTTCTAAGCATGTTTTCTATTAGTTTTCCAGAAAAAACCCTCCACCACTTAGAGTGGTGTAGTCCTTCTCTTAAGGAGAGGCAAGTACCCTGGTGCTTCTCCAGAGTGAGTTTTAAGGATCTGAAATGCAAAGTTTAGCAGCACTATCCCTTATTCTCAGTGGAAACTATCAGATGAGTAATTATGAAGAGTAGCTAGAAAACTCCACTTTTGGACTCTCTGGGAAACATCTCATTACAGCCACTTCTCAGGCTTCTCTGGACATAATCATCTATCTAATATTCTAACGTAACCATAAGTCATAGATTTGAAGCAGGAACTAATTCAGGTAAATTTAGGACCAAGGTCAGGAAAAAGGAGAAAATATACCAAAGGTCAAATTGGATTGCAATAATGGCTAATTGTAGGCTTAAAATACACAAATGTAGACCTGTTGTCCTGCAGAAATTTTTATATAATGCTGTCACACACTTCCTAGCCACAGAGGTCACTAGTATATACTATCACTCAAGTACTCCAACACTGTTATTATCACATGGAAAATATTACAGGGGAAAAAAATGCGCCTTTTTTGTTAGCCAGTCTGCAAAACTCTCCTCAACTAACTCAAGGGAGAATGGCCTTAAGCTGAAGGAAAGTAAGTTTAAACTAGATATTGTGTAAAGTTTATTTACTGTGAAGGTGATGAGGCATTGGAACTGCCCAGAAAGGTTTTGAGCTCCCCATCTTTGGAAGTGCTCGACAGAAGGGTGGATGGGGCTCTGAGCAACCTGGTCTAGTGAAAGGTTCCCTACCCATGGCAGGAGCTTGGAACAAGATGATGTTTAAAAACCCTTTCAACCCAAACCATTCTACAATTCTATGTGCAATATCAAGCATGCTATGAAAGGAAACATCCTTCAGACAGGTTTACACAATTGCACACACAGTCATAGTGAAATCTATACATGTGATACAGGGATACATGTAGACCTATGCAATCAGCACATCAGCATAAATTTGTCTCTACTTCCACTGCACATTTTCCTGGCTTTCTGTATACAGGGAAAATGCACATCTAGTTTACATCTAAAGTCTTTAGATTATTATTTTCAGAATAAATGTTGCTGTCTGGATTATGTGCAAAATGGGGAAGACAATCCATGTTATTTCTGTGTTATAACTCAATATGAATGAGTCAGATGATGACTGTTTTCTAATAACTAAATGCTTTTTGTCTTTCCAGATTTATATAGCACCATGCTGATTTTAGGATCATAGTGATTTGCCAAGGACCATTTTTACTATCAGAATTGAAAGACCAGGCCCAGCAACTGTATCTCAAGAGCAATCTTGGGCACACAGACAAATTTAGTGAATAATAGATTAATAGATATAGAAATCTAAGATTAAGAAGATGGAAATTGCATTCAACCATTCCAGTAAAAAAAGCCAAAATATTTGCCATGCTTATTTGGAAACAAACATCTAATAAAATCTACTAAAATCCTCAAAGAAATTTAAGGTTATACTTTTCAGTTTGCATCTCCCCCTATTATGAATATCCCAGGATACTGTCAAATAAACCACCAATACAAAATTCCCATTTTTCAGCTAGGGTAAATTTTGGGTGCTATCTTGCAGGGCAGGAAAATCTGGAGAATTACTGCAGTTGCATAAGCCTTTAGTAGCCTTCATGGGTGAAATCAATCAATTTAACTCCGACATGTCTAGCTAATAAGTGTTCAAAGTAGTTTTCTTTCTACTAGTGTAGTGTGCAGGTGTGTCACATCCTGTTCTGATGTGACTAGCTGAGTACAAATGCCTCCCATAAAATTCATCCATGGCTGTAGTGCCTGTAAATCTGATTACCCCAAAATGGTTATTGTACTTATGAAGTTCAAGCAAACAATGTCAGGGGAGTGCTTCATGAAATCTTTTCCCCCACACCAGGACAGTCTTTCATGAAGTACAAAGAACAGGTGTGCATGCTAGCTAAGTTGTCTTTATTGTTTTATAACAAGCCCTCTCATTTTTTTCTACTTGAGCCCTGTGTCCATTAAATGCAATTTAGTGGGATCATCAGAGCTTGAAAGGGCAGATCAAACAGCACTGAGAATCCCAGCTGTGCAGGCCTTAGTTCAGAGTGAACATTAACCTAGGCATTCAGCACTAATTTATTCTACTTGATACAGGAAGATGGTCTATTTCTGTGCTGTATGTTGGCCCCAATTTTTTTTTTATTTCTGAAAAATAAGTCATATAAATAGGAGAGAAAGAGAGAGAGAGAGAGACTTATGTATTTATATGTGACAAACTAAGGCAATTTTTATATGAGTATATGTACACACAAATATATGTGGCAAGGAGAATTATACATCTATCTCCCAGCTAATTTTGGAAATGCCAGGACCAGACTAGTATCTCAGAAGCCCCTTCAGAGGAGCAAGCTGTTTCTGTTATTATTATTGTTGCTGTTATTGCTGCTGTTATTATTGGTAAACACAATGATTCTATAAGCTCATATTCATGCCTCTGTGGTACCATGGCTGAAACGTGATGGCTGAGGCTGAGGATTGTGCTGAAAGCACATTTTTTAGGCAGAAGATGTTGATCAGTGATTGTACTTTAAAGGTAAATAGCAAAACAGTGTTGAGTTGGGTTTTTCCTTTCCTTTTTAGTCCACTGTTAGCTAAAAGTTCCAAGCAGGGTTTCTACTAGCACCTGAAGACAAGAAATGTGCACAGAGCACTTTGTCAAATAGGTTGCACCTCATCCGATATAACTGTATGCATATCTCTCCATTTCACAGTGTATTTTTTTAAACTATGAGAGATGTACAGTGGTACAAACTGCAAAAGCTAGTCAAGAACCAAAACCTGCAATTACCCCTCAGGTAAAGGAAGGCAGCAGTACGGGGATTGGTGTCCATGATAATCATTGCACAAATCGTTAAATTATGGACTAGAGAGTTGCTAGGGTTAGCTACTAGTGACATGGCTCGTATTTAAACAGTAGCATTTCTATTGCTACACCCAGCACTGCAGACACCTAGGGAAAGGATAACTCCAAAAGGCAGGTCACAGAAGAATTGCAATTAATGACCAAAGTACAGAAATAAACTGATGGGGGCTTTTCTTCTCTCTCTCTTTCTCTCTTCCTGTTCTTTGCTCTGTAGCAGATTGTGCTACATGAAACATTTTGCTTGTTTTGATTTTTCCCAAGTACTGAAGTTTATTTTGGATCAGCGAGGTGAAAAACCTCTGAAAGGCTCATGAGACTCCCTAAGCCCGAGAGTCCAGCATTTGCACCTGTCAGGATCACGGTTTCCTTCAACAGATTGCTAACTTGGAAATTTAGCAGACACATTTCTGCATTTATTTCCTTCCCTGCCTTAACATGAAAAGAAGCAGTATTGTGTAGGTACTATGTAATCAAAGGTTTCACTTGTCAGATTAAGTGGATTGTGATTTTTTTCAGAAGTGAAAGAAAGCTGCAGCAAACTCTGTCTGCATTGCACAATCCCTCAGGTACAAAAAGACAGTAGTTAGCTTGTCTTAGAGAATGTTAGAAGGATTAAAAGACTACATAAAATAGGGGAAAAAAAGGAGTTACTCTGATTAAGGAAAGCAGTGGTTGCCTGTGTGTTTGTTTAAATCTTCACAGTCACATTAAAACCTAATTACTTTTTACTTAAGGATTCAGGTTCTACTGAGGACAAGAACTATGAAGAGACAAAACTAATTAATGCAAAATATTCAAAGTCATGGAGCACAAAAAAACTCTTCAATATCCATTTCCCTTAGACACATTTACATTAGTGAAAGGTACATCCCGTAATATCACACAAATTTCTTCCATTAAAGTATTGCAACACTACTTCTTTTCTTCATTCTTCCTTAAGTTCAGAAATAGATCTAGTATTTAATTTTTATCTAATACATGTATTTGCAGAACAGAAAGTGAACAGATCCTGGGATCTGAACATTTACAGACAGCAAGTATCACAGCTACAGAAGGACACAAACATTTTTCTGTCTGGAGGTCAATAGTTTCAGAACGTCCTAAGCTCGTTAGCAGTCTAAGTTCCACAGATAAGCCCTGCTTTGAAAAGCTAGAAAATAAGAGCCTAAGCTTCACCAAAAAGTGAGACTCTGGCTCCTAGGTCACTTCCAGAAATCAGGTATAACTTTATTTGTATTTTTCAGAAATGTGTGCCTGCACATTTGGAACCCTATTGGAAAGTAATACTGGGTATTACTGGAAAGTAATAGGAGCCTTCAGAAACCTCACTGAAGAATACAGAGCTATGGCCTCAAAGTATCTCAATCTCACCTACCGGCTGGCTGCATCTGAGTCTTGCTTAACTTGGTGCTGCTTTGTGAAAGAGCCATTTGCTTTCCATTCTACCAGAAATGCTCAAAAGCTGCTCTAGTACTGCTTGGCCATAGCACACTGCAAGCCAAAATCACAAGAAACAGTCAACATGAATGAGTGTGAATGAAGCACTGCATTGCCTCCCCCATTGCCTTCTCCCTTTGGACAAGCACCCCTTTGATGTGCACCCTCAACAACACTAAGGAAGAGAATTGTAGGTGGCCCACAGCAGCTCATCATCTCAGAATTATATTTATGCTGAGCCAGATCCTCCAGCTTTCGTGTGAGTTTATGCTGACAGTGCAGAGAAAAGCAGCTGCACAATAATGGAGACTCCTGCCCTACATTTCTATTTCTATCTAGCCCACAGGAACCATAAGAGGATGACCACATCAATCATAAACAATCCAAATGTATTTTGATGCATACTATGAAGTTGGATGAATGTTGCATTAAAAAGGTTGTGCCTATTTGTTAAAATAGAAACCATGAATGCAATTACTTTCTACTTCCTGAATATTCAGTAGTTATGTTGTGCTGTTAATATGTTCAAAGGATGCACATGTGCATTGAAACTTTTACAAGCACATTTGTGCTAATATTGATGGAGGTAACAATCTCACTGCCCTCTTGACACTCTCTTCATCAAAATTCTTTCCCCCAAATCAGGGGACAGAGACAATGGTATGTACGTTTCTTAATCTCTCTAATACAACATATAAAGCCTGAGGTAAAATGATCATGAAAGCTAAAGAGATTACATAGATTGTTAAACAAAGGAAAGCTAGGAAATTACCAAATATCCAATAAAATAAAAAAGAAATTCATAGGTGAAACATGAAAAAATATTCCCTAGTTAGTTGATACTTCACAATTCCCAATTTATCATAGTCATATCACAAAAACCTTGGAAACTCATCTTCACTTTTTAGATTTACAGTGGGTATCTAAAGCAGCAATATACAGTGAGGGACAGTCTTAGTCTCAAGTAGCTTTTTTGTCCAAAATGAGCAAGTGAGGTGAGTAATAGGATGAAGCCAGTGTAGATGCATTCCGTAGATGCTCACGCTGCATCATGTTTCAGAGGCGTGTCCCCAGCACTGTGGAGATGCCTGTTACAGGATGGCTCTCCCCAGCTTTGCTTGGCATGGAAAATGGTGGTGGCTGGGATACAGGCCAAGAAGCGGAAAAGTGCTCACACCTGCCATAGTATGCTATGGGTAATTGACAACTGGGCGAGGACAGAAGGCCCCTCCAGCCTCTTTTCCCCTGGTAAATAGATGCCTAGGTAAGCCACAGAGAAGTGAAGCTCTTTGTCCTGGTAGTCCTGCTACAAAGTTAGGAAACCCCAGGCTTCCCAGTTCTCAGCACACTGTGCTTTCTCTTAAAGCATATTTTTTCTAAGTGCTCTTTTAAATTAATGCCACACTGAAACCCTAGCTCACAGCTCATCATCTATTAACAGGACATACAACCATTCCATTCATCTTTCCACCCTGAAAAAAAATCTTTTTTCTGAAAAGTATAGTCTACTGTGCCTTTGAATACATAATCTACAAGAGCTGTGAAAGGAATCTCAGATTGAAGGCTACAGATCTCAGTAAGATCTCAGGCCTGCATCAAGTGTGAGCCATGCATTCATTGTTGCTGGCATCTGTTTCATCACTCATTTATGCAGAGGTGTACACAAGCTACACTCACCCCTGAAAAAGATGTTCAATTGTCACTGGAATCAGCAAGAAGCCTTGAAGGATTAGGCATGGGCAAGTCTTCTGAGAAAGGTGTTTTCTGCTAAAGAAAGAAAATTAACGTGGCAAACTGGCATCCAAGTACAATATGAACCATGTAGCATTTTATTTCCTAAGTTGCAGATTTCATGCTGCCTACCAGCTTTTAAAGGTCAAACATATAAACTTAAGAAGGTGTGTGAACGTATACTAGTTGCAAAGCAGTTTTTTCAGCTCTGTGAAGCAATCACCCATGAAATATAGTTGATATCTCATGGGCACATTTCTCCATGCCTGCAAACATTTAAAATTGCACTAGTGGTATATAAAAGATTTATAATGATCTCACCCACAAATATAAATTTTATCCCACATAGGACAAAAAGACCTAGAAGCAGAAGCAGTGAACAGCTGAACATGAGCACAGTGTCATAAATTCATAACACTTACAGCTTTTTAACAACCAGTCATAAATGTGACTGATTTCAATTTAATTTATGAGACTTTGAGATAGAACCAGGAATACCTCCTCAAAACTGAGTTTTAAAACAGAGTGAGTACAATTATGGCCTTACTAGGATATTAGTTGAGGCAAACAGGATTGGGGCGGCCATCTGGAAGGTTCCTGAGCCATGCTGCATGCGCAGGGTCAGACAACTGGAGCTGAGTGGGTTCCACCAAACTGCAGTGGAGATCCTACTACCATTCCAAGTCAAAAGCATGTCCCTTCCCAGCACAAACTGCCACAAAGGGACACATAAACACAACTTACTTTCACCAAACCTAGGTTTCCTCAATGGGTACAGCTGGACAATAGATGGCCAAGTCACCCATCATGGTAGTGTTTGGACTATTTCTCGTGCAGGTGACAATCAGATTCACTTCATCTCCATTGCTCCATCATATCCCCCAGATATTCACAATACTCACACAGGTTTAATCAGTTTTGTTTGGACTGGAATTTTTTCTGGCTGTTATTTTGGGAAGGGACTGGAACATAGGAAACAGCACCAACCAAGAAAACAGGGGATGAAAGAAGAAGTGAAATATTCTTGCTCAAGCTTGCTTCCCCAGGCATCACTAGAACAGCTCATGTAAATCAGATGCCATAAGCTAAAAACCTTCATTTTCAAAAATGTGATGTTACCTTTCTCCCACAACTATATTGTTTCAATACAGAATCGATGGTAAAAAAAAACAACTGAATTTCATCTACACGAATCTCATAAAATCTCCAAGACAAGCCTTGATATCTAGCAAGTCAACAGAACTGTTTATTTTCTTGGACATAGAGATTGAATTTTATTTTGGGTCTGGCAAGAGGAAAATTTTTTAAATATCTTGGGGAGCCAAAGTTTGCCTCAGAGCTCTCTCTTTCTGCACCTGTCAGAAATTTGATTTTTTTTTTCTTTTTTTTCCTTTTTTTCTTTTTTTCTTTTTTTTCCTTTTTTTTTTCTCTGTTGTACGTATTGGCAGCTTGGAAACCTAACAAACAAACAACTTGTATATTTTTCCTGTAACTTCATCAGGATAAAAACAGAAGGGAGAAAACATGTTTTATTACCTAAGCCTTTTGCTTCCAGCTTTATCTTATGTTGCACTTGTTCTTACACATGGAAGATAACAAACAGTCCCTTGTGTTGCCTATGTATATGAAATTGAAGGCAAAATATTATGCCACAGTGTGAAGTTGTAATATTGTGCCTATTAAAACATCAAAACTAACTCAATATAGAAAAAGACATCATGAGGTCAAGCTGCAGATGTATCCCTAAAGGTATGACCTAAGGAGGACATTTCAGTCCCAATTATTTCTAAATGTGTGTTGATAACTAAAGCATAGTTCTTGTGGTTTTGAAGGATAATATATTTGCTAACAGGTGATGGCTACATCATCTGAAAAGATAAAAAGCTTTTATTTTATTGATTTTTTTAAAAAATGTAAAGTATTTAGATTTTCTTATCAAGAAACTAATTGACCAGTTATGGAGACAAAACTTGTAAGGACTGACATGTTAGAGATATTTATTAGTTATGGGTAGGTACCTTAGACAAACTAAATGTGGATCATTAAAGAGACACATGGTGGTCAAGGTGAAATGCAATAATGATCTGACTTCCTTGTATAAAATTGTACAGAAATAACTGTAGTCAGTCTTGGATCATAAAAATAATGCTGAATTCTCACAATGCTTATAGTAATTCTTAAAGCAATTTGGAAAACAACAGAGATAATGCTTACATGTTCTGTAATAAAGAAAAAGAAAGTGGCTATGTATAGCACCCAAAATTTAGTGGTGTCAGCACTGGGGTCTAAGGAGATGATCTGTGCTTTAGGAAAGGCATAGGAAAAGAAAAAGGCAATGCCAGTTGGCAGGACAGCCCTGAAGAGCTTGCAGACCTCTTTGCCTTAGAATAAAGTGGTTAATATGAAGAGCTCTGCAGTCTTTGTACCACACTGAAATCACGGCAGTACCCAAAGAATCCAGATACATCTTGAAGAGGAGTGCAAAGTTGCAACAGTCAAAAGTTCCAGTCATGGCCTAAGAAACCACTGATCTGATAAAAGATACATTTTTAAATACCCATTTAATGGGTCTTTAAATACCCATTTCAGTTTATATTCCTGAGAACATCATGGTTACTACAGTATTGTTTCAGGTTCAGGGAACAAGAGCACCTTTGTCTCTGAGAAAAGCAAGAGAAGCAATATGCATTCAAGAGTTTCACTAAGCAAAGATTTAAAAGTACAGAATAGGATTTTTCTGCTTAAATAAGAAATAACAGCATCACCCAAAATATCTCACCTTTCAAAGATGGTAAAGTAGGCTCAAAGTGCTGAAGACATACCACTGGAAACCTCACCTGTGACTCTTAGTGGGATCTTTCACACAAACACATTTTGGGATAAGTGATACTCCATTTATCTGGCCAAGAATTAATTTGGAAGCTCTTTTAATTTTCTGCAAGTGATTGCTTTTTTGCCTCCATCTTAAGATTAAGAGGCTAAACCAAGAAGAAATAGAGCTGCTTGTGTAGTTAGCACGTGTCAGTGAGCTGTGTCTTGCTCTGAGTGTGGCTTCTATTCCAATGGTAGAGGTGCAATTCTTTCATTTTCAGCTTCATAACAAAAAATATCAGAAAATTAAATTTTAAGAAAGCAGAACTGGAAGACTTTTCTTTGTCTGTGTTTAGCCTTCCACTCATGTTAAATTTATCATTGCCTCTTTTAAAATAGAGTGACCCCTATGAGAGAGAAAGGACAGGTATTTATATCCTAATAGATGCAGGGACACAACTCACATTTGCACTGGTGCTTCAGCTATTAACTAAAAATTAATATGAATTCTTTAGAGGCTGAGGAGAGTGAAGGCTAATCTTTTCTTCTTGAATCAGTGGCTTGAAGAAATGACTGGAGAAAACTGAACAAATAGTTTCTATGGTTTTAGTTCTTCATGTTAAAATATAGTTAGTCATATTTGTAGGGTATTTTCAATAAATTCTTTCAAATATGACAGTTCCAAAACCACAATTGTTATGTAGGCTCATTTCCATTTGTATGGAGGAAGGAAATGTGACCATATTCAGGTAGCCTGTAGCCGGAGCACCTAGAGCATCTACCTTTAAAGGGTTTGGTGAGGCATCACTGCTTTCTGCTGTCACATCCTGAGTCTCCGTTTACTCGTGGGGAAACAGCAGCCACAGCCAACAAACTGGACACTGCTGCAGATAGTCTGAAGAGCATCTCATGCCTGCAATCAAGATTTAATTCAAGAAGTTTTGTACGTGCCAGAGTAAAAATAACAGATTCCAGAAAGGCTTCAAAACTCTAAATATTAGGGTTATCAGAGCTAAACAATTAGCAACTGAGTCACACCAAAAGAGCAGTTACTCATGTGCACAGTACAATTTCAGTAGCAGATCCTAAATCTGACCTACTATAAGTGACTAAAACATCCTCTCTGCTCTTTCAGAATATTATACAATTGCCATCAATGTTTATCCATCTCGATTAAAACAAGTATTCATCTTGGCACTCCAATTACAGGTAGTAGAACAGCTGTGGAGTTGTAAAAGAGAAATAGCCAAACACAGTTTTTCAGCGCTGAAGTAAGTGTTACTATTTTCTCCTCTTTTTTTGGATGCATAACTCTCCTGATCCTGTGATGCAAAGCTTAAGCTGAACTAGTTCCCACTTTGCCACCAAAAGGATAACATATGATTTTAAATGGTTGTTTGATAGCCTAGACACAAAACTTCCCAGATAAGGACCGGGGAAAAATTTTAACATTCTTTAACTGTTACATAGCTCTGCACATTTCAGCTGAAAATTCATACAAGACTTTTGTCATCCAATGCAGAATGTACTTTTAGCTTCCTCACAATCCCCAAATTCTGACAGGTATTGTCCATTTACCAGAGAAGGTAAAATAGGTTGGGGAGACTTTAAAAAAATTAGATTAAATTAATTAGTTAATTAGAAAATTAATTAATTTTCATTGTTTTCTCTCTATCCCAGGACCTATATGCCTTTTACATGCATATTTATTATGGGATCTTTGTATCTAAAGATACAAAGGTGTAAGCCCAAATACTAAGCATATTACATCTATTGGTGATCATTAATCCATATTTTGAATTTACTTGATCTTCTTGGGCTTTTTCCAGCCTTTTTTTAATTTTATTTGGATGGTTACACGATGGTATGCCAAACTATCTTTTTCCCACAACACAAGGCACCAGGTAACTTAGCACTGAAGACTCCAGGATCCAGACATTTTTTGATCTAAAAAATTACTTGGTCCATACAAGGAAGCATGGACCAGCACCTCAGCCAGCAACTGGGAAGCAATGAGACACTGAAGGTGGTGGTGATGAAATTCATGAGATGTTGATTCTTGTCCTGGCTCTGCTACTGGCTTACCTTACAATAAAACTGGAAAAGAAAGTTAAAATGTTGCACCCTCTGGAAAGAACAAGGTCTTTGGGCAAAAATAAGCAAAAAGAGCCAGATATAACCATTATTCTGGCACAATAACCACATAGCCAGTGGAAAATATTGAGTCACATGGTCATCATGTATCACTTGAAGAGTTATCAAATCACAAAGCGGCTACACCCTGGAGAAATAACTTTAGTCATCACATTGCTTCAGGACACCATGGAGGTGTCTAAAAGGCAGCCAGTACTGGCAAGGTCACGAGCCCCCTCACAGTCTGACAAAGAGCAGGGGAACACGTGGTTCTGAAGTGACACCAGAGTGTATGTAAATAATGCTGCTCTTGACCACGTTGTCATTTTTCTTCTTATGCTTGTCCGTTTCATTGTCCAGAAACTAACTTCCTTCCTTCCTTCCTTCCTTCCTTCCTTCCTTCCTTCCTTCCTTCCTTCCTTCCTTCCTTCCTTCCTTCCTTCCTCCTCAACCTGTCACAGTATGAAGACGTTTCCAAACTGCATGATGGAGAACACTTTCAGGTTGGGAATAAACCACATCTAAAAAGGTGAGTGTTTCCATTTTTCTTGTTTAACCATGTAATTACAAACAGGAGAAAAGGGGTATTAGACATATGTGAGATTTTGCTGTTTCACAAACGCTTTTCTTCACCTTCCCACATACACAGTAGGCATCCAACTACGTTTTAGTCATCTACCCTTCAGCTTGTGAGGAACAGTAAACCAGCCTCACTGTTCTGAAAATGAATGGGTAGACCCACTAGCATTAGACAGACCTTGGCTAATGTAGACCAGAAACAATAAAAGTCCACGCAATTTACTGCTGGTTTAATGAAACATATTCGCACTGAAGAAACACCGCTTCTTTTCTTTTACCAGCTCCACTCACTTTATTACACAATCTTCTGTGCCTGTGTCATTAAATCCACCAACTTTCTGGACCATAGCCTCTACAGACATCTTCCCTTGGTTAATTAATATCTTCCAGACAAGATTCATTTTACTGACATCCATAAAAGTCCAGGGTTATTTGCCTTGCAAAAGTTAGATTTTATTGGCTGTGTATGCTTCAGTTAGTTAATTAAGAAGTAACCAGCAACAGCCTTGGCTTACTCTGATTTTGAGAACTTTGTCTGGGTCAATTTCCAGTGCTTTAACATGTCAGTTTAGCATGATTTTTTTCCTGCACATTTTCCCACAGTCTAAAACAATGGCTAAAAATCACTTACTATCATTTCTTTCTATTCTAGTCATGCCTGAAGGTTCATACTCAACTGTGCATCTCGTATGCCTTCCAATACCATGACAAAAAAAGTCCATGCTTTCCAGAAGCTCACAATACAAACAAGAAACCAAAAAAAAAAATTATTAAGGAAACACTGACGTATAAGGTGACCTACTCATAAATAAAATTTGGAGCACAGAAATCAGAAAAGGTTTGAGGGCTTTTCTTCTGGTTTCTATGTAAATAGACATCAAATGTTAAACTGATTTTAAATCCTGTGAAGAAAGTTCATAATGCTGTATCTAAAACACAGCAAGCATGTTTTAGGCATTAAATATCATTTGTTTTGTGAGGTTTTTTCCTCCCATATTGGGTTTATTCACACCTCTGAGTATTCACATATTGATGATCAAACAAGCCTAGTAACAAAGCTCAGCCTTATTGAGTCTTCATGGTGTTCATTCAGTGATCGAGAGACTGAACTAAACAGTCACTCATATGGTCGCGCATGATTGCTGTGTGATGTCATTGCAGGATCAGGCCTCCAAGAAGCTCACTCCTCTCCCTCAGGGGCAGTGCAGGGGATTGGCAGGACTGGGATTTTTGCATCAGGCAGGGGCCAGGGCCAGTGTCTGAAGACAGAAAACCTGTCTGTGGCAAGGGTGCTTGCTAGCAAACCTACAGCGAGACACAGCAAATACTCATGCAGGATGAGGGCTGATCTATTCATCACGTGTTTCCAAAGGGCACAGGTGAATAGGAAAATATTTGTGATACAAAAATGTTTTCTGACAGTGCAGAAGAAAATATTCTTGGACACATCTGACTGCACATTTTTTAGCAGCTCTTCCATTTGTAACTCCCATCCATATGTGAAATGAAGGGCCATTTTCTATCCCTATAAAGTATATAATGGAAGATTTTTCTGTTAGGCAGGTGACTTTTGCAGATACTTCTTGAACAAGAGTATTATATACTGCATAAAATCCTTCATACTTTGCACAGAGTGATCATTTTACAACACAGATTTTGTACAAAGCTCAAGGAGTAAAAGCAGAGGACATGGGATGTGTTCAAGGCTCTCCTCTAAAACACATGGTCCATGGCACTCTGTGCTGTCCCTACAGCATCATCTTCCCCAGCCCATTTTAATCTGATGATCTTTGCAATGTAGCAAGAATCCAAAGGCTTCCAGTATATCAATCTTTTTCTTATTGTTACCTCTTTATATGAAAAAAGTACATTTGCTGACTACAATCAAGGATGTCTATGCCTCTCCTCCTTAACTCACTTTTGGAAAGAAGGAAAAAATAGACAAATGGATTTTCTTGCCTATTTTACATTACTCTAATTTAGAATATTTTCTTGAAATACTGCACTGAACAGGAAGCCTCTCCCTGTTCCCTCAGGGCATTTGTGATGCATTGATATACATGCTAAAGAAAGATTTGTGTTCCACATGGACCACGGCTTCACAAATAGCAGCATCTCTGCAGTACAAAAGGTGCATTGCTCAGAAGGAATGTTCTGCAGTCGATCTGATGACTTCTGCGACCTTTTTCAACGACATGAGGAAGATCATAAGACCTATGCATCACCCTCTCAGTCCCCAGCCTCAGAGCTGTCGATGCCTTGGTGAAAGCTGTAGCTGCACATACTTCCCTTGCAGCAGTTGCTATCTGACACAAAAGATGACTTTGAAGACAGAGCCAGGCCAGCCATGCAGTGCCAAATCAGCACAGGGCTGAATAAAAGTTTTAGACTGATAGCTGTGTCCTGATAATTACACATTATTAAAACATTTCCTGAATTTATCATTAGAAAAACTAAGTCTAAAAATAATTATTCCTGCATGCAGTGGTCCAGAATTGTAAAAGGTAACATAAAAATCCGAGCAATCATTGATTGCGCATTGAGAGCAAAAGCTGTTTAATGTCTAGGAAGAATAACTAAGACATCTGGGTTGTTTTCTAAGCTCTGCCACAGATTTTTTGCATCTCCTGGGGCTGGCTACTTAAACTGTGGAAAACTGCTCAGCAGCTGCAGCCTGCAGCATGCTTTGGAGCCCTGGACCTTTCACTCACTAAGAATGGGGATCCAGCTGGGACACACTGGGGTTCTCTTACGGCCTTCAGGGGAAAAGGAGATTTCATCATCCCACAGAGCCTGGAGTGAAAGCAAAGAAATCATTCAGAACCTGGGCAAAGTGTGCCTAAGCTTTTCCAGTACTGACCTTATCTAAGAATAAAAAGATAGAGGAGAGGAAAGATGGGAAAGGCAATATGAGAAAAAAAGATAGAAAGAAGGAAAAATGGGAAAATCTCCAGCCCCAGTAGGTCCTAAAGCACTTAAAATTACTGTAAAAATGCAAAGAATTATTTTCTCCATATACACAAGGTGTTACTGTGTCTTTGTGTGTTATCCTAAGGGAAGAATGTGTTGGCTGAAACACATCAGGAACCAATGCTAAAGAGTGGCTTGCCTAATTTGGGAAGCTGAAAAATATAATAAGCAATAATGCCCTCAGAAAATTCCCTTCCTTCACTTGCTTGCTTGAACTGTGCCCCCAAAACCTGTACAGAGGTCTGAGCAGTGTCTTAGATTCTGACATTTCCAAACTTTCAACTGACAGAGAGCAGAAATGCCACTGGAAAAAGGAGCATCAACAGATGAGAGAGGAATACAGGCAATTAGGCCTTCACCCTGACACATTTCCCCAGGGAAGCAGGCTCAGCGAAGTCAGAAATGTTGCTAGAGCAGGGTCTAAGACCCCAATGCAGAAAGCATTTAAACAGGTGCTTTTGATTTGAACAAGACTTGACCAGACACTTAAGCGCAGTTTGATGAACTGATGCTTGATAAATGAGTGCAGAATCAGACCTTTACGTTATTCAGTTCAAAGCTACTTTCAAAGACCCTTCACTTCAATGTTTATAATGTTCTCTTCTAGAAACATCACTATTCAATATAAACCTTGCTTTTTTTTTCTTTACAGTGGCATTAATTCCTGAAATTAAATTAATTAGTTGCTAATTTTCACTCTGTAAAACTGTGTTGACACATGAGTATAATAAACAGTGGTTGGGTCAGATAAATAGTGAAGCATTTACCTGACCCCAAGCCATTATTATAATTAGCTTTCTCTGACACATTACAGTGTGTTCTTCAATCTACCACTCACCAAACATCCAAAAGGACATCCACACAACAGCACCAGTTCACAGTTCCTGGCATACTGAGGGGAAGTGCTTTCTGTCCCATAAACAGCATTAGCAGAACACAGTTAAGTCTTTCCAAGGCTTTAAGCACTGTGGGCATGGCTGTTCTTTCAAGTTTTACTGTTTTTCTATTTTTTTTTAAGCATCATTTTACAGGAGAGTTGGACATCCAGCATTCTGTCAGAACAAATAAAAAACTTCAGCACCTCAGGAGCAACAACAGCAACAAATATCCAGCACTCATACAGAACTGCACCCACAGTGGAATCCTACAAGCCAACTGTGTATCATGCTTATTGCCCTTTGTCATGAATTTCCTCTTATTTGAATATCAGGCAGTATTATGGATGAAAAAAAAGATTCAATTTAAAGAAGATTATCAGCTGTTCTGAGTTTTTGAGTCAAATGCCAGATCTTTCCAGTTTTCACTGTAAAGTACAAACAGGTTATTTTTATAATCTGAAGAATTCTAGGTTGTTTTTTTCTCTTTTTTTAAACAAAGGAATACATGATGTCATGGACAAACAAATATTGTGTTAGTTTGTTTCTAATAACGGACACATTTTTTAAAGTAAGGATAACAGGAAAAAAACAAGATAAAAGGAAAAAAGATGAAGTTAGTGTTGAATGAATTAATAGCAGGCAGGTGGCTGGGTGGGTGTCATGGCAGATAAACACTGAGATGAAGCCAAGGTAATTATAATTATAATCTGGCTAGTAATGCTGTCAGCTGAGGGTGTATAAAAACCTCGGTAAGTTAATACAGAGATGATCAGATCAACCTCCTTCCTGCCTGATCCCACAAAACACAATCTCATATATTCAAACTGACATTTTATGCATTTTTATTTTCTGAGTATTTCAGTTAGTATGTTTTAAGAGAGCTATTCTGTTGTAACCAGAGTTTAACCAACTTTCCACTCTGCTCATGAAATCCTGGAAAACATGAGTATGTAATCAGACGAGTCTCTCCTGACCTCCATGTTTTGCTGGACACAATTTACCACTTTCTATCATTCTCTTTCGCAGGCTTTCTCTCCCCACTGTGCTATTCACGGGGGTATAAAATGCTCAGGCAAACAGAAGTCAATGGCAGATGTGTCGGCAGCACTTCTTTCTGCAATTTTACTAAATGGATGTAGCCCATAAAAGCAGCCTTAATTAATGGAAACATTTTAAAGGCACTTATAATAAGCCAGGAAAACAACAGTTGCCAATAGCAAACTTTATTAACAAAGAATGTTTAAAAATGATATTCCTGAAGGTGACAAAAGATTTGTGGTGGGTTGACCCTGGCTGGGTGCCAGGTGCCCACCAAAGCTGCTTTATCACTGCCCCCCTCAGCTGGGCAGAGGAGAGGAAGTATTATGAAAGGCTCATGGGTCAAGATAAGGGCTGGGAGAGATCACTCACCAGTGACCATCATTGGCAAAACACTTGAGGAAATTAGTTTAATTTATTACAAATCAAACCACGGAGAAATAAACCCATATCTTAAAACACCTTTCCCCAAACCCTCCCTTTTCCCCAGGATCAGATTCTCTCCTGATTTCTTTCTCTCCTTCATCCCAACAGCATAGGGGGAGGGGGAATGATACTGTGGTCTGTTCATCACATGGCGATGCCCCTTCCTCTACAGGATGACTCCTCACGCTCTTCTGCTGCTACAGCATGAGGTCTATCCCACAGGAGACAGTCCCCACAAACTTCTCCAACATGAGTCTTTCCCGTGGGCTACAGTTCTTTATGAACAGCTCCAGCATGGGTCCCTTTCATGGCGTGTACTCCTGCAGGAACAGGCTGCTCCAGGCTGTACCCCACAGGGTCCCAAGTCCTGCCAGCAAACCAGCTCCAGCATGGACTCCTCTCTCCATAGGCACACTGGTCCTGGCAGGAGTCTGCTCCAGTGAAGACTTCCCATGGGGTCACACCCTCCTTCAGGCATCCCCTTCTTCTCCATGGGCTGCAGGTGGATCTGTGCTCCATCCTGAACCTGCAGGGGCACAGCCTGTCTCACTCAGCTCTGGCACCTGGAGCACCCCCTCCCCCTCCTTCTGCAGGGACCTTGGGGTATGTTGGGTTGTTCCTCTCTCATAGTCTCGACTCCTTCCTCCAGCAGCTGATGCACCCCAGTTTGGTGGCATTTTCTCCCACTTCTTGACTCTATCATCCCCGAGGCTCCACCGCCATCACCGATGGGCTCAACTTTGGCCAGCAGTGGGTCTGTCTTGGAGACAGCTGTCATTGGCTCTGCCAGACATGGGGAAGGTTCTGGCAGCTTCTCACAGAAGCCACCCCTGAAGCCTCCCCCTCTACCAAAACCTTGGCATGCAAACCAAATACAAGATTGTATGTAAGCAGTATCTTAAAAAGGTATTTCTTTATTCAAATACCTTAAAAATCTTACAGGACTCATGTTTGGGACATGGCATGTTTTCTGGAGGATGAAAGTGAGACAGGACAGCTTTCCTGCTCCTGTGTGACAGGCAGGAAATGCTTTTACTGTGTCTCAAGAGTCTTTCATTATTTAGAGACCTGAACCTGAAAGGTGCTGAGTGCTCTCAGCTCTCATTGACTTCAGTGTCACCCAGTCCTCAAGTAGCTTCAATGAGATCTGAGGGAACATCACATCCCATAGCAGATGTTTACCCCACAGAGCATCTCCTCTAGTGCACCCCAAATACAGAAACACCAAGGCCTCAATTTGGATCCAGCAGAGCTCTTAGATAAGCCTCTCCTTAGCCTGACACTCTTCAGCAGGATTTAGCTACATGTCTAAAAATTATGTGTTTAAATATCTTACCTTCTTGAAAGAAGATGGCAGAGTTTATTTACTGTGAAAGATGTGACAATATGTCCTTTTAAATAATGTCATATTTTTAAACATGAAAAAAAAAAATACACAGTCAAATATATTCTCAGCAGGTAAATAACCTGGACAAACCTCTTGTCATTTTCTAAAGCCATCACAATCCATTTTTGCCGACATACACTTTGCCTTGTTTTGTTGTGGCAGGGATTCTCATGGAGAAATTGAATAAGCCTCATGTTCTTGTTGCACCAAAGGAAATATCTTTCCTTAGGAAAATGCCCCTTCACACACCATCTGACACTGGCTTTCCAATCAAATATAAAAAGTAAAAGCAAACTGTCCCCACCATCTGTGACAAAGTCCCTTTAATTCTTCAAACACTTCTCTGTAAAATATGGCTATTAGTAATAGCCACACATTTTGCTGCATTTGTATATTAGAGCTGTTTTCTTTCATTCCTGATTGAGACAGAATCATTGTATTATTAACCCAGAGAAGTTCTCTGTGCTTTTTAATTCCAGAATAATGAAACTCATTGGAACTTGGCGGCATTGAGTCTTGCTGACTAATCATTGGCATTGGCTAATGGCAATTTTTAATCAAATCTTATTATTAAATCAGAATATAAAAGATTTAGAAAATGCAAGGTTGCAGCTAGAGGTCATTAGTCATGAGCACAAGAAGTAATCAATACAATTATGGTTGCTCAAATTGTGTTGGATGGGCCAGGTGGCGCAGTGTGATAATGCGTTACCCTTTCACCCCGGGTGTCCCGCTTGCATCGCAGATAACAGCAACTCTGCTGCCTCCCATCTAATCTCTAGTGGATGCTCGAACATGCAGAAACCATTAAAAGGAATTCAACAAAGTGGGCTAAATTCAATTCTTGTTCACACTGGTGTAAATTTTTCAGTGGACTTATTCCAGATTTATTCTTGTCCCATTGCAAATTTTTAGCTGTCTCTTTTAAAACTAAGATATTGTGTTGGATAATAGGGATGAGATGGAAATGCTCATTTTACAAAGCCTAACCTACTGTTATTCACTGTAGTGCCAGTATGAAGTAATAAAAATAAAGTCATTGCAGATTTATACTGAAGCTAACGAGTGCAGAGCTGGTTGTTACACAGTTTCTTGCAGTTCCTTTCTGTTATGAGAATGTGATACTGAGGTTGCCTTATTTTCTTTGTCTTAGGAATGTATTCAAGAAAGGATTCTCAGGAGGAAAAGAAGGAGCTAGAAAAGGCTAAAAATTTTGAAATTCTAAGTAGCAGGTGGAGCTAAAAGCAATCTGTGAAAAAGCTAACACTTCATCCTAATAAATGAATTTATCTCAAAAGGGTGAGATGGCACTAGAAAAGTTACCCTACCTGTAAATCTGGCCCTACTGGCAAGTGTTCAAGCAAAAATATTTCCATCCATAAGCATTTACTTTCCAAAAGACATGCTTTTCTTTATCTCCTTTCAAAAAAATGATGGGCTCAACTCCAATCTTAGGCAATTTTTTTAAGGGTTTCACACATGCATCTGCTTGGACAATGGGTGCTGGTGTCCGACCCCTCTCATCAGAGAACATTGAAAAATGCTTGGTTACCGGCAGAGATTGATGTCTGGGGCATTCACACATCAAGAATAGCACCTTCTCTGAGAATTGCAAAATTTCCCTAAATATTTATTTTGGAGTTCATTCTCTCTAACAAAAATATCATCAGTTTCACTTTGTGTCATTGTATTCCTTGCATTCATCTATATATCTACCCCCTAATGCAAACAAAAGAACATTCCAACACTGTAAAACTCCTGTGTTCACATGAAGGTGAGATTTCCTTATGAAAGTCCAACAGGCCAAAATAAGTAAACTATACTGATTTTTTCTTACTTTTTTGCAAACAATGAAAATATCTCCTTTTTTATACATAATGTTTCATCCTGTGAACCTCCACGTACATATGAATAAGAAGTAAAACTTCACACAAGCTAACTAACTACCAACCATATAGACATAATTGCTTTTGGAAATATTGTACTTGAAGACATTTTCATGTCAGCTGTATGTGTTTGAGTATCATCATAACATGGTGTTTACACCAGATTAATACCATATGCTGTGTGGGAATTATGTCAGGTTATAAATGGAAATACAGTATAATATCTGAAATTCAGGAGTGCTTTCTGATCTGATTTCTGTTAAAGTGCTGCTATTCTAGAAGAACATAAGTTTGAATAACATTACTTTTGATTTACACCAGTATAGTGCAGATAGAACTGTATTCCAGCTGCCTTAAATTTTGCTAAACAAGTGTTAAAATTATCACCAGTTAAAACTGTTTCTGCACACTGCTAGTGGATTCATGACCTCATTAAGCCAGCCAGGAGAGCTGCCACAGAATCATGGTGAGACCTCAGATCTGATGAGAGTCATTTTTCTAGCTTTTCTTCTCCCAGAATGATGCCACTCTCCCATGTCTCCTCTAGGCCTTGTGAGTCCTGTCAACACATTTTAGCTCAAAGCTGAAAGCACTTCTTTAATCTGCATTTTACTCACTGCTTAAGTAATTTAACAGTTGTCGAGCAGGTCAGGAATAGGAATAAAAGTACAAAAATACAAAAGTGGGAAAAGATGAGGGATGCTTAGAACACAGCAGAAGTGAACCTAAACAGAAAGCAGTTAAAAACAGAAAAGAAAGGCAAAGTAAGGAGCAGAGCCAGAGTACCAAAGCCAGTTAAATCCAAGAGAGCTTTCCATTGATTTTAATCAGAGCCCCTGGGAATGACAGAGAGGAGAGTAATGAAGGATGTGTAGAGAGATGGCATCATTAGGGTAAAAGGGCTTAGCAAAAGCGAGAGCGGATGCTGACAGCAAGTAAAGGTTTACCAAGGGAGCATCTTCCCACACGGCCGAGGAAGATGCAGCGGGCTCCTTCCTGGGCTGAGCCGACCAGCTTCAGGAGCCAAACTGCCACATTAAGGCAGCACCGTGTTCCAGTCTCCATTCTGCCCTCCATGGGGCTCATTATCCGCACCGCCAGCACAGTGCTCGGGGTCCTACACGGAGCGGCTTCCCAGCGAGCCAGGGCAGAGCAGGCGCAGAGCAGGAGTAGAGCTGGGTCATCCTCATGTCTCTGCAGACCTGACCCACCTTTGTTTCACATTCAGGCTGCTCAAAATTAGGCAAACACCTGACCCCTTGGACAGCTTCCTAAATTCACACTCAACTTCTTCTGAGCAGACCACATTACTCAGGTCAGCAGATTGGAAAAAAGGGAAAATATCAGAAAATGTGCTGAGTTCATGTAACATTACATTATTAAATGTACAACATTATATGAGAAGCTTTCAGAAAATTACAGTATCTGAGATCACAAAAATAAAGGGTGCATTGATTCCTCAAAAAACAAAATTCAGGTCTAAAGATGATTTTTAATTTAGAGTGGAAATGCATGCTAGCCTCATAGTTTCTCATGTGAGGACTAAAGCATCTTCTAGATACTCCTTGGAATGTTTTCTGTGTGCTGCAGTAAGTTCTCCCATGTATTTTCCATTAAAACATATTCATGTTATTCACTTAAACGTTATTTAACTCTCTTAGGGATGACAGATTGCCATTTTGATTAAAAATTTAAGAGTTTGCTGTTGATTTGACCCTGATTCATACACTGAGTAGGACGTGATATCTTTTGTGCTAATCTAGTTCCGAGCAGATTTAAATATATATATATATTTTTATATACATATATATAAACATATATACATATAAAAAACTATGTTGGAGGATTGAACGTAGAAGGAGAGCATTAACTCTGTCTTTACACGGGACCTATTAATATGAAAATTATTGTAATATGATTAACGGCTCCTCTTAACACCAAAGAGAGCAAGTCTTGAGAGATTATTCTGCAGGATGATAACGTTTCCCTATCCAGTTTGTAACCCTAGGGAAAACTGAAAAAATATGGATTTTGACTTGAACAATAATGAAATGGTAAGTGATATAGCTTTGCTGTCTTATAATGACTGTATTAATTTGCAAGCTGTAGCGCTAAACCAGAATAGAGGTGCTCGAGGAGATATGCCTGTTATCTAGGCAACAGTTAATATGATGAAAATGCTATTTAGAAGCAGCTCCGTATTTTTATCATAAATATAACTTTAATTCCTTGAGAGTCTCCATAAAGTCCCAGTAGAATGTAATAAATGCAACATAATCTAAAAGAGAAGACTGTCATTTATAACCATTCCCAATATTAGTTATGGATCTTTTAAAGTTTAAAAGCACTTTCTGTAAGAGAATCTGTCCTATATATTCCATCCCATATTACTTCCCCAGTTTAGAAAAATGACTCAACTGTGATAAAGAGATTCAATTTTTACCTTTTGCTTGCTTTTTTGAGTTAGCATGGCAGACCTTATCTATTAATTTGCCAGGGAGAATTTCTTTTCAATGATGCTCTTTTCCCCAAAAGTGAAAGTCTTTTAAATTTTAATTTTAGTGTGGGAAGGAAGTACTCCACAAGCAAATGACAAAATGGAACTATATACAGACTGATGTTTTATCACCTTTCATCAGGCTGAAAGTGCAAAGCTTCTGTGAATGCAATTCTCTTACAATTGTCAGAATTTTATATTACTGATATTTATATATGACTAGGCTGAATAAGCCTTTTTATTCACTGGTGAGGCTGTCCTGTACAGATTTCATGTCATGTTTACTGAAGCTGAACTTAATTTGACAAGACCATAAACCACAGCTATTTTTTCTATGACAATAGCCTAACTTCAGCTTTTGGGAAACAATATTTTTAAAGTTTCCTGGAAGTCAGCGTAGTGGTCTGAGAGCTGTAGGACTGAACCAAGCAATAAACACAGGGTCATAGTGAGTAATATACAGTTACACAACACGCAGTTCAGACCTCAGTCAGAGCCTCTCTTGCCTGGCTTCTGCAAGGCACTCATGTTTTGTCTTGTCTCTCCTTGTATCACAGTGCAAATATGCTGGCACACTCTACAAACACCTTTGGGCAGAAGATACAATAATGAGGCAGGATGAGAAGGAGCAGTGGCCTCTACATGCTGCAGTACATCACCAAATTTGGTACGGTGCTGCAAAGGGCTGTTCTCCTTCACAAGCCACTGCTCCAAGTGTTTCACCCTGAGGATTCATTTTACGGTGCTATCCAACACAAGCTAACAGTCTGATGTTCATAAAGGGAGAGTATTCAAGAGAGATGTTTGGTGTTGCCTGGCTGCATAAAACAGATAATCAGTTGTTTTTTCTCAGTTTTCTTATGGAGTGCTGAATGAACTTTGGGCCTAGACATTGTGGGAAGATCAGTTCAGCAGCTGCATGTTCCTCATGAGACAGATGTCTGCAACAGGCTGAAAGATGTGACGTTGCTACAAACCTTGTAGGCAAGTGTGATGTTACCAAATACTTAGTGGAGTTACACGAGGATCCTAAAGGATGGGGAACACTTAAATCCTTCTGGATAAGGGACAAAAAGAAATCCTGCTTTTCAAGGAGAGATTGGCTCTTCTAGTTCTGCTTAAACTCAAGAGAGAGAGAAAGTTGGAGTTGATTTGTAAGTTTCAGACCATGTCTTCTGATGTTTACCTGTGCAGTAAATTATCAGGTTTTTTCTCCATGTGACAGTGCTGTCAAAATGTACTGGGACATGTTGAAGCAGACTTCCATCTCTGAAGGAGAAAAAAACTAATGGAAAAAAGTATGGGAAATGTATTAAAATGTGTATTCTTTTTAGGTTTTCTTCAGCAAATATAAAGTACCTCAAACTGTTCGTCAGCCAAACCAGCAGCTGATTTATTATCAATGAGAATGGGAATATCAAGAGACAAGATCCTCTCTGCTTGCTGTCCACATAAGCAGCTACTCTAATAAGAAGTTGTCTTTCTTTCTATATATTCTACATGTTGATGTGATAGTCACAGATTTCTGTATCGCTAAACACAAAAGCCTTCACCGCCTCCTCCTGAAATGGAAGTGATAGAAATTTATTGGGAAGCTGAAGGATATTCTCCCCACACTGGTATTTTCCTTAAAACACTCTCATTTTAGGGAAGCAGGAAAGAAGTTCTTTTATTCAGCTTTGGTGTGCACAAAGTCTCAGATTCTGTGCAGATTGCAGGATGTTACAGCATTGTCTATGTCAATATTGTCTGAGTGCATTCTTAAACCCTGTAGCTCTGAGCAGGTAGGATTCTGTCTGTACCTAAATGATAAGACTGTATCTGCTATAAATATAATATCATCCACACACACATACAGATGGCTACAAAAGAGTAATGAGACATCTTGTCTTGCCAAATATACAACCTCATGAAAGAAATCAGAGACTACTTTTTAGCTCTTGAGACTTTTAATCTTTGAACATTTGAGTTCAAGTTCCTCTTGGCTCTGAGAATATTCAGCTTTTTATTATATTATTTTGTTCTTCCTTCCCCTACTAAAATCCTAGTGCATTATTTAATTACAAATTAAAGAATCTTGGCACATGTTTCAATTTAAAGAGAATTTTTTTTTCAGCTAAATTTATGTCTTTTCTTCAGTGAAGGGACAAGTTTAAATTACATCAGGGAACACAATCATCCCATAAAGGTTTGGAAAAGCCCTCATTTTCTTCTAAAGCTTAAAATACTTTCCAAAAACTCACTCCCAGCAAGGCTCTTTCAACACAGCTATTAAAATATAAGTGACCATTTTCATTTAGGTTTATGCAGAAAAGAATCCATTGTCATTTAAGTCTAGTGCCAATTTCTCAGCTGGTATAAATCACCATTTTTCCAGCTTAGCGGAGTAAAACTGCTGTACATCCAGTCCAGGATCCAGCTCCTGTTTTCTATTAACTCAGATATAGGGTACCTGGATGAAATTCTCTAGCCTGTGTTTTACAGGTAGTTAGACTCCAAGTTCTAATGATCTCTCTTCTGCCTTTGAAACCTCAGAATCTAATGAAAATTATGTGCATGTATCAAGGGGAAAATATACCTGTTTACAGCACAAAATTCTTGTGCCTCATTTCACAAGACATAGAAACCTGGCTATTTCTTAAGCCAGGATTTCTTTTTGCAGTATTGATAATTATATTACAAATAGTAATTAGGACATGAAATTAATAAATCTTTTGCTTCTTCATTTACACCGGTTTCTCATATTGTATTAGTAACCACACATTAACTAATCAGCAGGCTGGGAGGGAAAGCTGCCAAAAGCAGATCTGATAATTGGCAGCAGTCAAACAATCATAGCAGGAAACTTTACACTTCCTGCAGACAAGGCTACTGGTGGAGACAATGCCGAGATACAACATTAGGGGGAAAAAAAGCTAGGATGTTTAGTTCTTTCATGTTTAATTATCTCTTGTAAAACTGGATTCACATATCACAGGGAGATACAGGCATTTTGCACAGAAACTATATAGATAACCACCACTGGTTAAGGCAAATTTGCTAATCTAGTGATCACCTAGAAAAATTCATAGATTTGTCCTCTGCCAAATTTTACAAGCCATTTAAAACACTCCTGTATCTCTCTAAGTCCATACATGGTACAGTTATCACTGTAATAAGTGATCACTTGACACATTTCACTGCCCAACATAGCCCTGAGATAAATATCAACAAATCCATCCTCCAGCAAGGAAATTTAGACACACATCAGCTGAGTTTTAGACCCAACCCAACACTTTAGATGCCACAGATAGTATTTAATTCAATATTCTAAATTTTCCCTCATCTACTGCGTAGCCTTTGCACCATCTGAAGTTCTTCAAGTGTTAAGACTAAAGTTTTCCTAGTCATCTCAGTGATTCTCCTTCTAGACATAGATAGAAACACTTCAATTTTTCAGTATAAAGAACCCAGGAATCCAAAATAGCTTTGACTCCAAGCATTATCCACAGCTTGGCATCCTTAATTTATCTTCTTCCTGAAGGCATTCTTGCTAATGTTTTACATCAAATATCCCCAAGATTAAATACAGTAATAGTATCTCAGAAAAGCAGAGCTGAAGTACTCCCACTTCTGCTCATACATGGATGACTTGGTCCCTCTGGGCCACCATATCTGTAAGTCTGTTTCACAAGGAGGAACATTTTCCACAGGAAAACACCAGATTTCCTTACTGCAAAATGGCCTATATCTGGACAAGCAGGACAATTCCAAGAATTGCACTACAGGCTTTGATAGAAAGAACTGGTATATATTCACTACATAAAGCAAAGGGGTAGGAGAAGGCATGAGACTATGAATCCTAAGAATTAGCTTCCTGTATCTTAATACACATAGTGTCTACATTCCCCCAAGGCCAGTATTTAAGAAACAGCCTTGGCACTAGCAGTTTTCACCATTTTTCCCTACTGCTGAGGGCTAACCAGTGCCTTTCCTTGAAGTGTAGCCCCCTTCACGCCAAGCTGTCAAATTAGGGACCAAATCATACCAAATTTCTGAATGTGCAGGAAGCCAATCTCTTTAGGCATCTTTTATCTTCCTAAAGAAAAAACATGTAATTTCATGAAACAAATGGGGAGTGGGAAGGTTGAAAACAAATCCTGAACTTAAAATTATGGCAAAACACAGAATGAAAGAATTTCAAATGGCAAAGGGAGAGGAGTACTAGGTCATGTATCTGGTCTGCCTGAACCCATCTGTCCTATTCACTGTTTTTACTGTCTTTTACATTGGTTTTGCACTGTGTTTCTAGTCCATGCATATACAGGGCCTCAAACACAGGGTTCTGATCTGCACCAGTTTTCAGGCAGGGAAAAAATAAACAAACATAAATCAATATAAACTAATGACAGAGAAAAAACAGCTAGAGAACAGTCAGTGCACTGCACTCGTTTTCAAGCACCTTGAGATGACAAAGCTTCAAATAAAATACGAGGAGTCCACTGAGATGTACAAAAAGATACATACAGAGTAGGAGGCAGAAGAGCAAGATCCAGTCTAAGCTTTGAAACCAGACTGCCTTTGCTGACAACGAGGGTATATACACTCCTTGGAAGGTGTGTGTTTTGGGAAGAGATTTGTAATACTTCTGCTATGTAGGAATATGATCACCGTCTGCTCAAGTCTATTGGATTTTGCCTCTAAGATTTCCTTTACAGGTCTAAGATGGAGTTCTTTGGCCAGCAAATTCTGGGACTGCACATCCTACCCTCATCAGTGGTATCTCAAATATATGGAAAATGAGTCCACAAATTTGCAATGCTTCCTCCTACTAAGTGCCGAATACTTTAAGCTCTCAAACAGACCAGGACTTCAAAGGATATTGTCATTACTACCAAGTATCAAAATCAGAAGGAAAATACAGGATAAAATGCCATCCTTAAGGTAATCCCTAATCTCCCAAAAAATCACAGCAAGCTTTGCTTTTACTTTCAGTGCAAGCAGATCAGGACCCTCTGGTAAACCATGTGTTTTGTGGATTAAATGTTCACATTTCCAAGGTCGCACAGCAAAAGGGAATGATAGTTTTCCCCTACAAATTTCAGATTTACCATTTAATTAATTGACTTTGGCAGTTGGCACACAACCTTTAAAAAAAAATTCTGAAATGTCAGCCTTGAACAGGGAAAAAAATAATTTGATGAATTTAATCTAAGTGCCAACCAAAGCACAAATGTTCCCTGTGGACCCGTTACAACACTGGAGTTCACAACTGATCGCTTGGGAATGAGCAAACTAATGCAGCAAAATATTTACTAGCTAAGTAGATGTAGTTTAATACATACACTCTACTTGCCAGATATTTATACCTGTATCCTGTAAAATGCTGAAATTTTCAGACTTGTTAAATTAATTAATTTGATTAAGGTAAATAAATAGAAATACAGGTTGCTTTTTTCCCAAACAAGAAGTTCCACTGACTGAGGGTATTCATTTATTATTTCTTTTTTTGCTGTTTTGTTGTCTTACAAATGTAAGAAACCTCAAAAAAATTGTTCTCCTCCTTACTCTACATACTTTTCATGTATATTATTTATAGTTTACTGGATAGTCTTCAGAAATGAACTTCAGGTACCATCTGTATGTTTTTCTGGCACTATTTATTTGCAATTAACCAGGGCCTTATGTTTTATCCTCTGCAACTTAGAGTCTTAAATCCTGGAGGAGGTAAGTTTAGCAGAAGGGAATATTGAATTCAGCATCAGGCTTTCTAATGAGCAAAACCTATCCCACTATTCCATATTTAAACTATTGTGACTGAGAAAGACTCTTCTTCCTAAGTAAAAAAATTCTCTTGGAAAAAAAAAAAACAACCCTAACAAAAAAAAGCCTAGTTTTAATAGCACCTGCAAGTGCAGATTAAACTATTTGTAACGATTCATTAAACTTGATGGCTCAGATACTACACCAGTGAAAACAAGCTGCACTGATTCCACCAGAACACAAGGACTTAACTGATAACTGAGACACTGTAGCAATTTACCCGGAGTGACTCAAGGTGTCCAGTCGCATAATAACCCTCTCAAACTGCAGAGCTCCTCCTGAGGTCAGTGTTTAAAAAGCAGAACCTGCAAGAGAACAAATATTCATGAGGCACCAGAAACTTTATTGATGCTGGAGACCGTTTCTTCTTTTCTTCTTTCAACCCACCACACTCATCCCACTCCACCCACAGAAACCACACATCTTGAAACTTGCAGATGCACTCATCTATCAGCAGAGACACACAGTTTTGGGAGAACACTTGAGCAAAATGCAGCAGGCTCAGAAAAATCCCTTTATTCATAAAATCACCCAAATTATCGGTGTGCAGCTTCCCGTATGAGAAGTAGTAGTCAAAGATACAGCAATGAGGCAGAGCTATGAGCCATACCAACATTTTCCAGAAAGAAATAGGCAGAAAAACACAGACAACTGCATCACCTATTAGCTAAATCACTTCTCCACTTCTGAACATGCAGCTAAACTGAGCGGGCAGCAAATAGTTTGTCACAACATGGCACACCCCGGTTCTTCATAGCACTGCTTTCACTAATGGTATTTCAGTGTCCTAAATGCTGAGTGTTTGGTGCTTTAGCACCCTTCCCAGAAACACCCACCTGTGATGGTAAGATTGGTGGAAATGACTTGTGATGCTGAAAATATAAACTTTTCATCCCAGACATTGGTCACATTCTCCTAAGCTGAGTGAAATTCTCTGAAACCTTATAGTATGCAAGTATATCTGTGTGTGAGCATGTATAAAAGCAAGTCAGGGAGTGGGTGGGGAAAATATGTGTGGTACAGAACAAATAAAGCAGAAAACCCCAACCTTATCTCTTGCTGTGCACAAGGAAAGTCTATTTGTGTCAGTGCAAGTAATTCTGAAGCAAACAAACAAGACAAGGAGTAAATGACCGTGTTTCCCTCCAGTTTTTTTTTATATCATCCATGAACATTGGTATCAACACATTAAGGAGAGGGAACTGGTGAATTGTACAAGCAGGAGAACATGAATAAACATCAACATAAAACAGGGAGCTAAGAAGTGATGAGGATTACTGAAATTGTACTGCCTGGTTAAATTAAATCAGGACAGGGGGAAAAAAAATGTAGCCAAACCACAAAATATTGGCCTCCCCATTTCATAAAAATAATTTTACCATTTCTTGGTACAAATTTACTGGAATCAAGTAAGAAACACGGACAGTCTGAATTCCCCTCTCTCTTCTCAGGTTCATTAGCACCAAAGGGCACGATGAGGAAGCTGTGACTGGGAAGAAGTGGCCCTGCTCTGAGCATCTCCCCGCTGTGGTCACAGCAACTGCCATCAGCCACCACACACATTCACAGGTGGGCTTTGCATAGCATACAGATTACAAAACAGAACAACAGAAAGTACCCTTCAACATGAGAACAGTTTTGCTGCATGAGACCAAGAGCACTTGCAGCCTTTTTATCTCATCTCCAGCCTTGGAGCTAAGGAAGGGCAAAAGAACAGGGCAAATATATACTCATAGTTTCTTGGCTGACTCACTCATCCCTTCATGATGTGTTGTCAGGGACTCTCTGATAAGAAGATATTTTAATAGTTCTCGGTGGATTTTTATTCCACGAACATATTTAACAGCTTTCTATGCATGTCTAAACTTCTTTTGCACTCATGAAATAATGGGTTGCACAGCTCAGATACACACCTGGTATTTGTTTCAAACCTGCTACCCAGTGGTTTACAGGTGGTGCTTTCTAGGCTCAGTGTTACGAGAAGGGTTAAATAATAGTTCTGTATTCACGTCCTTCCTCCATGATCTCAGGCATTCCTTTCGCTTGCTCCTTTCATACCAAAGACCCACAGCCTCTTTTATCTCCATCTGAAGAAGCTGTTCCACACGCTTGACTGCCTCTCTTGCCTTCATCACTGTAGAGTTCTGGGCTGATGGTTTTGGAGAGCTCAGATATTCCTTCTGAGTGATAAGAGCCAGTTCAAAAGCCACTGCTGTGTATATAAGGTTAACACCTCTTTACACTTCTAATTACTGAATTGTACCTGACATTTTGTCAGACAGTCAGTCAGTATCATCATACTCTTCTGCAATTCTTTCCAGCATGTCTTTTTTCTAATAGCTTTATATTATTTGAAAACTATGTTATTTCAGTATTTCTTTTGCCACATCTTCTACTGACTGGCTCTCACTTATATCTTTGAGGGACTTCAATGATGATTTTCTGTTGGCAAAGCTGACTGTTTATTCTTATGCTTTTAACTAGTTCTTATGGAGAAGCAGAGATGCAGGAGAATGGGATGAAGTAAATATTAAAAATCAGTCTGTTATGATGAAGTGCTGCCAATGTCATTATTGGTGCTTCTTGTGGTACCTGTGTTATAAGGTTCACAAAATAAAAGTTCTTCCTAAAACACTGCACACTACAGAACTAAGGGTCTTTGATCAAGCAGCTATGTTATAAAGTTAAAAATAATATCTTTTAGCTGAGAACCATTCATTAAATTTCTCATTAATAGTGCTGGAAAAGTTTTTGTATTGGGATACTGTCAGTTTTCCACAAAAACATCTACTTCGTCTGAAAATACGATATTCTGAATAACATTCCCCCAAATTCAAAGTGCTTAAACTTGTAAATGGTGCCATGTTGGTGAATAATAGCAGTTGTATATGCTTTGCCTTATTCCCTTCTCTCTGAGCAGGGCACTCTGTCTAGGTACTAAGATACTATTTCTCAGTTTGCACCATGGCCACAAACTTCAATGATGGAGCTTCAATATTCAGACCCTAACTTCCCTTCAAAAATAGCTGCAAAATACACGTAGAAAAACTCAATCTTCTCCCACTATTTTCAATTCTTGTGCTTTTTAATTTTTTATTATTTTTATTTTTAATTTTTCTTGAGCTGAGTAATTTTGGAGTTCATAAGAAATCTAATATCTGTGCTTCAAATGCTACCAAGCAGTTTAACAAATAATTTAGATGTACATTTTTAGAAATTCTAAATGTCCTATTTCCCTTCTGCAGGAAGTGCTAGGGAATGGTTATTATCCAGCCCTTATCAATTGCAGAATATTTGTAATTATTGATTTTTGCAAATGATCAGATTCTTTTGGACGCATTATATGATAAGTAAGCTGCATTGGCAAGCCATAAAATGATACCATAACATAGATTACATTTAAATAAGCATTTGTAAATGCAGAGGATATGTGTATCTTACCAGGTGGTTTTGTATTTTACAATATAATTATTTCGTTTTTCTTTACCCAATGACCTTGTAAATACAAGGCTAATGATCTGCTTTTGCTCTGTATATCATTGCCTGCAAAGGTTCTTGATCTGTCCACATGGAAGGATCATATTCTGTAAAAATCATGATTCTTCTTCTCTTCATGTCTGCCTTTGAGATGAGCCAAGGTGGCAGGTAGCTGACCAGAAGCTATCTGGAATGAGACAAGTTAAAAACATGAAAGAAACAGATCTGTGATTTCTGCCTTCTCTGTACCTTGCTTTTAATTGTGTTTGTGGGTTATTTGGTTTTTTCAAGATACTTTTTTATATGGTTGACTTCACAATATTCTCTTCTTTTGAGTGGGATGTTTTGTCCCTCTGACATTTGCATGTCTTTTGCCAGAAACAAAAAAAAAGAGGAAAGGAAATTTTCGGAGGTAAGGTTTTTCCTTTTGTAATTCAAAACACACATATTAGCAGCTCAGTAGAATTCGTATTTTCTTAGGTTTTTTGGATTAGTCTCGATCAGAAGCGGTCAAAATGAAAAGGCCTGGTATGAGATCATTCATCTGGTCACCTATCTCTGAAATATAGCAATATATGTTTGTGATAGGCTATGAGGTGACAGTATGGCAATCCTTCCATTTTCCCCTTTGTCCATTACTCAGTAGTTTTTTGAGTAATCATCAAGGTACAGTGACAATCCCTAGGAGCAAGGAAGTCCAGGAGCCATGCCTGATGGTGCCCAAAACTCAGGGCAAGATAAATCCAGACAAGAGGTCAGGTTTTGAACATATGGTTTCCTTCCACACATTTCTACCCTAACCATGTCTTTTACATTTCCCTTGCCAATCACTTTCCCAAATTCATGGAAAACATAATAAGAACACATAACATGTCACTGGAAAGCTTCCAGATGAGCTGGGTAACTATCAGTTCCTCCTCCAAGCCGTTCATGCATGAGATTTATTCATGAATAAGACTTAATTGGTTGGAGTCTGCATTGCTATCACAGCAGCTACATGTGCCTCCAAGATGCTTTTGCCAGACATGCAGGGTCAAGGAGAGAAAAACTATGGGTAGGTATCGGGCCCAAGAAATCCCTTGTGAAAGGCTATTCTTCTATGGCAGACAGATATTCTTTCCTTCATGCATGGACTCTAAATAGTCTGGAGGTTCTTTCATAAATTTTATGTATGCTGTCCTGTTATTGGTTTCTTAAGTGGTCCTTTCATAAAGCATTCTTTTAACAGCAAGGACTGGACTTGGCAGAGCAAGCACTTAGTCCCTGCTGCTCTATGGACTTTACTGCCAAACCATAATGCCATTGATCTGTTAAATAAAGGCAAACTTTGAAAAGAAGTAGTACCACTTCCTCCTCACAGTTATTTTTAATGAAATGTACTTTTCATGCAGCAATTTAATTTCAGTAGGACTAGCTCAGTAAGTAAGGTCAAGACCTTGTAAGAACTATAGAGGCTAATGGTGCTGATCTTGACAAATTAGGTAGAGTGTCATAGAATTACTTCATGTATTAGTTTAGGAGGCCAATAAAATCAGTGCAAGAGATGGAGAGTTAGGACATAATATTAAAATCAATGTTACTGTAGTTATATATCTAATACTATGTTTGGAGATTTGAACATGCAATTTGGAAACAGGAACGTATCAACCTCTATTTCTTTCTTGGCCTGCAGCATTTTATGTGGTCTCGAGGACCATCTGCCCTTATAATACTGTCTTACCTACTCCATAGAGGTGCTGTGAGCATTAGCTAATGACTTCTAAGTGCTTTGAAAGCATAAAGCCCTATGCCTCACAAATATATGTATTATGAAATATAATTATATAGTTATTGGAAAAGTCCCCAATTGTCTCTTAGAAACAACTGTCATGCAGCACTCAGTATACATAGGGAGTGACATATAATGATGAAGTAGTTAAAACGATACTCTTGCTTCTAGACAGAGAATTTGCATTTTTGGAGAAATTTCTTGTTTCTTTTTTAGGGATTGGCATAAGAAGCTTTCAGAAATGCTAAAAATACCTTTTTGTATTAACTAGCTTTCCTTTTCTTTGGGCTAAGCACACAGAGGTACAAAAACAGCTTTGATAGCTTCTGAATAATGGCACTAAGGTTAGAAAACTGCAAATGACGGTATGTTATATGAGCCTTTTTTATGTTGTAGTAGGGAACATTCATTACCAAAGAATTAATAAACTCTGAAATTATGATTGTATAAGTTGCCTTTGGGCACAACATATACGCATATTATTTCACCCTGTAACTTCTGCATAGAGCCTATAATTTCTGGTCAAAGTAGGACAGCTTTTAGAAAATATATGTTTTTAAATCTTAAAATTACTAAGAATCCAACAATACCTAAGGAAAAAAAAAAAAAAGCTGCTAACAGTCTCAAAAGTGCTACATCTTGTGTGAACTTGTCCACATTAAGCATTCAATCACAGGACCTTTCTGCTAAATTAGAGATTCCCCATGTATTGGAAAACTGTTTCTCTGCTTGGGACTTTGAGATCATGATCAAGCCACCTCTTAACCTTCTTTCAGATAATCTAAGTATACTGATCTTCTTTAAACTCTCAATGTCAGGCAGGATTTTCAGACTTTCACTTGTTCTTGCTCTTCTTTTCTGCAACCTTTTGAGTTTGCTTTAATCGTTCAGAAGTAAGGATATTTAGCAAAAGGATTACAGGACTCTGGGATAGAAACCCATTGGAAACACCCATAGTTCTGGAGCACCAATGATGGGAATAGTATTAAAATTAGTGGCCATCAGTTTTTTGCATGGCCCCACATAAGTCAGGCTGGGAGGCTGCTCTTATGATGGAAATTGAAGAATTGTCTTGACCCAGTGGCTGGAAGTGAGAAAAGGCAAAGACTTTCAGAGCCAGAGCCATTAGAACTTAGTCTTCAGCAGGAGAATTTATATTTTTGGGATTTTTTTCCAATCTGAATTAGAACCAAACAATTTTGTTTAAAAGCTCAGAAATATCTAGGAAATTGATTAGCTTTCCACACACAATTTTATTAAAGATACTAGCTTTTTTCCCTTTGTTTTTGACTGAATCCCATGACAGCATTTACAAGATCTGTGACTGGGAAAATATCTCTTTAAACTTTACAGATTGTTTTGCTAAATCAAGTGGATTTCTATTACAATCAAATATTACCAGACCAGTCTCCAAAGACAGGGCAATTAATAGCTGAGAATACCTATATACATTAATATTTATACAATATAGTTATGAAGCATTCTGAGTATTTGAAATTCACCAGTTAACCCAAACCCACCTTGGTGATTTAGACAATAGAACACTATCACACCTAATTTATAGACGTATGGTCTAGCGAAAATTGTACTGTTGCACTGAATTGAAATTACTGCTATGTACATAGAAAAGGAAAACAGAAACAAGTTTTGTTGGGAGAGGTCTGTGTACAGGTGATCAAGGGTTCCCTTCCTGATAGTTCTGTCTTCCTGATAGATGAAATAAACAAATAGCCATTAATAAGTTAAAAATAGAATGAATAACTGCAATGATTAATACTGTTATTATCCTTATTCTCTCCTGTGTAATCTGTAAACTGTTCTCTAGGCTAAGTCATCATAGCCCTAATGCTTGTTTACTTGTTACTGCAATGTGCATATAAATTGCTCCTAAAAGAGAATAATGCATTAGTGTAAATCAGGTCACAAGATGCTCAGTAACAGTGAATAGGGGCTTGGGTTTCTGTTCTTTCTCTCTCCTTCCTGCTCCTCTTGTCAGAGCCCACCTGTGCATGCTCAATCACCCCCAAAGGGATTTGGCAGTTAGGGTGTCTAATGCTAATGCCATGCCCTCCACTGTGAGCCAAGAGCCAGGTGAGATGCTGAAAAGACCCACTAGGTATCAGTCTTTCTGCTGACATCCTCCTCTCCTTAACCACCTATCCTGCTCCATCCCTGAGAACCAATGGAGAAAACCCAGCCCTCCAGTCCAAATCTTATACATGAGTATGTGGTCTGCCAGTTTAAATTAGTTCTCTGTAAATCCAGACAGTTCTGTAAGCAGTAGAGCAATTAGCCAGTGCTTGCAGCCATTTCTCTAAGGGAAGAAATGTAAACAACAATAAGAACAATGAAGGTGTATAGGTCTTCTGCAAAAAAGTAGCAAGTCTTGTTATGTCCATTGCACTGGTGGGCATCCTGGGCAGTATGGAATGTCTGGGAAAACAAATGCTGGCTTCAAAATATAGCGGTGCATTGTGTGTCTGAAATACTCATTATTATTACTATGTACTTAAACACGGCTCTAGGAGAGTTCAAGGTCCCACCTCAGGAAAAGCTGGCTTAGGGTCTTGGCCAAGGTCAGCCTGCACTCAGAGGAAAGCCTAAGAGGCTCCTTCGCCTGGTGGGAGCATAACCCAACTTTAAAAAGTAACTCTTAATTTCAAGCGGAAGCTCTAATACCCATTCTGCTTCTTATATGTCAGAGACCAGGATAAAGGACAGGAAAAGAAAACTTCTGTTCCCTTTGTTTTTAATGTATTTCTGTTTATCACTTCGTTGTATCATTTTGTGAGGCAGTTTTAAAGCTTTGTAGGCAGGCTGAATATTAACCATCCACTGCGATCCTCTCAGTCACTCCTGGCACAGGTTAATCCCTGTATCATAGGCTGCCACCAGTTTGCTAAGCAGCTTAAAAGGACATGTTATAACTTTGACAATGACCTGCTAATGGTTTTACATTTCTCAGAAGTATTATGAGCTATCTTTGTCATTTTTATCTTCTAATGAGATCAATAAATTTAGGAAGCAGACATAGATGGTGCAAACTGCAATGCCACAGCCAAGGACGTGGCATGTATAACGGCTAAACTATAAATAATAATGCAGGAACTATAATCAAACCTTGACTTTTACAGAGGAAAATCAAGTTGCAAGTGCCTCGGCATTAAAAAAATCTCCGCATTTTTTAGGAAAACTGTAACCCTTTATTTCTCCTTTCATATCACACTATATCAATTCTTTAATGCAAAGCTTCACACTGAGAAGTATGTTTCACTCACTGGTTTTTTTTTTCCAGTGGGAAATAGCAGTTCTCGATATTTGAACCCTCTTTCTCCATCTTTGGTGACTCTACATGAAACAAGCATGTCAGGTTAAAATTTTTGCACAGCTGCGCAGCAGATCTTACTGTTTCTTACACATGTATCATTAACTCTCCTTCTTGCTTCCAAACAACTGTGAAAAGTTCTAGGCTTTAAAAAGGCAGGAATCACAGGTTGCTTTCAGTGCACAGGGCCACAGCTTTGGCTGATATGGCAGGATGATATCAGTTCACATGTCCCACATGTACCTGTTTATGCCACACCTTGGGGCTGGGATCCTGGGCCATCTCTAAGCAGCATGAATGCCAGAGAGGCTCCTTTGCACAGTCCAAACGGACCCCAGAGACAAAAAACCATTCTCAATATGTTTGCAAAAGGAGTAGTTGCACACAACACCTGAATGTCCTGGGAGCAAAGTACCTTTACCTTCGTCTGAGTTTTACACCTGTGGTTATCCTCTCCAGTGCATATCTGGCCCAAACAAACATGAAGATAAACAAACATTCAGTGACCCTAAGACCCACATTTGATTTCACTGTGTCTGCAGTTTCTGTTGAATGAATCAGAAGTTTAAAGTCAAGCAGCTGTACCACTAGATATTTCTCCAGCTCAGTAACTATGTGCACAGGAAGGTAAAAACTGCACGGCAAAAAAGGTCTCTGGGAACACATGCCTCCAAGTATAAGAGCTCCAGGCAGAGAAACACCAAGGTATAAGATAGATAAATACTTAAATAGTCCTCATTTCTCCAGCATGCAAGCACTTGTCACACAGTGGTTTTATTGAAGACAGAAAAAAGAACGTACTATTTTACAATACATCGGCTGGCTACAGCTTCACATATGAATAAAATAGAGTCTGCATTTCTCAGAGTGGGAGTCTGCTTAGCCTACTATAGTTTTTAATTTTACCAAACTCAATGTGAAAAATATATTGTGGCAAACCATTACATATCCTACCTGTCTATTGTGTACAGAAGGTTCATTCTATTTAACAGGGTTTGATCTGCATGCTAGTCAGATATAAAAATTCTTTGACAATTAAATTTGATGATTGATTTTTGCCTTGTACAATAATGATATCTTTAAAGAGATTACCCTTGACAATATTTAGGAGATATTCCAAAAGAGCACAGGTACTCTTCCCCACTCTTAAGCACAAAGCAAACTGTGCTGCCTGATTACAGAGCCTTACTCTGGAAGACTACTTAAACTGCAATAGTGTTAAATGTGGAAAGAGATTCACACCAGCTAAATATGTGTCTATAAACAAGGAGGGGGCTAGCTACTAATCCAAGTACCCCAGGAACGCATGGCTTGACTTGAAAAAGGTTTTCCTATCACAAAATAGAATGGTTTGGATTTTCTTTTTTAGCAAATGATCACAGACAATGAAAATTAAGGCACTGAGCACCTTTGAAACACCAGCAGTTCCTGATTCAGTGCATTGCATTGTTGTGATGTCAGGAATGAGCCCCAGGAAGGCTTTCAGTGGCACTGCAGCCATGCTGCTGTAAGTGCTTACTGCTGACACTGGCTTAGATGAGCCCAAGATGCATGTGAGCAGAATATCCACTACAGAAACTAGAGACTGGGGAAGGGAGAAAAACAAGTCTCTCGATACCAAATACCTTTCAAACAACTGTACACTCACAAACCAAGAACATATTTTTTCCGCCAGGTTTAAAAAATATTCTTTCTGATTTGGATGACAAAACTGAGGTTATGATGAGTTATGTTTTCTCTTAGGTGTTCATGGTGCCTAAGGTGGACATGAGTGCCCAAATTACTGGTTTGTGCCCAAGAAAAAGCACAGAGTTCAACGCACACATTGTCCCTCAAGCATACGTGAGCAGGACTAATGCAAAGATACATGCGCAATATTTAAAGAAGGATTTATTTCTCCAGCAATACCCTCATTCTGCTCTTCCCCTTTTCCAAAAGGAGGTTAATAAGGGCTCCAAAATGGAAATTCTGGTCCCTACTCTGTACCTTTCCTCACCAGATGCAGAAGCAAAATCTCTTTGATGTCAATAGAAGGAGAATAAACTGCACTGTTTGTTGGGAAGTTCACGTTGCTATATTCCCAGATACTGTGAAAACCCACCTGGCCTTTTGTGGAGGGTTTCTCTCCTTTTTTATTTACTGGCACAAAACAGCTCTTTCAGACCCTCCCTTGGCAGCAGAATGGGTGAAAACCATGTGGTGTGTCTCCAGCACAATCAGAGCACAAATCACCTCACTTATTTCCAATTGTTTATAAAGTAGGTGTTTGTGCCTGATGCAGCAGGCTAGACTGCAGTCATCAGAGAGGAACAGAGGCTTCACTAATCTGAAATCAGATGTCAGCCTCAGGGTGACACCAGCCATGCTCCAGCAGTGCTTATGTCTCTCCCAGGACTGCTAAGTATGTCTAGAAAATGAGCTTAGACTTTGAGCAGTCACAGTGCACTCATCTATGGTCTACCACGTTCTCCAACAATTTATTTTCCATTTTCATGGACATTGTTGCTGACAGCCCTGGTTTTCTTGCATTCTTACTATTTTTAGCCACAGTTTTAATAACTTTTGACATTATCTACATCCAGGTTCCATTATACATCCAGCTTCCATTTTGCCTGGAACCACCCACTTTTTGAGACATCCCTCTACAAAGGTAGTTGGTAGTGGTTAATCTCACATGTCAGCTTGGAATCTAATATAATTTTATGAGCGCACCCTGTCTCAAAATCTTGACATGCCAATGAAAATCAGTTACTTTCTGCACGCAGATGAGTAGGCCAGTGGAAGAAACACACTACAACCTGTCTCCATATCACATCCAGCTTGACTCTAGCATTTGCAGAGGATGTTAAATCCTAGGGTGAGAATCACCAAGCTGACTCCATGGGCCATCCGAAAAGCTGAGCAGAACGACACCTGCTTTTGATGTAATAGTCTGCAGGAGTGGAGGAGCTGTGAGAGACAGAGCCTCTGGATATTTCTGTACCAAAACAGATCCAGGAAATTGATAGCAAGGAGACAGAAAGGATCGAAAGATTTTACAGCTATTACCTTCTGCTGCTTTTCAACTTGTTTCCAATATTTTATCTCAAAATATTAACCTCATTTCTAATAAGAATGCTGTCCTTGTTAAATATATGTATTTTAATCAATTACTTGCTGAAAAGGCTATGGGGTGATGTAAACCAGAAAGCAGAGTAGACAAGCAGTTAATTCATACTGTTGGAGCATCCTTGGTATGTGGAGCTTTATGACATGTGAACATTTAACATTTCAACACAAAGATAAGAATTTATGTTTTATTTATGTTTTATAATTGCTTTGAGCACTGCATGTATGCTTCCTGGCTTCACTAAAGACAAGCTAAACACAAAGGCCCAACATTATTACAATGGATGGAAACTTAATGTCCACTGAAGCCATTGACCTAATTAAATATCTAGAGCTACCTAAATGTATTAACGAAGGTCTACCTTTGAAAATGATATTGCAATGCCTATTTGAGAATATAAAACATGCTCCCACACACACATGGAGTATCAGTGACACTGATGAACGAGTATTAGCATTTCAATGATGAAATGAGGAGACATGAGTGAACACCACCTGATACTGTAAATAAGCATGCTTCAGAGAGAGGAGGAATAATTTTCTATCTACAATCTAATCATGACCTCAGTCCTGACCTGAAAAGACCACTTTCCTTAGTGATTAGATCAGAGATAATCCCACTGTGGCATGCACCCAGGTGTGTTGAACTGAGCTGAAGTGGTTATGTGACAAATGCTGAATTTTTAATATTCAAAAGCAGGACCAGGCATATCTTGCAAACTAAACTCAATTTGGGCACAGCAAGAATCCATTATTTTTAACTCTTTTAACCAACCACACCTGAATTTCATGCAGCATATTTTAATACCTTATCAAGTGTTCCAGTTTACTGGGTTTTCTATAAATATTATTCATTACTAGAAATGCTTTGTGAACTTTAAAACTCTGCTTTTTCAAGAAGATATACAGGGTGCTTTATGTGTCCAGACAATCAGAACACTATTGGGCTGGCAAGTATACAGCATTTTGCTGATACAGGCACTGCAATGGTAATTCACAGTCCCAAGCTGAGCCCTCCAAAGACCAAACGACATGGCCACAATGCATCTATTGATACTGCATAAATTTGCTCCATATAAAAGTATATTTCATCTCTTGATGCAGTTATGCATCCCCACCAACTCAGCTACACAATTTTCAACTGCCTGACTTGAGACTTATTTTAAACTCACGCCCAACAATAATCTCTGATCCCCAGCAGTGATAGACTTCAGCACCTGAAATGTTTATCCTTAAAGCATGAAGTAGAAAAGAACTAACCACATGCTGCAATAGAGTGAGCAGAGCAACCTCCTGCAGTCATTCAGGAGGAATGTGTTCTCAAGCAAATGAAAAAAAAAAAGGCATCTTTTAACTCTCAGATCTCAGCCAGACAAGATACCAACATGAACCTGCAGTAATACATACGAAGTCTAAGGTTCAGCAGACAGTGTACTCAGGCTCTAAAATCAAGGATAAGCACGACGGTAGCAAATTGTTGCAATCTCTTGACCCTACAGCTGACTGATGCCACAGAATAGTGAGTGGATCGTAGATCCTGAATCCCTCCCTTTCCTGCACTGACCGACAGGGCCATGGACCTGCCTTCTGCCACATGCAGAATCTGTAAGCCTGGTGCTGGCTGCAGGCCTCACACTCATATTCCCATACAGAATCAAGGAATCATTAAGGTTGGAAACGACCTCCAAGACCATCAAGTCCAACCTTTGACCAAACACCACCAAGCCAACTAAACCACAGTACTAAGTCCAGTTGTTTTGTGATCACTTCCAGGGATGGTGACTCCACCACCTCCCTGGGCAGCCTCCAGTGTTTTACCACCCTTTCAGTGAAAAAATTCCTCCTGATATCCAACCTGAACCTCTGTTGGCACAGCTTGAGGCTACCTAGGGTGTTTATTAGCATTCATTCATTGAGATGCTTCCAGATGTAAATACCCGGCCATTGCAATGGGATTTTGTACACCCCTATTCTACCAAAACATTTTAAAGTAGCAAGTGCTCTTTGAAGAGTCTCACCCATGTAGCAGCATTCAGGTCTGATGAGAACAGTTTTCAATAAGTGGTCACGAAGTGGTTTTATTTTAAATGTCACTGTCACAGTGGCATAAGACAAACCAATTGTGATGCAGCATCTGCGATGTATCTGTCCTTAGGGTCAGGTTTAAGAGACACAACCTCATCTGAGATGAATTAATACATACCTTCTTTAAGTATGAAAAGTACAGAAATTTCCCCTAATTTTGCACTAGAATTTGGTTTCAATATTACACTTTGTCACTGGATGGGTCCAGTGATGGGCCCACTCTCAGGAAAGAACTGAAGCAAGTGAACTGACTTGTGATGCACTTCTGCATACCAATAAAAACACTGAGAAATGGCAAGCTGAAATTTTAGGCACCTAAAAAAGTATACTAAAGTACCATTTTTGTCACTGCAGTTCAGGCTTACCAGGCACAGTATTTTGTACCATAAATATTGTCTCTCTCATATCAGTGCGAAAAGAAAGCTATGTCCAGAAATATTGATGACGTCTGGGGAGGAAGCACTTGTCGCTCCATCCCTCAACACTGCTACTGACCTTCCCTCTGGCTCTGTATCCTTTGAACTACTCTGAATTGTTTATCAAAATCACAAACAAGGAACAAGTCAATTACACTCTTAGAGCATAAAGCTCTGAGCCTTGATTACATGTGCAGGAGGAATATTTACTTTTTAATCAGGGTTGACTGTGGGGTGTGGAGGTAAGGCTATTTTGAAGATTAATTAGTTAGTATTTGTACATTGCTTTGAAGATGTGAGATACTAAGTATTTTTATGGCACCCAGCTAATGGCCTTAACTCTTTCAGCAATGCTGATGTCAAGGCCTTGAAAAGTGCCCCATCTGAGCTGTTTTTATATAAACCCTTGGAGGCTGTATCAATAAAATGCAAAGACAGAATTTTCAGGTTTGGTCTCAAACTCTCTTCCATTTCTTCCAAATCCTGCCAGGAAATGATACATTTTGAAAACATCAGTAGAAAAGGCAGGTAGTGGGATAACATAGACTTTTATGTCCTTCTGATTCAGCATTTGGGCTTAACAAAGATGAGTGGCTTACATGTTACAAACGTGGTACATCTGTTCTCGTGACAGCCCACTGAAGAAAACTATGAGCTTCCACGTTCATTTTGCAGATGAGGTGCTCTGAAAACCTTAGATTTTTGAAAATTTGGACCTTTCTCCTATCCAGGTGGCTAAATCCCACAGTGGGATTTAGGTGCATAAGTATTTTCTGGATCTCAGCCGGTGTGACTTGCCCAAGGTCAAGCACAGATCATACCTATACTGTAAAGGGAGAAAAGAGTTCCAGGGTGCTCTAACCACTGCTTCATTCCTCTTTTCCTATAACAGACAGATGAGCTCCCATGTTTTCCATTAGGACAGTCAAATAAGAGTTAAGAAGTTTAGCTTTATTTAGTCTCATCAAAAGTCAAATCCATGCAGAGGATCTGAGGTCATGAGAAGACATAAACACAATCCCGTTCTTAGGCAAGCACAGAAAGTAAAATCACAGGGGATATTCAAACCTTGGGATGTACCAACTGCATCCCTTTTGTATACCCCACAGCAGCTGGCCAGAGCACAGCGTCAAACCCCAGGAGGAAAATGGCTATTCTGACAGCCACAATACTGGTGTGCATCTGCCACTGTGAGAAGGGGAGATTATGAAAGCAGGAAAAACAATAAAGGTGGCACAATGGTGCCAGTCTGATATTCCAAGATCCATCCTCAAGAAAGTTAAGAGGCCTCTTGGCATATGGCTTCAGCTGAGACCCTGGGTAAAATAAAATCCCAAGGTCTCCAGCTGAAAATACAAATGACAAATAAAGAGAAATTTCTGGAGGAGAGAGAATGGAGTGAGCCACCATGCATATAACTGGCATTTAAAATCAGAAAACAAATGGGAATCTTGTTATCATCAATTATGACAAAACATAATGTCACATAAAAGCTCAAAAATGTAAGAGACAAGGTCCTTTGACTAAATATGCTCTAGCTGCATCCAGCACAAATTACACAGGCTGGAAAACTAAGCAGATTCTTACAGGATCAGGTATTATGTGAAGTGTTCAGGATTTGGGTTAATGAATACAGCGTTCTCCAGATGTTCCATCATTGTTCCAGAGTGGGAGGAAAACTGGCTGCAGACCAAATCAAATTTTTATACTCCTCATAGATAGTGCCAGACACTAAGATTTCACCAATATAACATCTGAGGCACAGAGACAACACATCATGGTTGGATAACCCTATATTCAATCCATTTTGCTGAAGACAGGACAAATAAACTAAGAATCGGAACATTCAATGAGTCATATCAAAGGTATAAATTGAAAGTCAACACTTGTACTGCATATAATCTAGCTGAAAAAGAATTTATAGTCTGGAATTTCCCATTTAAACATTGCTGCTGCTTCTTGCAGATATACTCCAAATGCTAACTTTAAACACTGCCAGTCCTTTCAAGTTGGGTTTTCTGCTTACTTTATAATATCTTTAGGATGCACATCCTTCTCCAGAGTAATGGAGAGTTTGAGAAAAGAAATTAATTGCTAAAAATGCCTAGTTTGCTTAGAAAAAGTGCACCATTTAGTGTTTACTAAGGAGCTAAAAATCAGCTTAATTTTTTTAAACATATCATTCTTTTTTTGTTAACAGAATTAAACAAAAAAGTTTCTGGGATATGCAGAAACCGAGATCACTAGAGAAAAAAAAAGGCAGCCAGCATAACACTCTAGAAATGCCTAAGAGGTGATGGCAGGAATAAAGAGTCAACATCTACACTGGCCAACAGAAACCCACCACAAGAAATAAACCAAGCTTTTCAAAACATACACAGAAATTAATAATCATTTGCAAGTGCATTTTGAGCACATAGCTGAACCACGTGCTGAGCAACAGGAAAACTGGTGTCGGGGAAAAGGCTGTACTTGGGCAATGAGTTTCAGTTTTGAGGCTTAAAAGCAGACTGGATGAGGTCTGCGACTGCAAAGCTAAGATCCAGTTCAGTTATGCTAATCTGATTTGGTCCACACTTGTGCTTGCACTGGTCACTTAGCCTAAAGGATTGATTCTGTGTGTGTGCTTGTGCATGTGAGTGTGTGCATATATGTGTGTGAGTGTGTGTGTGTGTGTACACGTGTGTGTATGTACATGTTTGTGTATGTACGTGTGTGTATATACGTGTGTGTGCGTATGTGCGTGTGTGCATATGTACGTGTGTATGTACGTGTGTATGTACGTGTGTATGTACGTTTGTGTGTATGTACGTGTTTGTGTGTGTACGTGTGTGTATATACATGTGTGTGTATGCGTGTGTGCGTATGTACATGTGTGTATGTACATGTGTGTGCACATGTACTGTGTGTGTATGTACGTTTGTGTGTATGTACCTCTGTGTGTGTGTGTGTGTGCGTGCGTACGTGCGTGTATGTACATGTGTGTGCACACGTATGTATGTACCCGTGTGTGCGTGTATGTACGTGTCTGTGTGCGTGTGCATGTGCACGTGTGTGTATACACACGTGTGTGCATGTATGCGTGTGTGCATGTGTATGTGCATGTGTGTATGTACATGTGCGGTGCATGTACATGTATGTGTGTGCATTTGCATATGCATGTTCGTGTGTGCGTGCGCTTTGTGCGTGTGCATCTATGTGTGTGTGCGTGTGCACACATGTGTGTGCATGTACATGTGCGTGTATGTACACGTGTGCATGTGCCTGTGTGCATGTGCACGTGTGTGTATGTACATGTGTGCTTGCTTCTGGGCACACATCCGTAAGACCTAAACACCCGCACAGATGTTTTTACACCCTCTGAAAGCAGCGAGCATTCCCTGGGCACGAAACAACATTAAACTGTAAAACATTCCCTGCCTGGTGCTGGTGAGGAGTGCAGCTTTGTGGCACAAGCAAGCATCTGGGAGTACTGTCAGATATACTCACTATGAGTATTTGATGTGCTGCTTCATAGGTGGCCTTTCTCTACTGGCACACATCTGGGGGTCATAAAACAGGAGAGAAAACAAAAAGGGAAGAAGAAGATGCCGTTAGACTGCTGCTCAAGAATAGACTCTGGCCATGGTCCCCTTAAAGCTCAAGGGCTGTACCAGAGGTGCAGTAAAAACTTCTGTAGCTTCAGGGACACGGCAGAACCTGGAGGCAGGAAGCTGCTGCACCCTGGCAGACAGGTAGGTGAGACAGGAGGTGTGGGACAGCTGACTGAACACCACGCGTGGAGCACATACCAAACTTAGCTTGTGCTAAGCCTACAGCTGCATTTTCTCCGGATTCAGCAACAACCTGCATCAGGACAGTAAGAATGAAAATATAGTCACACCATTGAGAATTCATGGAAATGTATCTTGTTTGAGTACATCAGTACTGAAATTCATCCAGAACATAGTGCTTAGAGGATATTCCCTTATAAACCAAACCTTACCAAACAAAACTAAATAAAACAAATTTAAAGAAGCCCACCCAAAATGTTTAAACTTTAAGGAGACCAAGAAATTCTCACCTTCATTAATTTCAAACTTTTCACTTCTCTAGTTGCAGAAAGATGTCATGTAAGTGAAACAGTATTGACTGTTTCTTAAAAGGAAAAATCATTTGCATAATATAAAGTAATAGTTTCGCAAAGCCTATTTCCGTGTGTAACAAGGTAGCTGGATGATAAAGAAGGTGCTGTAGACTTAGAAATTCAGACTTAAGGTCTTGTTGACAGTAGGTGAAAGATTTGAACTGCATGTACTCACCTGGGGAATATCTTGCCTTTTAAGCATAAAGCATGTTCTCTTCTGCCTGCATTTGCCTAAATAGATCTTGAATTTCTGTTCAGCTCTAGCTTCTTGGTTTATTTCTTTTTAAGTAATTATTTACAAATTAGATTTCTTGAGAGTAAACTATCAGAGGAGGTACACTCCCCTGTCTTCAAATGTACGTGATAGATCTAATTATTTTTCTGTAAAACTACAAACAACCTTCTAAATAATGACAACCATTAGAAAACATTAGGGTCTGTCACTTATAATCTTTGCCAACTGCTGATAACATTTTATTACTGCTAAGAAAAGGTTGATTAAAGCTTGTAATAGATTTAGTGAGGGTGAAAGATTAACAAAAAGGTATTTATGATAGAGACACTAAAACATAACGTGTTCTCAGCAAACACTCGAAAAAAAACATCCCTGTGACATTTATAGAGGTTGCTCAAGATGTAGTTTTTCATCTGCACAATGAAACCGATAACAAGTTCCCACATGCTGGGGGAAAAAAAAGACAGAAAGGGAGAGGAGCACATTACCTTTGCAAGTCTCATGTCAAAGCGAGTGAGAAAGTGCTCTTCAAAAATAAACCATCTGAAACCCCTGAAGGAGCTCCTGGGAGCCCTCTTTGACCATTTGGACAAACTCCTTTGAAACTACAGCAATGAAAATTAAAAACCAGGCTGGATAAGAAGATAGTGTCTAAGTGGTATATCTTTAAGCCTAGCCTTGGCCTCAGCCCAGCCCCCCAAGCCCCAGCGTGGGGCGACAGACGCTGGTGGGGCTGGGCACTGTAGAGCACAGCAACTGAATGCAGCCTAACTGGCACTCTGTGACCGCTGGCAAGATGGACATCCAGGTTTTCCTCCCCCTCATCTTTCACTGGAGAAGGTGCTGCCAACAACAGACTAGCTTGTTTTAGTATGGAGAGGTTATTAAGGATGGAGAGAACTGCAAGAGCATTTGGAAGCAACCACATCCCTCACCAGCAGTGATCTCGTGAGGGATCTCATCATCCTCTGGAGATGCCAGCCTTGCAGTGCATGGCAAAGACTCTGCGTGGCTGGTTCCTTAGGTGAGAACATGCATTCCTCTGGTGTATTACAGTCTCCTTCAAACATCTGATCCTTTATGCAGTCATAGGGGCTACTTGCAGGTACTAATTTAATGGATGACAGGATCAGCTCCTCGCTTCAGAAGAGCCTCTGCTGAGGTCACTGTGAAGGGCCTGGTGCAGATGAGAAGCAGGTGCCTAAACTCAGCAGTTACAAGCCCAGGCCAAGGATGTGAATGCAGGTGCCACAGCAGAGAGCTTCAGATGGCCTAGCTCAGTCCTGACCTTGAGCTGCCTGCTCTGCCTCTCTCTATGTCCCTAGTGAAGGAGATGGAGCAGGAGGGTTCATCTGGTTTCCACAAGCCTGTGGCTCATGTTTGTGAAATAAACAGAGGTCTATTCCAATAAGATGTGAGTCACAGGATGTTGAGCATCCACAGCTGGACATTAGGGACCAGGACAAGATACCAGGAGTGAGCTGGACCAGACATTGGGAAGACTAGCTGGTTCAGACAACTTACCTTAAGGCAACACAGCAGGACTAGATGACCTGGCAAGGTCTTTTCTGACTTGATTCTCTAACACCCTCCATAAATAATCTTCTCTGTTTTTTTTAAAACAATGGGCCAATATTTAACAGCACTCCACAACTGACTATCTGACATGACAAAAATCATTTACCAGGACTAAATGGCCAGCCAGATCACAGTCAAAACCAAACACATTTAAAAATAAAAACAATGTCTGTGCTGTGCATGCCTTGACATGTCTATAGCCAAATATACATACACAGTCTGCAAACACATTAATGTGTGGCTCATCAGAGAGGTCAAACTGTGGTGAAGCAGAATGAGCTTGTGGTTAATCTGAGCAGAGAGCCACTGTCTGCAGCCTGTGAAAATGTTCGTACATTAAAGCACCGCAAAGTGGATGATAGATTATAGAACCTGTGAATGCAAGTTAACCTGCCCCAAACCATTCCTCAAATGCACTACACAGGCAACACTCCTTACAAGGATGACTCACGGCTTTCATGTTGAAAAGTGGAAAATTATTTTTAATGTCAAGTGATGGTCAAGGCTAAGGCTGTTAGTTATACCAGAAGATGTAAACCCAAACCTGTCTCAGGCTTAACTGTACCCTACTGTGTCACAGCCAACACATAGCTCAAACACAACTTCCGAGAGTAGGTTATATAGTGGCACTTCTTTCCCTCATTCTTTCATACATTGGAAATAAATAAAGCCTTGAAAAAAATATTTCCGGGCTATAGAAAGATACACAAAGAGCAATAAATGTAAACAAAAATCTCATGTTTATGTGTTGATGTAGTGAGTCAGAATAAACATGACAGCTTTAACTGAGAAGTTAGAGTCTGAAAACAAATGTCTTATGTTTGGCAACAGGCACAGAAGATTTTTAAAAGAAACACCAAAAATAAACTTAGCAACATACTTTACAACTCCCACAGGTAAGCCTCATTCACCCAGGCAGACTCACCAAAGTCAAGAAAAAAGCAGAATCCTGTAGTGCTGGGTGCAGAGCATCCCTCAGGCCCTGTATTCCACATGCTGCCTGTATCCCACACAGCTGCCACTTGAAACCTGCCCCTACAGGGCTAACCTGTTCAGACAGCAATCATTGTCCTGAAAACAATAACAAAGTAGGAGTTCAGCAAAGGCTAGCGTAGTGAGCTAAACCCACAGAGCCCACACAGGAAAGAAAGAGACTGGGATAGGCACAGTTATTTATTTCCAGCTTTTATACACCGGACATCAGTTCAGGCAGGATGTTACATATGACACTACGGCAAGGACTTGAACCTCATCAGGGAGTGCTATCAGCCTCCTCCCTCTCTTTGGTAATTCTGTTCTGACCTCTTTGACACCTGAATTCCTTGTGTATGGTCCAGAAACATGATTTTCTATCAGGGTAACAAGGAAGGTAAGAGGATTTTGAAAGATGCTGCTAACCCTTGATTGTGGAAATGGACAGTTAATTCCACATAGTCTAAACCATTTTGGAGTAGACAATGGATAGAGTACTTCCACCTGGCAGAAATTCCAGTTCGACTATGACAGAGCTAGTCATGGAAGAGATAGAGGGAAATTTTGAAAGCTGGATGAGTAACATACATTTAATCAAAGAATAGATAAAAGATCAGAAGAACCATGAAAACCACGAAAGCTTCCATACTGTCAAGTGTCTGAACAAAACTAAATATCCTGAGTTGTAGTTCATCAGCTGTGAAAGCATAAGATTAGCAGAGAAATCTAGATAGGTTGGATTTAGTAGGATGTCTGGCCCCAGCCTCAGAGAGAAGCAATATTTCAATTTTTACCTTCCAGTTAGAAGGTACCGAAACACAAATTCACATCAGAAACATTGGTCTTTTGTTTGTATCTGCTTGATTCAATAAAACTATAACGGTGAGGTATTTCCCCCTTATATTTAAAACCAAAGGTTAGCAAGCCAGAGGTTAAACCATGAGTTTTTTAATCACAATTCTTTGCTCTTGAGTGCCAAAGCATTATGTTTCCTTCTAGCTTGGGACACAGCTGCATAGGCAGAGCTATGGCTTGTACTAACCACAGTCAGAGAAATGGCATCCTGTCTCTTTTTTTTTTTTTTTTTAATAGTATAGTCATTTTAGGAAAATATGCTGAAATACATTCAAGAAGCAACAGAATAATTGCCCTTTCCAGGGCTGTGAACTCTAATTTTTGCCTCTTCTCGCATAGTATCATTTCTTACACCTCAAGTATCACACATTCACCCATTCACTAATGGTGTGTCTCAAGCTGAGGAAAGGGGAGGTATAACATGGTTCTCTTTATGTTATGTCTGGTGGGTTTTATCAGAAAATAAATTACTCTGTGTGTTATACCCGTTAGTTTTTGTTAGAAAGCAAATTAAACCTTACTTCTCCAAATTTTACCGGCTAAATGACCAGGGGATTATTTTATCCTTCACTGAGTTCAGTTTGGCTTCTTTTGAGGTCAGTGAGAGTTTTTTCATTGAATGTTAAAATACATCATAATGAATCAATAATTATCCACAGTTGTTTGATAGATGAGACCTCAGTTATGTTCCACAGATATTAAGAGAATTTTCTGCTATGTTACTCACTTTCATTTTTTCCTACTGCCCTCTGTGGACACTCACTGCTTGTAGCCAAATTTCCAGCAGAATCTTTTTCTGTTTAATGAAAGTGATAATTCTTCTAGAGAGGTTTCCTTTCTCTTGGTGACATCCTAGCTGTTAACAAAGTCAATGCTCTTTGAGGAGTCAGGGCTCCACACCTGCTACCCTTAGGGTATAAGCTTCCTAGAAGGAATCACTGCTGGAGGTGATGGGATAAGCCCTGGATGGTAAAATTCCTTCACCCTCAGCCCAGGGAGTCCCCTGCCTCTTCTGGTCCCATTCCCTATGGTGTCCTTGCAGCATCATTTCTCAGTATTACTCACCAACAGTCTTCTTCCACTTCTGCTTGAAATGTCAAAAAGCTGAAAAAAATTGCTGACCCTATTACATTTCTTGAGGAAAAATCATTTAATTTGAAACATTTCCTCATTATTACTTTCTTTCTCTGAGTTCCTTCAATTTCATGAGTTAAGAGTACCTAACTTTAGTTCCTGACCTTGAAAGAAATCTGATTAATCAGCAGAAATTTTATCTATCTCCCTCTTGCACACACATAGTACAGAAGCATATTGGTCAGAAAAGAACAGAAGAATGCATATGCATATCAAATACGCTCAGGGTTGCAGGAGCTACCAAATATCTTTCTATACAAAAGAGGCAGAGCTCTTCAAGGAAAGCTAAAGCATGTCAACTGCTTTTTCAGTGCTCCCTCAGAGCCCTGGAAAGGAACACAAAACCTGAGGTTCGATGTACTTTTTGTCTCCCTGTGTGTGCATAAGACCCCCCCTGCCTTGTGCTGAGCAATAAAATATTTTACATTAGTATAGTTTTCCTACTTTACCAGCTGCTTTTCTGTCCCACAGCATGCACAGGTGGCAATTTCTGTTGATATGGGAGATCATGAGGACTTAGATGTTACTACATTGTGCCTATATACCAGTTTTCAGCATAGGATTTTTTTGCTAGCCAACATTAGAAATCATCCTCAGCACAAGCCAAGTCAAAAGCAAGGAAAAATACTTACTTCTAAAATCCAAAATAAGCGACAGAGTTGTAGAGATTTTTAACATATGGCTGGTAAAAAGGAAAGAAAACTTTCTCTAAAATCAAGTCCAAGAGGCCCACCATTATCTCTTTCCTTCTTGTCTCACTTTATATCTAACTGCCAAACAAGATCTAAACCACATCTGGCCCACAGGGACAGTGTCTCAGAGCTGGTGTACACTCTCCATCACAAATATATATTCATAGAAGGGAACTTGCAGCCAAGGAAGAAGGCTAACTTAGAACCCTGTACTCCTTCTTGGACTTTTGCATGAAGGTTCATTCAAATTCAACTCCCCTCCTTCATTCAGGTGTTGGCTTCAATGTCATCTCCCTGGATTATTTACTGGCCTAACATTTTCAAATGCAAATCTCCCTTCAATAGGCCAGGTGCAAATATCTCTTATCCTTTACTGAGCTATCAGTAAATCATTAATCCACAGAGGAGCAAAATACTCCCACTTATCAAGACAAATCTCAGTGTGAAGCTTTTCCAGGCTCCAAATTTCTTATTTCAAATCAGTGTATAGACAGACAATCACAGCTGATGCTAACATTAAAGTATGATCTGTGCTTTTGGGGTAGAGGTCCATGAGATGATTAATGCACTCCAGCTTCTCCCTGAGAGTTACCATGAGCCCAATGTGACATGGCCACCAAGCGTGGAGCAAAAGCAGAAAGAGTCCTTGTCAAGTGTGAGATGGACAAGCATATAATAGTTCTTCAGAGTTTTAGGCTACAGGAATCCGCAGCATCTGCAGTAGAGTATCTGAATAGATGTATTCTTCCACCAGATTCTGACATATATTTATTAATACAACATGAAAAAGGGGGGGAAAGCCACAGCAGAATCTAAGCCTAAGAATGTCTTAAGCCTCAGCAACTCCAAGTCACCTTATAAAAAATGCCAGAAAGTCAGATGGGCTGCTGACTTGCTGGGGACCCTCAGACAGCCTGAGAGGACAACTCCTGCCTGCAGCTGACCCAGGGCAGGTGTGCTGAGTATCAAAAAGCAAACCCTGCTCAGCTGTGCCCGCATCAGCACCTCAGCCCCCACACATCACCTGGCTCCGTTCCAGAGACCAGTTATCTGAAACCAGACCCTGCACCAGCCATGCTGAATGTAGAACTGTGGCGCTGAGTCACTCTGTTTGGGGCTGCCCCCACATTTAAAAACATTTTGGTTATTGATCTAAAGATTCATGACTCACAGGCTCAATACAGCGCTGGGTTTAAAAGACTGCTTTGTTCTTGGAAGTGACACATATGCTCTCCTCAGGGCAGCCACCCTCCTCTGCGACACCTGCTTCCTCAGAAGAAACTCCACAAGAAGTTGAAGAGATGCACAAAAATTAAGTAACAGTGGAAGTGGGTTTTGCAGCTATCACTCCATCCATACACCCTTTTCTAGCCTGCAAGGCTCGGATGTGGCAACATTATCCATTCCGTGGTGCATCACAGAGGATTACCATAATGTCTCTTCTCACTTCCCAGGAGATGAATCTGAAATCTCAAAGACCATAAGGGATCATTCACTATGTGAAACTGTCTAATTGAACAGCTTTAAACCAAAAGAAGAAATCAAATTAGACTCTATACACCTAAAAATGTGACCTTGACCTAAAGAAGCACTCTCTAAAGCCACAGAAATAACTAGGGGCCAAACTTCAAGGATCTCATCAAATTCATATATGGAAGCAGCAGCAGCTGCAAGTGACCTTGTTGGTGCTCAGTCATGTTCAGAAAATACAAGAGCATACTCTTTCATTGTGCTCTAGCATACTTTCCTTGCCTGGGGAAATTCATTTTGAATGTGTGATGTCTCTTTGAATTAACTGGCACGAGTTTTGTAATCAAGCACTGTTGAGCCAACAGGAAGACAAGGACTTATGGTATTTTAGTGTGGAACACACACAAAAAAGGCAAAAAATTGGCCCAATATGCTTTAAAAGACCACAATACATGCATTCATTCATACAAAAATTAAGTATATAACCACATGATGAGCAAAGGACTTCATATGATGGTATACAAATTTAAAACATATACAACCCTATTTAAATAAACTGCACACTCTGCTAGATTCCAAAAAAGATGAAGTTACAGTAATTGTCACTTTCAGTTTTATATAATTTTCCAAATAAAAATGTGAGAGTTGCCATTAACTAGTACTGACAATGCACATACAGTACACACATTTGTCAATTTCATTAACCTTCCAAATTAGGTATTCACGGGGAGCTAATGGCAGCATAACACATCATTACAATATTCAATGCAATTTCATGGATATTATGTATAGGGAGAAATTTTAGGCTCTCTTGTTCTTACAGCTGTTAGAAAATATTATACTTTGCAAATATCACATTAGTGATCGGCAAATGCTAAATGGCAGAATCTGAATAGCTTGAATTATGTCCCACTCTCCCGCCTCTCCTCATCAGGAATGGGGGTTGCCTCTATTTGTGTCATATTTGGCCGTAAGTAAGAAGTACAAATCATCTGCCTGGACTTTCCACCCTCCTCACCATTGCTATTACTGCTTCCATAGCCCGAATTAGGATCCATGAGGTTTGCTCTTAATTTACCCATTAACTTTCTTGATGACCTTGGGCAAATCACTTAATTTCTTGCATCTGCAACAATTTCTTCTTCACAGGGCACAGTGCAGATAAAATCTATTATGGATCATGAGGGACTGAAGTACTGGTAGAAGGGTTAATTTCTTCCTCATAACTCATAAGGGAGTTTTACTACAATGGGAAGAGTAGGTCTTCCAGCTGGAAATGAGAGTGGGAAGGCACTGGATATGAGAAGTAGAATGTGGGCAGGTGTGGGAATAAGAAGAAAACAACAGATACTTTGAATTATCTAAATTAAGGTTTATTTGGTGATGAGGTGGGAGAAGGCACTCAGAAGAGAAGCAAAATTAAAAGATCTTAAGTAAAAGGAGTATTCTTAGGAAGTCAGAATGTAGGGGAAAGTAACTTTGTGGTGCACAAAACGGAGCGATGGGTCATAGGATTGTACACCTCAAAAAATAACATGTTCTTACCATCTGCAAAAGGAATATGAAAGGAAAAGATTGTCCTGCAAGGCCAAAAGTGGACATGAATGACAAAAAACAGATTTTTCAGCTTTGATGCACTTCAAACGGTTTTCTTTTCTAGACCTCTTTGAATTCCTCAAACCAGTCATATTTGAATAAAGTCAGCAGGACTGAACCTCATGGTAATTGCTGTAGCTTGAGCAGAAAATCCTTCATTCTAAGACTTTTGTTTCTTTTGAATTAGGAAGCAATTAGAAAATGAATAAGGCATGGGAGATTCTCAATATTTCTCCTTCCGATCAGCCTTAAAATGTTTTAAAAATAAAAACCATCAGCAGTCATGTTATGACAAAATAAAGACACACCCACGTGTAATCTAGGAAAACAACAAATTCCCATGCAAGCCATCCCCTACAGAAATGGCCAAGGTTACCCAAAGCAATTTTAATCGAGATTTGCCTTTCTGCTTGATGCTGTTTTCCCTGCAGACCCTACATAGGGCCCAATATAGGACCTGTTTACCTTGTCAAACGGACTAGAGCTAAATCCCCCCATAGCATTCCTTACCAAAGGAAAGTGGAGTTCTCCATAGGTGGCAGCATGGTGGGCAGCGCTAGCAGAGTGTTTCTAACCCAGTTGGCTATGTTGCATCTTAAAATATCTGAGGTTCTCTTCACGGGAAATGCTTTGGAGGGACCAGCTTCGCAACAGCCAGCTCGTGTTAATTTGAATCACTTTGGTTTGCTTTTCTCACTGTTGCTCTCACTGCCAAGGGCTGTCAAAACACATTGTCCTGCTTTCAGAAAAGAGCCACATACTGTGTCATGGAGAGATACAAAACACAGCTGATAAAACTGCACAGAAGAGTTCAGCTGTCTTCCTAGTCTATGTATTTAAATAGCATTCTCCTATAGAAGTGAAGCGGTTTGTACGTTAATTTGTCTTTCTTCGCCTCCATATGGAGCACCTGCTTCACTTAGCCACCTCATTTTGTATTTAGTTTTTTTCTTTTAGTTCAGTTTTTCATTTTGAAGACTTAAGTACCAGGAAAGTGAGCTTTTATCCTTCTTCCTCTCAGAAGAGTTAAAGTTATCCATCCAATCAGTTCTGGGGGTTTAAAAAGTGCTACATTGGCAGACTTTTACTGCTCAGTGTCTCAATTTCCTATTGTAACATACAGAGAAAATATAGAACAAAATGGGTAACTCTGCATCTCCAATAATATGTAGAAAAAAACAAAGTAATGTTCCAGCTTCTTCAGATTCTGGCCAGCACAAAACTGTCTGATAGCTAGGAAAAAAAATTTAAAATTGCAAACTATATAAAAATACCATAAATAGCAACACTTTTTTCTTATAGTTGGAGATTTACCACAGACAGAAAAAGACCAATCTTTGACACAGGAGAGAGGGAATGTTTTTAATAAGGTGCTGTGCCAATTTGGCTTGTTATTCCTATGCATAAAGAATCCTGGTGTCCTTTAAAATAAAAAAAAATAAAAAAATTTTAAAAAAAAGAAAAGGAAAAAAGTTCAAGCTGGACAGAAGTGCCAGCAAATGTTATAAGCCAGTGGATAGTGGGTGGGTGGTGTGAAAACGTTTCATAACTGCTAACAGCAACCCTGTTGTGAACCAAACAGCTGTGCACAGAACACAGGTGTGCTGCACAACAAGGGCTATTCATGCCTTCCCACAGGGCGCTGGCCAGGTTTGCGGAGCCACAGCTGACCACATAAAGCATCGAGGATGGAAAAGGCTGGGAGTGAAATGTCCACTAAAAGTGTAAACACAGGACGCCACACAGGCACACACACGCACACACACACACGTACATTTTTAGCATGTTTTGCTCACTGCTGTAGTGAAAAGAGGTAAGGAAAGCCTACTCTACTGTGGGAAGCAGAGAATATAATGACACTGGAAGTTAAAAGGAATGTTATATGCATGAAAAAATAGGCAAATAAAACAGAATTGGAATACGGCACAAGCCAAAATATTCATAATTTAACTGAACATGTTGTTCCAATAAATTCTTTCCTCAATATATCAAAGACATTTGTAATCATAGAAAACGTAGAAGATATTCCAAATAATGCTAGCATAGGGGTTACAGATTCTCTTTCCTTGTACAGAACCTCCAAGAGGGAAGACAAATTTCAAGAAAGTAAAATATTATGGTTAAAAATTAAAACCATTTCCCTTTCATATGCTCTGCATAAAGTGTTTTTGCAGCTTTTCTTCCACAAATATCAGCACTGTAAAAGGTTGGGGGGATGGTTGGGTTTTGTTTCCTTTTTTTTTAACAGAATTTTTAGGAGATGGTTTAAAAAACAATTCATGTGGAAAAGGAATGATAATCAGGAACCCTTGAATTCTAATTCTGGATACAGAAACCCTGTGTTGGGCATTTCACTTGAACACACAAGCAAATATTATGATTCAGTTGCAAAAGGTAGAATACTTCTGTGTAGAAGCAAAGGACTGCCTGCCCAAGCAGATCTTCTCTTATGTATTGTACCTATTATGAAAATTTAATTATTTGTTAAAAACACAGTCTCCAGAAACAACATTTGTAGCTACATGGTACATTTGAGGAAAGAATGTTTTCCAATTGTAGGTACAGAAAAGCCACCTTTAATGAAAAAACATGGCAATGAAAATACAACATACCATAACCCTGATGCTGACTAATATCTCCACATTTAAAATTCTCACCAGCCAGTTCAAGGTGAAATGCCAGACAACACCAGCTTTGACACAGCAAAGGCCTGTCTGATTCCTACCACTGCTGCTATTCCTGGCTTAATTTCTGCTTTCAAAACAAACTACAAGTTATTGAGACTGAACAGGGTTTATGTGTCAGCTAATAAAGTGACTCTATGATACAAATATATCTATAATAAAGCGAATGAGTGACCCTATAAACATAGAAAATCTTCCAATTCTCCAAGTACCCTTTTGCATGAACACAGTGAAGAACCCTAGTTCCTCTTTCGCGTGATAGCCTCAATTCAAAGATATTTATATATTAAACCAAAAATCCTGTTCGTTGCAGATGCAGGGCCTCAGTATAACTGTTGGAGATGTGCAAGAGCAGCACCAGAGATAGGTTCACCGGGTGGCTGCAGCCACACGTCTTTGGCTCCCGGAGGCGAAGGCCTAGATGTGTATCTGCCCAACGCTCGGAGTGTGGCTGTCCCACCCCAAGAGCAGCAGCTGGTGGTCAGCCTCCTGAACCACACATCAGAAAACAGCACACACGAGCCTTGCTGTTTGTGCTTTATGGCCACTATCTGGGGTAAACTGAACATCCTCTCTCACCAACTACAAAGGTCTAGAGAAATGCTTTTACAGCATTGTTATTTTTGCTTTCTTCTAAGATGGCCCCAACTGTCGCAGGAAAATGGGTCCCAAGATCAACCAAGATCAGCAATTTGCATGTGTGTTTTTGATGCTGCTTGAAAAGCTTATTAAAAATCAAGTGTTTGACACCATTAAAACCCTTGCAACTGTAAAATGGCCTGCAAGGCTTCGCTCATCCAGTGAACACAGGCAGCTGTGCTCCAGCGGGACACACATTTCTCGTTAGTCACAATTTTGCTCATAAACCTCACGAAATGGAGGCATCTCAGAAAACCAGAGTGTAGTTCACACTCTACCTCTATTAAGTCCCTGACCTCTCTGCCAAGCTGGTGGGAGGTGCCTGAAGTGACTGATCACCCAGATTTGGGCTGAGATTCCCAATTTACCACCTCTAATCCAAGAAATATTTAACATATTCAACCAGAGGAGTTAGTTCTGCTGCTTCTCACTGTTATTCCTACACGAGTCTACTGATTTTGCAGGTATTTAGTCACACTTTCTTGTCTATAAAATATGCTGTAGAAATTTAAGTAGTACTAAGGCAAAAATAGTGTAAAGATTGGCTAGCAGCTTGTAATTAGGAACATTTCATTTGTCGCAGCTTACTTAGAAGTGATTTACACTTGCCTCAAAATGTTGAGCAAACCTGAAGCACATGCTCACAAAATTCTCAGATTCCTTTTGGAGATCTCCCTGTAACTGACAAACCCAGCTTCTTTCCAAAAGTACCAGAATTTTATGTCTACCAACTGAATTATATCTGTCTGTCTTGCAGCACTGTTGTAATCCAGCATCCTGTATTTAAAGAGTCACCGAGGAAATTACAGGACCATTGGATCTACTGTCTCTCGGTAAGTTCTGGTACCACACTGGAACCAACACATTTGGCTTATATATGATGTAAGTTGTTACAACAACAACAACCTTGAGAAAGCTTTTCAAACACTAGAAAAGCTGAGGTTCTGAACTGTCATATTTGTCAAAAAATTGTTTAAACAGTGACACTGGCTCTCCATTTATTCAATTGCTACAGGTTTACTCTAGCTATGCTTGAGCAAAAGCAAGACCAATTTCAGCCCAAGCAGATCCAACACCTTTAAAAGGAAACCTCCACATTGACATTTTCATATTAATCCTTCCAATCAGTCTTACAGAAACCCTATTCTTATGCTTTTTCATGTGGAAATGAATGACTTGCTGTTCTTTTGTGTGATAATTTAGCTAAGCAACAATTATTACTCTGTGTCCTCAGCTGTGGAAAGGACCGAGTTGAGTTACTTCAGTTCATTCCCTTTCCTCTCTCTTTGGAATTATAAATTATATATTTTTGTCTTTATAAGGAGTTTGCAACCAGAAATAAATCAAACTCATCCGAATATTTACCTCACCTAAATATTATATAGAAATTCAATTTCTAATCTCAAACACAGATAAAACTTTGCACTCATATTGTTTCTTCAAAGTTGTTGACATTTTTTTCAAATCCAGATCAAATTTTGTCCTTCAGTTTCTTAGAGAGATCTGTACATAAGGGTTAAGAACAAAAAATGAACAGAACAACTGCTGTGTAAAGGAGAGATACAGCTTATAAAAAATAAAATCCTTGTTCCTATGATCTTTTTATTCAAGAACTGTGATTTTATAAAGTTCTTAGAGCAAGATTCCAGGTAAATTAAAGCATGGATTAATATAAATTATACAAGTTATCTTTACAACAATAGATTAGTATACTATTAAGTCACACATATTATCTTCTCATTATTTATTACAGTGGTGAGCCCAGTAGCACTGGCATAGCTAATGCCACTGAAAAAATTCAAAGCCCAGTGAAGCCTTCCATGTACAAATCACACTAATCACTTCTTAGAAGCAGATTACCTTCAAATGAGAAAATGTGAAGAAATTGCACCAACTGCAGCAAACAAAAAACCCACTAGTTATTTAAAGAAAATTGCACACAGCAATGCTGCCAAGATGTTACAGTGTCTCCATCACAGCTGGAGGTGGATGGCTTCTGTAGGCTTGGGCAATTCACATTTCAGATTCTTTTCCCACTACCCACATGTTCAATTTTACTCAACAGCAAGCCCTATTTCTCCCTTATTTACCTTCTAAAGCAAAGCCTACATTGGTGGGAATGAACACCGAAGTGACAGTTAGAAAAAGCAACATCATTTGAACAGCTGTAGACAGTCTGTTATTTATCAGAAATTTTAACAAAGGCCAAAGGAAAAAAGCAGCAGTTCAGCAGAGAGCGAGTCCTGCCCTAGCACAGCTGTTACACAAGATGCAAAAATTTCAAAATGAGAAAGTAAACACCGCTCTATATTCTAGAAAAGAGGGAAGAGATGTTTCTTCCCAATCCTTGGAAATAGCAAACTTAACACTAATGAAATGCAAACATCCCCGTACCCCCTGAATACAAAAGCTGGGATCCAGTTGTGATTCTTTCCTTGTGGAATTACTTTGCTCACACTACCCACAGGGTAAAAAGCTACGGATGCTGGACAGGCCTCCAGCAGCAGTAAACCAGGACTGCTTCACTGATGTTCATGTTCACTGCTCTCAGGGGCTGCTGGACAGGCACAGAGTTCACAGACTCACTCTGCCAAGAGATCACAATTTGGGGTACTGCAATTTGGGAAAACACACAGGGGTAAACTCTGCCTCCACTAACCAGATTTGTTAAAAGTAGTGCAGAGAAATCCTTCCAAGGGTCCTTTCAACAGTTCTTTTATTGAGGGCAGGAACTGATGCTCCTGTGATATTAGTCTTAAGAATTCCAAACTGTCCTCACTCTGCAGACAGAGACAAACTGATGGTAGCTCTAGCATGAGAGTTTGATTTGGCTGCTCTGTCATTTAGAGGCTCTCACTTTTCAGTGCTGTCATTTACAGCTAAGACGGCAAATGTACAGAAGAAAAAAACCCCAAACCTTCCCTTGAATGAAGGTGGTACTTAAAAACACCCTCCTCACAGCAAAAGGCAAGCCAAGCACAGCCCAGCTTTGCACCAATAGTGCAGGTACTATACAGGCCTGCACTATTGAAACCTGACATACAAAACAGCCTTACAGGGAACAGTGTGGTCCTCAAAACGCACACCCAACAGGTCAGAGAGGTGAAGAGTGTCCCACTGCTCACTCATTTGGATGAAATAACTGCCTGCAGACTCTGCAGAGGTTGAGCAGTGCATGGAGGGAGACAGAAGCAGAAGGTCCCACCACCTGTGCATTGGTTGTCTTCACAGGGTTCTATCAGCACCTGTCACCATCTTTCCTCATAGCTGGTTCCTAAAAATTAGAATAGGCCAGTTTTCCCAAGATAAAACAAACACCTGGAAAGCTGTTCAGAATTACATACCCTGATTTACCAAAGGCATCTCAGGCTGACAGAGAATGCTAAGTGGAAAGAGGCCATCTTTATGTCCTGATCGCTGAAAAGAGAGGTTTGGGGCATCAGCATCTTCCAAACAGCACATATGGAGGTCAGGTGCCTGACTTAAGGCTAAAAATTCCTGCTGTGGGAGGCAGACGCTGTATCTCCACTGAAGAGGATGATGGGCAGGTCCAAATCTGCCCTATTTCAGGTCTCAGACAGGCAACAGCCTCAAGAGACAGAGATGGCCAAGATCCATGTCAGGCACTCCTACAACTAAGTGATCCTCCAGCAAGAGTGGTGCTGTCCACCCCTGCAGTGCTCAGGGGTCCACATGCTTCCAATGGTACCACAGAGCAAACCACCCAATAATGCTGGAGATAATACGAGATACAAGGGTGGCAGGGCAGGTATTTCTTTGTTTAATTGTACTACTGGCAGTTTTCTTCTCTTCTTATTGTTACGTCTGGGGAAATCAGGGAAACAAGGTCTGGCCATCTGGGCATCTACAAGAGCAGCTGTGCTGTACAGACACCTGGGCCTCGCAGGGCTGACACCAAAAACCAGGCACAAAGCAACACGAGCTCTGTATTTCTGAGCACCCCTGATATACTTTGAATATTTTTCATACAAAACAAAAGAAAAAGGTAGCACACCATGGGAAAAACTGTATTTGAGGCATCTAGAAGTCAGATACAGGCTGGGTATTAAATCTCAATCTTCTACCATCCTTTGAAAGTCTGAATTGCTGGTACGGGGGTATTCTGGGCTGAGCGCTACCCATCTGCCTTGTTGGAATAACTTCATTTTTTGCAAACAATAGTATACTAACTAGAAGGGGAATCCAAAACATCATCTTCCACCTACCATGGAGCTCATTATATAAAGTCCCTATTTTTCTCTCTGATTCCTAAAGAAAAAATTCCATTCAGGGAAGTGAGATGCCCATGATAAAAAGGCTCAGGGGTCACTTCAGAGAACTACATTTCTTGCCCACCTCTAAGCACTGGTCTGTTGGTTAGTCTGGGCTACAGGCTGGGGTAGGTGACCAGAAACTCCTCACAGTTAAGGCATCCTGGGGTTACAGCAATCTGACATTTGCCAATGAAAAACTGTGTAGTCAGAACTATTGCTGACCATCATTCCCCTTGACTCCATTCTACAGCTATTTCCCCTGGTTGTTCAGTAAGCAGAAATCTGCTGCAGTGCTCTGAATGCTCTGTGCCTTATATCATACCCCAAAGGTCCAAAGCAATCCGCCAAAGAAATAACATTCTAGCTGTGCTCAGTTATAACACCATGGACAATGAAAAAATCCTCAATTTTCCAGTTATTAATAGAAAATTAGAAACTTCTGAATTTTTAATAATTCATTTGCAAGATTTTCCTTTTTAAAACAAATATTCACTTTTCTAGGAATTGCTGACTACTGTGTTTATAAACTGGAGCCCATTTTTGCTGTGTCTAGGGAAGGATAAGGAAAACATGATGCACAAATTAGGAAAACTGTAGAAAAAATATTGGCTGCAAAGTCTATGCTCCTGAAGACAACCAAGGATAACATTTAATCAGAAACAGGTTTAGACATTCAATAGCTGTCAGTATTTCCTTTAAGCACTGGAGACTCTCAGTCTGAAGATAAAATCCTGATTCATACAAATGCATATGCTAAATAAGTGTATGAATCAACCAAACCTTTTCAGAAAATTTAATGAGAAATGACCATTCAAAAATTGATGTGCATGCAAATTGAAATATATATTTATGACACATAATGCATGGCTTCATATGCTTCATTTCACTTTCAAAGTAAAATCTAAGTGTTATTAAGAGAGCAGGATTAGTGTATATCTGTTAGTCAGGTGTTTACAGAACTTACCTGTATGAAACACAATAGGTTAAAAACCATTTGAACTACTCACATCCACAGCAGCATTTCCACAAACAACCTCGCATGTGTTTCAGCTTTGAAATTTAAAGCACATTAGCTCAGTGTTAACTTAGGACATCAATGTCTTTATCTGGAATAAGCCAAAAGACTTTTTTTTTTATTTTTTCTTATCCATCAGCTGTTCACTAGAGATTCAACATGTATTTCCATGTTCACAAATTATACCAATTGAAATACAAAAGCTGAAAATGTAAGAGGGGAAAACAAAGACCGTAAAAATAATTTCTAAGATTTTTTTTTTTCAAAAATAATATCAAAATAATTCAGAAGAACTTACGTAACCCTCTCACTCAAATTTAACAGTCTTCAATGGCATTTGAACAAATGTGTCTCCTGAACAAATTTTGTTTAGCAGAAAATATAGCCTCTGCTAAAATAATTTGTAGGTTTTCTTTTCAAAGGACTCTCCTATTGCTGGTAGGTAACTCTGCCATATGTATTTATATACTACTTCATATGTTTCCCATAGCAGAAAATCTATGTATATATTTTTGCTCTCATACAATATAATGACAAAATTCTACAATCCAGTACTACTATTATTTTATAGGATTCAAAACAGAGGACAAAAAAAAAAAGATTGTCTATTTTCTGAAATCTAAAATCTAAACTTTAGCTAAGGTATAACTAGGGACAATCAACGAAAGAGATGAGGCTACAGCAACACCTTCACAAGTTTTCTGGTTTAGGAAAAAGAAAAACAAAGGTCATTGTCACGCTTACTTTAAATTGATAATAATAGGGGGCACAAGGGTTCTGAGCCAAATCCTACCTAAGGCAGCAGAAAGATATGTAATGGCTACAGTGGTGCTTTGGATCAGAACTAATATTTCTATCCAACTGAAGCTAAAGTTGTAAAGCAACTTAGCTCACTCAAACTCATTGAATCTTACATTTTGCAAATGCCTGATGAATGCCTTTGAATCTTACATTTTGCAAATGCCTGATGAATGCCTTTGAATAAGCAATGCTCTGAATAAGGTGAGTTTCAGGAAGACATTTAAATGGATAACAATAGCTTTTCCTTAAAGAGCACATTATTGATGTGAAATCTCCCAGCTGTACATTGCTGGAGGCTGGGACTGCACACTGTGGGAGTGCCCTGCTCCTGTACCATCCACCAGCATCTTCTGTCATCCTCTGTCAAAAACAGGACACCAACCTGGGGACCTTTGTCTAAAATGGCCTTTGAACCTTATTATGCACTATACAGAAATTCAAACAGGTATCTCTGCAAAACTTCTTCCCTCTCCCCTCATACTTCCCACTCTCTCACAGTTACAGCATTCACAGTCACCATTCCACAAATTTTACTTTCTAAACTTTTTCATTCTAAATCACTGTTAAATTAAAACCAGGCTCATAGGATCAGGTATAGCCAAGTGCAACAAGCAAGTGGCTTAAACGTATTTCTTCTGATAACAGAGTAGTGCAGGGCTCTCCCTACCTAGCATTTTACAAGAGCATCTTTCAGAAGCATTAGCAGAAGATTACACAGTCCTTCTTGATTATCTCAGACCTTAAATTTATTATGCCCCTATCACACACAGCTATTATAGTAAACTGCAGGTTTGTAATTGCTCTCAGTGGGAGAAGGTTCAAGCCCTTTATTTCATCCTCAGAAGGATATTGGGCCTGATCCAATTCAGGCCAGACTCAAACTGTTCTCTTTTCTAAAAATCTATTTCCTTTTTTTTTTAGATTAATTCAAGCTACAAGATACTATCTTTCTCTCTGGCCCTTGACCTTCTAGATAACCTTTCTTTACATCAGAAAATTATGTGTGGGAGAATATAATATTAATTAAAAGGCAGCATACTTTTGATTTACTATCAAATAAATACATGATAATATCATTGAACAAAAAAATCTGGACTGTAGGTCATCATATAGACAGCAAGTAAAAGCAAAGTGTAGCTGTGAGCCAGTATTAACAACATAAGCATACTCTCCTCTGATGCAGATGCAGTCACTCAGTTGTGTTTTCACTTGAATGCAGGGGTGGGATCCTTGCCCACTCACAAGCAGTTTTCGTTTGCCCCAGAATCCCCCTGAGGTTCTGCCAACAAGCTGAGAAGGAAAAGAGCCACTCTCTCTGGAGATCCCCTCTGTGGCAACCCTGTTGCACCAATAATATGAGATTCCCACCCCTCAGCCCTACACACACCTATACATCACCTGTAATTGTACTCTGGAGAGTTTGTGTCTGAGTATTCTCTTAAAGTAAGAGGTGTTTGTCTTTCCAGTTAGCTGTTTTCTGTGAAAAAGCAAACTTTGATGCCCTTTTTTTTTAAGGCACCTAAGAAATATTATTCATTATGAATGAATATGCATAAGAAAAAAGTGCAGCTCAAAGATTTTGTAGAAGACCAAAATAAATAATAGTGTTTGCAGGGGAAGGTGGTACTTTTATTCTAACTTGATGGTGTTTCCAGGAATTCTGAGTTTAACAGCAGCTCAAGAGGGCAAACAGTCCACACATAAGCTTGGCTGTCACACATTATGAGTCCACAAAACCTACCCCTCCCAAAAGATTTACTTACCGTTCAAGCTCCTCTGCTTGAGAAACCCCCACAAAAATTGCTTCCAAAGAGGAAAATCAATAGAGTTCTTCATCTGACAGAAATATGCTATAATCAGGTTCAGAAAGTGGTTACAATGGAAAGATTGCTGATTTAGGAACTAATACTAGTGACAAGTGCCCTAGCATTTTATTTTGTTCGTAATCTGCACCACAAGGGCTACTACTCTTCCCAGATCCTCACTATTGAGTTGAAACAAGAAAAGGACTAAAACCAGCTTACAGTATTTGCCAATTCCAGCTGCTGGTTTTGTCTTCTGTTTAAATGCTATTCTTTTCTCCTTTACTACATTTTCAGCAGAAAAAAAATGACTCTACAAAACTTAGATTTGGGACCAATTCTATATTTAGAAATATTTCAAAGCTGAGGGCTTTTAGATAAGGAATTCTCATTTAATGAAGGATCAGAAAGTAACAAGGTAGTCAAGCACCTATACTTCATAAAGCAACTAACCAAGCTAAGTGGGAAGATGAATATTGGAATGCCTAACTTTAACTGGTGAATTAAAATGCTCAACAGTCAAAATCCAATTGCATGATATATAGCACTATTGAGCAAAGTTAATATCCTTTGGATGAATGTCATAATTATGTATTTTCATAGCCTAAAATGTTTCATTTTAGTACTAAATTTCCTGTGTTATGTACTTATGTAATGTAGGGTTAATTTCAATACATGTACAATGTATGCTATGCTTATGTTACTAGAACGTAATGTCAATTTTAATTGAAATTTAACATTTTTTCTATTTCAGAGTACAAATCCATCATTGCTTTCTCTCAGTCTCTCCAGTCAGCTGCATAATAAAATACCCTTAAGACTCCACATATTGTTGCCTCATAAGGCAAGTGCTATAATATTTTGGTTTATATGTGTTGATGACACACCTGACTTTTTACATTTAAGAACTTCTACATTAGCAATGCACTGAAATTAGGACAATTTATGAGCTGAACTGTCAGAGACTCTCTGGGAAGGCAAAGCTCAACAACGATGCTGTGGCATGACAGAACATCCAAGCTAAGGATGTTTGTGAAACAGCTTTCATAGAGCTGAAGACATTTTATGAGACTTCAGCACAGTAAAGCATTATTGTGGCAGAGCTATTAGGGCAGCTCACTGTTTACCCAGCACAGTCCTATTTCTGGTGTACGCAAAAAAAAGTGTGAAAATAAAGACTACTTAGGCTACAAATACAAACTCTATTATCCCCAGAAACGTAAGGACTCTTCACTGTTTCCTATAACAACCTTGTCACACTTTTTAAGAATTGTCATAATAAGGAAACAGTTACAGCATTGATTTACTTAAAACTTTGCTACTGAGAACAGTCCACTTTACAAATTGCCAATTAGTCATGTTCAAGTAGTTGCTACTACAAATTTGCTGGAATAAATAAGTAAAATAACAACTGCTTTGATTTTTTTCATTTTTAATCTACTGGAACTTGACCTTTGGGAAATTGAGATTTTTAAAATGCTCTACATGCTGATTTAAAATATGGAACCTGGAATTTGCCCAAAATGATGATATCCTCATAAAAAGGCATGCTGGTCAAATTTGTTAGTATAAAGCATAGACATCCAGGCTTTAAAGACCCATGTGCTGAGAGAGTCTCACATTGACATGGCTTTAAAGGTCACATACATACTCTGCCTCAATTGAACCCCAAGGGATGCTGTGGCTAAGCACACAAGATGTTCAGACAGTACAATCAGGTTTAAATGGGCATATGGCAGAAGAAATCTGTTCCCATAGGAGGAGGAAAAGGAGAAGTAATATCACAAGCAAAATTAAGAAAAATCAGGATGACAGCATATTACTAAACTAATAGAAAGGGTGATACAAAAGGGAGGTGGTTGAGTTGCAGAGAGACACTAGAAGTTAAGAAAGTAATTCTGGGAGCATGGCAATGCACTCAATGTTCTTGCTGACCTTCAGCTTGGGGAAAATGTTATTCCTTTTGATTCATTTGGATTTTGGTATATTTCATATTTATCTAATGTTTTCAGTACAAAGCAATCTAATCTCAAAAACAAGAGCTTGGTTTGAAATCTTAATAAATAAGGGAGTACACACAGGACAAAGTAAATGAGGGATTATGGAATTATGGTTTTTTCCACCTGCTTAAAGACAAACTGCTTTCATATACTGGCATCTAGACCTCAGAATCTTTCAGACACTACTGCCTCTGTCTGGCAGGCCTCGCTTACAGAGCAGAGGTCAACCTTGGCGAAAACTTTGGACCCAAATCCATCTATGATACTATCTCCTTGGGTTTCTTCTCCCTGGGGTAATAAGACAGAAATCAGTCTCAGAAAGACTGAACATTTTGAGAAATAGTTTTCCTTCCTCCATGTCTGAGCCCAGCTCTAAACATGAAGCTGCAAATGCAGAAAGGCTCATTTGCTTTCCAAAATACGTTTTTTAATAGCACTTAGCTCTGCAGTATCAATATAAGTGTAAGGAGCAGGTCTATGAACATCTCTGTGCTATGGGCACAGGAGTGCAGTGCATCTTACGCATTTTTCACATAAGAAATTATATAGAGGAACATAGATTTTTTTTTTAAAAGCCATCATACCTTTACTATCCTGCATATTTTTAAAAATCCATAAAGCATGAAAAAATCACAAGACCTTCCATTTTAAAAACTCCTCAGTTCTAGAAAGTCGTTTCTCCACCTGCCTGGAAAAACATCATTTTGGGGAAGACTTTTCCACATGGACATATGACAAATGATGCAAAAATCCTCTTCTGACACCTTTTCTATTGTATCCAAACAAGGCAGGGAGTATTTGGTAGCCCCCATCAGTCTGGGAGCTGGCTGCTGCTGGAGCTGAATGCAGAATGGAAGGAAGGCAGTCCAAAAGAGGCACCACCAGGAGACTGAAGAAGAGAGGCAAATACCTCCTGGACCTGGACCCCAGTTCAAGCTCTCACTTGGATATGGACTTCTCCCAAGCACAGTGCAGATGGCAAGTGCCTTTGCAGTGACTGGGAAGGACTGGATTTGGTCCTTTTTTTCCAAGTTTCATTCTTTTGTGGCTCATTTGTTTTCTTTGTTTTCCTTAACAGTACATTCCAACAATATTTTAATTAAAAAGTCATATCTATATACAGCTTTGACTGCATCTTAATGAAGGTTTTTTGTTGGTAGTTTGGGGTTGGGTTTTGTTTCGCTTTGGGTTTTTTTGGTCTGGTATTTTTCATTTATAGTTAAAATATCTAATTACCAAGGAAACTATAATGAAATCCACTAAATGTGAAACAACAAACAGAAATTCCAATTAGCAGGGGGACTGATAAAAGAATTTACATTTCCAAAGCTGTAGCCAGATACTTTTTCTTATTATGTTACCTGTTATTCATTTCATGCTATCAAAGTTCTTTTGCACAACAGAGAAGCATTTATAAATTCCAGCCATGATTCTTCACCCAGATAAGCAGCATGTGAGGGAAGGAAGGAGTCAGCAGCAACAAAAGAAACCTAGGAGGTTTCAATGAGAGTTTGTGGTGAGAAAATTGTGAGATTTTTGTCCCTTTCTATTTTTCCTATCTGTCTGAATCCCATATACCTGTTTCACCCACAGGAGCACACTTAAATCCTTCAGATATTTTTGCAAATTTTGACTTTAGAGCCAGTAGAAAATAACAACAGCTCCTAAGACTACCGTAAAATACTTCACCTGAACACAGGAAAATTTATTTCAGAAGACATCTGACTAACTGCTGCTTTCATTGATTTTGCTCCCAAGAAGACTAATCATCTACGGCAATGTCACTCCACATCACTCTGCTGAGAAGCTGCACCTCAGCTTTTGTTTACAGACTTTTTTAATTACCAGGCGTGTCTCCCACAAATGAAGGAACCATTATGCACAGAGTAACAGCACTGTCACCATCACTGCATTCAGGCAGACTCTGGAAATGATTAGCCCAACACAATTTCTTACAAGAGTGAATTGCAAGCCATCCATTGGGAAAACAAAACAAAACAAAACAAAAAACCACCACACACCAAAAAACCACCAAACCTCTTTTCAACACAACATTTAACAGAATTTAGGTGGAAACAGCAGTTGTAATGACAATACTTCAGTGTTCTTAACAGAAAACCCCTGACTCAAAACTCAGATATATGGCAAATTTTAGCTTTGTCAAACAAAATTTTCAGCTGATGAAAAATCAGACAGATTGAGGGATTTTTCATGTTTCACATTTCAATGCTAATAGCCTGGGGAAAAGAAAGGGTATCCTTTTCTAAACTTTTACAAAATTTTGTTTAAAGAAATAGAAAAATATAGAATGCTGGAGGATTGTTGATTTTTGTTGAAGTGTTTTTGTGGGAAACTCACTACTTTTTCTCTCTCCATCCTTTTTTTTGATCCCTCCTCCTCTGGAGGGACTCTGGCTGGAGCAGTGGCAGCCAGGAAATCACCCCTGCAAATAGCAGCAGCAAAGTTTGAGCCAGGCTCCAGCTCCACAAGCCAACCCTGTTGCTTGACACTGGGGTGGTTGGGAGTGGAGTAGGTGGCACAAGGAGCCAAACTCACCCGTTGTTTCAGGAAAACTGAGAGCCTTCTCTGAAATAATCACATCTGGCCAGGGTATAAGGAGCCCAGCACCCTTACACTAGCAGTCCTCTGTGTGGAACCTCAGACATACAGAGGCTGCAGAGAGAAAAGGTCTATGAGCCAGAGACAAGAAGCAGTACCCAGATACCCTTGACCAAGTCCTGGGAACCAGGATCTTGACAAATATTATGAAAGTCAGCTATAGCTATCAATAGCAATATGCATCACCAGCTCTGAAGACACCATCAAAGAAAAACATGGAGCTGATTTTATCCTTTTCCTCAGTCCTCTTTGAATCTTAATTTCAAGATCTGCTTCATCTTTCCATGTTTCGTTGTTTTGCTTCCTTTGTATTTTCTGCTTGCCACTACAAAATACTGAGCAATGCCACTGTGTACTCGTAGAAAGACGTTCTGCTCCCCAGAGCTGCCTGTAATTCAGTGGTGTGGGAACTAATTCATGAGGCCACATGTAATTTGTATAGCACTTTGGGACCCTTTTGGAAGAAAGACACTATAGAACAGTCAGATCATTTGCATTATAAAGGTTCTGGTGGCTGTTTCTTGGATTAGACACTTTAGGTTTGTATAATGTTTCTATACCAGAAGAAACAGGAGCCAAATTGGAGAAAAAAAGTCTTTTCCCGGAAGTCAGATATACATTCCATATATTAAGTATTCTATATTCATTAGGACTGTGATTTTCATTTTGACCTCCAAAACACACTTCTTTTCCAGATTCCCTTTCATTGTTTAAAAACAAATCTTTTGAACATTCAGATTACGGTGTTGCTTTTTGAGTTTAACATAAACATTGCTCTTTCCTAGCAGTAAACCTAACTGCTGAGGCAATTCCAAGCCCCCAGCTTCCCAGAACATTAGGTGAAATAGCACAGTCACTCTCTTTGATGGGAGAGTCCTCCCCTCACAGCAGGGAGCATTCATCAGTGCTTCCTACAAACCAGTATCCAGGAAGAGCCAATAAGATTGTTCTGAGACGAAATGTTGTATTGCCTCTTCCTACAGAAAAAGCACCTGGAGAAAGGGGGCTGAAGTAAACGGGCATATCTGAATGAAAGAAACATCATAAGCAAAAGAGGGGTTAATATAAAAAGAACTGTAAAAAAAATAATATCGGAATCCTCTGCCCTAGGTGTATTACCAATAAAAAATAAGATTAGCTTCATTGACTTCAAACCCCAACTTATGCCAGATAAGAATCTGCCTGACTTAATTTTACCCCTTACCTTTTTAAACAATGAAATGACAGTCTCTACAGCCTTACCTTCAGCAACAGGTGAGCAGAATAGATTCTGTACAAATAATAAGAATTCATACTTTTTATATAGCTTTTAGCTTCTCTCAGTAGTTTAGAAATGCCCCACAGAGTGTTTTTTACCCATATTGTAACACCAACTACTTCCCTCTACAACAGGCTTACTCCAGAGTTTGTTGGACATACTCCAGATACATTCAAATGACTGTACAACCACTCAGTATCCCTCTGACCAAATTTATATATATGTGCCATACAGTCCTGTGCCGGCAAAACGCTAAACTGTCACATTTTCATGTCATTTCATATAAACAGACCCTTTTCCTTTTTTAACTAATATTTTATAGTGAAGAAGCTGTTCAACGTGATATTTCTGAGCGGGGGACACAGTCAGAGGTTACACTTTAGCATGTACAAAATGAGCATCCTATTTTAAGGTATTCTGGAGAAGTCCTGCAGTTTATATACTTGCAGGGTTAGGACAGATTGGATCTGCTTCTTTATTGCATGACAATCTAATTATGTTGCACTTTCTCCCACCTGGAGATGGACCAAAAGTCTACTGCAGTTACCACAAATCTAGCTTTGGGCCAGGACCTTATTTCATAAGAAATAGTCTGTCTGCAGTAGGACTTACTGCTGGTACAAGCAGCTATTCAGTGTGCGTATGAATGTCACAGTCTGGTCCTGAGAAATTTTTTAAAAATTCTTCCATAACTTATTGTGCATGTTCTAAAAGTTTGAGCAAAACCTGTAAAAAGGATGATGCTGCAGTAAACTACCCTAAGGAAATACCCCAGTAGAGAGTTTGACAATGTTATCAAATAAAACAAGATAGACATCTGTTATTTAAGTTATTACAAAGCATTTGGTGTCATACTCAATAAATAATATTCCAGGAAGTTTAAATGTAATCCTGATGGACACTTAGCAAAAATAATTTTAAAATGAATAGCATATGTGGAGAGTATCTGATGGTTTTCCACTCTAAAAAACGATAGAGAGTTATTTGTGTCAGAAATTGACACTCTTCCAGTTATTGCTGTGCTCCAATAGAGTATACTGTGCGCATAAAATATCCTCCCAGTTTAATGTGCACCAGAAGTGTAGGGGGGGAAGTAAAAAGGAAGGAAAAAAACCCACCACTGCTGTAGTTAGGAATTCCAGGCTGCTGGTTATTAAAGTGCCCTTCGTTCACCTGCTACATCCAAATCAACAGTGCGGTGATTGGCGCTTGCCCTCGTAAGCGGGTATTGTGTGAGCAGTGGGCAGCTGGAACCCTCTGAGAATCTTCACTTGTCAGAGATGAATCAATCATCTCAAAAGATGTCAGCATCTGCCCAAACCATTTTATATTAGAATAAATGGCAGATGGTGGTGTTTTTATATTTAATCAGTTCCACCAAATGCAGTTTCATCTCTTATAAAACTAAACCATCTGCAGTGTGTAGGTGTACAAATCTAGCTAAATGCCCACTGCAGAGCCTTTCCTCTTAAAGGTAAACTGTACATGTTTAATATTTGTGGATGCTAAGTTCACTAAATTTCAAAAGATTTAACAAACCACCCTGATTTTATAAACACTTTTATTTTATTTTTATATTTCAAATATTTAGTATGAATGGTCCATGCCTAACTCTTGCTTTTGAATCTTATTATGTAAACAGATCATACTTGACAGTACTAAAATACTTTCTATGCAAGATCATTTCTTCCTTCTTTCTATATAACTTCAGGCCCAGCTTCATAAAGCAGGGCACAGAAAGAGGCTTAGTGATTTGTCCAGGACAGAAGACCTCAACAGCAGTGTAACTCAGAAAAATAAAGGTTTCACCTGGCAGAATCAGACCTGAAAGTCTTGACCATAGTGAGGCTTTCTCTTTATTTTAGCCTGGCTTTTAATACTATCTCCTATAACAGCCTCACAGACAAACTGATCAAGCACAGGCTAGATTAAATGGACAGTGAGGTGGACTGAGAACGGGCAGCGCTGTTGGGATCAAAGGGCTCTGATAAGCAGCACAAAGTCCAGCTGGAGACCAGCCATTAGTGGAATATTATGGCTTTGATATCTGGACCTGTACTGTTTAGTTTCCTCACTAAGGACCTGGATGATGTGATCACAGTGCACCCACAGCAAGTTTGCAACCAATGGGAGTGGCTGATGAATCAGATATTTGTGCTGCCATCCAGAGGGACCTCAACAGGCTTGAGAAATGGGCCAACAAGAAAGGAATGATGTTCAACAAAGGAAAATGCTGAGTCCTGCAGCTGAGGAAGAATAACCTAATGTGCCAAGATATGCTGGGGGCTCATCAGACTGAAAGTAGATTGCTGAGGACACCAAATTGAACACACACCAGTATTGCACCCTGGCATCAAAGAAGGTGAACAGCTTCTTGGGCTGCATCAGAAAGAGTTTTGCTAGTAGGTCAAGAGAGATGAGCCTTCTCTGCTCAGCACTGGTGAAAAATATCTGATTTTTCTGGGTCTAGTGCTGGGTCTAGTCCTAGGCTCCCCGGTTCAAGAGAAACAGACGTACTGGTGCACATCTGGCAAAGAGTCACAAAGATGGTGAAGTAACTGGAGTCCAGCTGTGTGGAAACTACTGTTCTTCACCTTTTTTTTTTTCAGTTTGTCTCAGTTTTTACCTTTGTGACTTTGCTGATAGTAATGTGGAAACACGTACAAATATCAAACAATTTCTGCAACAGAACCTGGATGAAGCCTGACCAACAACAGGCTGGACAGCTGATATCAAATACATTTCATGAGATTTGATGGGTTAAGAGGAGCAGAAATAAAGCAGTCACATATCATAGCACTGTTTTCAGTCTTTGAGCTTTTTTTCCATTTTCTTCAGTCAGCACTGATACCGGTGTGCAACAATCAGCACAAATCAGAACAACTGACATATACTGGGCTCTGCTCAGACTAAAGTTAACAGAGAAATCACTTGGAGAGCTAGAAGTTCCCCAACTTTCATGAAAAAAATAGCTGAATTCTCTATCAGAAAAAAATTACAATCTAACAATGGGAAATATTAAAGATATATCTAGCTATCTAGTAACTCTACAGCTTTAGAAAGTGATCTAAAAATAAAAACTTGCCATAAGTTTAGAAAAAAGATCCTTTCCTATGTCATAAACTTGCAGTACAAGATACAATTTTCCTTAGCACTGTGGCAATAAACATGGTGTGAGGCTTTTGTGCATTGTTAAATTACCCTTACTTTTCGATCCAAGAGTGGCTGTGCATTGGGGAATGGCTACAGACTACAAGAAATCAGCTGGTGTGGGAAGCACTTTGTAACCTTTCTACTTTTTCTAAAGAAATGAAGATGTGAAAAAATGAAATGAGACTGAAATATCCTTGAGAAGGTACTTCCCAGGAAGCTCCTAGAAATACAGGCAGAGAAGATATAAGTGAGGTCTGCAGCCAATGGCTTGCATGGAAATGTGCTGCCCACATAGGCTGCACACCCCAACAGCATCAGCAGGATGGGACAAGATACGCCAAGTACACCTTGCAGAGGAAAGAAAGATCTCCTCTCAGAACGGTTTATACTTCCCCAGTTTTCCATCCCACAGGGAAGAGGAGCAAAAAGTGGTTTGTGTTTGAATGATAGTTCATTCCCAGTGTTGTATCTGAGGCAGAGCCCTTTACTCAAGGTCATCTCCTATCCTGCTAGTCCACAGGGAGTAAGCAGACAGGTGCCCCAGCTGGGAAATACGGCACCCATCTAGCTGAACACAGTGGTTTCCACTTAGAGCGATTCATGGAAAGCTATTCTTCAGTTTCAGCCCAAGTGCATTCACAAGCAGTCCACTCCGGTTTCAGTTTGAGTTTTTCTGTCAAATACAGCTCATTTGAAACCAAGTGACTCCTGAAACTGCTGTTTACTGCATGAAAATGAAAACTATCCCTAAGCTGTATTGTTTAAGACTTTGGGGGTTTAGTAACTTGAGAGCTCAATACTCAAAACTCAGAGTTTTTTGTCTGAGTTACTAATTTAGTTTGGGCCTTGTAGTTCCCCTAGGTCAGTTTTTTTCCAAAACCTCTAAGGAGTCATTCAGGACATGTCTACACACTGTACAAAAGCCTAGCTTCAGTGCAGGCATCACTTGTACTTTTATGTCCATCTGTCTTCACCATACCTTGGTTCATTACAATTTGTATTAATAAGCAGGGAAGCGGGGCCAAAAAAATCCATCATTGAAAAAGTCTCTTGTAAGAGTTATTGTCTGGACACGAGGGCAGGGCACTGAGAAGACTCAAATCTAGGAAAAGGCAGAATGTCTGTACTGGCTGCCAGAGCTGGAGCCTGGGAATTTTCCTACAGGCAGAAGAATGAAATGAAGCATTGATACAGTCCTACAGAAGCGCATACTTTGCCTTGATAAAATCTCACAGATTAAGAAGCTGGGAAGGGCAAGCTGAGTAAGAAAGAAACCAAGACAAAGAAATGGACAAGGCAGTGGGCCAAGTAAGGAAGTAGAAACCAAATTACACTAAGCCCACGAAGAGCTGTGCACCACAGGAAGGCTTGGACATAGACAGTTCCTGCAAGCAGTAGGGAAACAGAGGAAAGAAAAAGCAAGGAGCATATATATTCTTCATTTTAGGAAGACACATATACACAATTTTGTGCATAAATACACATTTTTATGTTTACAAACACACATGTACAGTTATATATCCTTACATGTACATGAGTGCATGTGTTATTTCTTGTGCTATTTCAGAAAAAAAGTGACTAGTGTGCAAAGAGAGCAAAGAGTGTTTGTCTGTTTGCTATCAGCTGTCACAATCCCAAAGAATAAATTGTAAACTGACTTCTCCAGTAAGACCAACATTCTCAGCAAAGATGAGCTGACGCTAGTCAGGAGCTTGGTGGGGAGGCCAAAGGGGCTAATACAGCTGTGAAAGCATAACAGGCGGCCAGACTGTTTATTGGAAAACTGCCAGGGAAGCCAAAAGAAGAGACCATGTTTCAAACCACCCAGTCAAAATGGAGCTTGGGAATTCACCATAAGTCTGAAAGCTGAGTTTAGCACCAGCTCAGAGGTGCCCCACCAATGCTGTGACACATTTTAAATAACAGTTTGGTATTTGTATAAAATTCTTACTTGATTCATTTTAAGCCACTGACAAATCATCATTCCAAAGAGAAAGTCTCTGCAACATTAATTTATTCAAAACTGTTATTCAAAATTTCCAAACAGATATTTCTCTCAGAATCACACAAATGCATAAACACTTTATCTACAATATCTACATGTTTAGCTGCAAGGGACTGCTGTAATTAGTCAAGCTGCAGATCATGCCACAAAGTACTGGTCTCAGGGCCCGTCCTCGCATCATTGATATTAAGATACATTCAGAGATTTTTATTATGGTCTACAGGGATCCTGTACACAGCTTTCAAAAGCACAATGCCACAAGAATAGTACTGATCTTAGCCCACGCAACATGTATAAATATATAGCAGCCATGACAAGCCAAAATAAACTATTTCATTGCTCAAAGTCCTAATGATATAGATGAGGAAGGCACAAAAGGTATGGTAGATGAGCAAAGAATTACTGACACACAAGAGCAGGATGGTTTTCTGGGGAAAAATTGTACCAGGGATAGAAAATACATGGGAGAAAGCATAAAGGTCTAGGCAGGGGACAGATATGAAGCTGCTAAACAAGTCCAGGAAGGTGACCTGGCAGCGTAGGCAACATCTGCAAGGCCCTGAAGATGGGGTTGGGAAGATGTCATGTGGTGCAGCTAAACAGGAAGACAATGAGTGACACAGAAGGAAAACAAAACTACTACTGGATCACTTCATCTACTGTCAAGTCAAGTCTCAACGCAATTCACAGCTTACAGATTTACCAGCTAACACACTCCTCACTGCAAATTCATAACTGAGCCAACTGTACAGAAGTTTTCAATTTGGCTGCACCAAGAATGCCATTTTGTTCACAGCACGGAGCAATGCGCGAGAAGAGGGCTCTCATTTTCTGTCACTGTCATTCTACAACATTCAGCACGCTGATGGTGGCATCCTGACTGAAATGCTCGTGCTTTGTGCAACCCCGTGAGGGACCCAGATGGAGAAACAACGACATGGTCGTGCTCTCCAGATAACAGCGACCAATTGTGTTGTGGTCATCAACAGTTTGTCACTGGGGAGAGGAAATGGACTGTGCCAATTTCTTTGTTCCAACAATATTTCTCCCCAGCCTATTTATAATGCAGTTTTAACAGCCATGGAGGACACATTATTTGGCTGCCCAACTTGGGGAACACAACTAGCAATGAAGGAGGAGGAGGAACTGCAGAAGTAATGGAAATCATAAAACATACGCTGCATCATCTTAGGCAGTCTCTTCTGTAACTCTAAGCAGCAAATAGGGGTAGAAAGGGTGAATTTTGGGGCTCAGAGTATTAATCTGGATTTAGTCTCACCCACTGAATGCAAATAAATTCCTTTTGGAGAAGTGGAGCTGTTCTGCATTTATACCAAAAATAAATGTGAGCAGAGCCTCATCCAACATGATAACTACTTCTTCTGCTGCTTTCTTCTGGCTTGTTTCCTTCTCGCCCCACAAAACACTGTGTAATGGGCGAATGAACATGGAGTTCTCTTGCAGTAAATTGGGTAAGTGAACAGAGAGAAATCAATTTCTTTATGATTGGTCCTAGTATGAACAAAACCAAAATGCCTAATGAGTGCTGGGATAGTGAAGTTTGAGGACAGTCTATTATTAAATTATGTTAAACTAAAATAGCTTTGTTCACTTCAATACATTTATTCCAAATTTTGCACAGATAGAAACTGTGACTGGAATATATAGAGCCTACGAAGTTGTGGAGCAGGTTCAGGAAATTAGAGGGATTTCTGCTTCTTCTGACACTTAGAACTAAACTGGATCACTCTCCAGTTACACAATACATAAGGGAAAAGGTCTAGTATTACTAACATGGGATATGACAGAGGAATTAATAGGAAGTTTCTCCAATTTATGAGGTTTAAAAAAGAAATTCTTACCAGGGTTGGAACTAAAGAGAGAGAAATTAAATTTTACAAGGACTTTTTAAACAAATCATATAAAAATAGCAAAACATGCTCTTTCCCATAGTATGAGGATGACAGGCAGAACAGATATGTGGAAGATATTCTCTAGCTCAGAGTTTAATTAGAAATTAAAATGTCATACACAATAATTAGAACAGGTGTTCTCAAACTTTTTAAAACACTTCCCTTTGAAGCAATAGTTTGCTTACCTTGCCTTATACTCTTCATACCTATTAAACTAAAAATGTATATACATAATTACGAAGAAATTCAGACTCCTACTCTGAAACCCTACTGAAAGCAACTTATAAGACTTGAGCTGGGCTGTGCAGTGGGATTCTCCATGCCTCTCATAGTCCCCACCAGATAGCCTACTTTAAACCTTATAAATCACTGGACTATGATAATAATTTATCAGAGGTACATTAAAGACAGAAATTAGCACCTGCATTAATGCCTAAGCAGAGGTTTGAAAGAATCATCCCTTTGCCACAGTGTAGTCCTCTGGTAAACGAGAAGATAGGCACCAGGGCAGAAAGTGCTCTTATCTGGAGCAGTAATTACTACAGTGCTGTAAAAGAGAACTGTTCAACTAATGAACTTCTTTTGTAAGAGAACATCTTACATACCAATGCTAAAAAAAAGTGTACAAATGCTTAAAAATTCAGGAGCCATCTGCAGATGTCAGAATGGAGCATTTGAGTCACTTCAGCAAGTTACCAACTCTGTGACATTCTTCACAGTGCACATTTCTGAAAGCAGAAAAAGATGACCAGGTTCTCCAGTTTGCTCCTGGCTAGGAGCTAGTGATGACTCTGGTCTGCAGGTGTCAGAGGAGGAAGCAAGATAGTGCTGCTGCCAATGGCACATTGAAGAGAAATGAGGTCCTGTGTTCAGCCTGCAAACAACTTTCTGGAGCAGACTTTTCAGAACTCCACTAGCAGCAGAGCTGAAGATTGCATTTCTATCTTGCATTAAGGTCTAGTAACAGGCCACCCTCTAAAGCACTAATTCAGGTCTATATTTCTAACAAGGAATAAAATAAAGACTTTATTTCTGATACTTCTGATCCCTTTAGTCTGATTCCATGTCTTTATTGCATCCTACAGGGTAATATCAGAAAAAGAGTGAAGCATATCAAAACACACGTGTGCCTTTATTTGTTCATTTATTTTATATTTTTACAAACCCAGGATCTTGGAAAAATTACTTTTAAGAAGGAGTGTCTGTCTGCAGGCATATGCACCCTGAGGGCTGCAAATGACAGCACGCTTTCTGAATTACAAATTTTTCACTTAATTTTGAAACTGAAATGTCAGTCTTCAAAAAAATTTTCTTTTAATATCCACATGTTAAAAAAAAACTATTTCTTCTAAATTTATACCTACTCACATATTTAGCTTTTATTTCAAAAGGGATGTTAAAACATCCTGCTAACTGTTCACCAGTAGCCATGGTTTCCAGCAACACCTCTTGTGCCAGTTCTCTCCTGAGTAAGAAAGGAGAAATCTCACACTATGAACCAAACTTTCATGACTAATTTTCCCATTCAGAGGCTCAAAGTCGAAACCCAGTTTTGCAACGCATGTAAACCCACATTTAATTTTAAGCTCTGTTCCCACAGCATGTATTTAAAGTTTAAAATTTTGCTAAATTGTGATTGCCATAAGTACATCTTTAGTGTTCTGTTGAATCAATTCACAAATGCTGATTAAGTTGGAAAACTAATTTGTATCACAAGGAACTTGAATATAATCTTAAAAGGCATCTACTTTTTAAGGTCAGATTGTAAGCTCTGATTTACCCTTTATATCTGTAACATCTCCAAAAATGTATAAACACATCTGCCAAACTGGGATGCACATCTGTGGCCACTCCTGGTTACTAGACAGGCTATCAGATTCACATCATACACGCATGTACATTTTCTGGCTCCCTTCAGTACGTGACCTACTTGAGCTTCCTATGTGGAAGGGTACGGTTTAAGAAGCAAAGGTTGTGAATTGCCCTCTTTATACTACACACTCTGCCCACAGACTGCAGGTGCATCTGTGTAAACTCCTCTGGAACATTCCGTGCTTGCAGCCATTGCACCAGACATTTTGAAACAGGTTGTGCAGGCCAACACCTACCAGAAATTAAAACCACAACATTAGAATAAATTCTAAATGTCCAGGACATTCCCTTTGTCAGCTACAGAACAGAAAAAACCTCTCCTGCGATTTTACCTCAGTGCCATACCCATCGGCTTAATGAGATTATACAGCAAGCAAAACACATCAAGGCTGGACTCAAGCTTTGCAGGGAGGCATTCAACGTGTCAGCCCCCACAACAGGAATAAGTATTCATCAGCTTTGCAGGAGACCTTTGTATGTATCACAATGCCTCCTACATCACTGAACAAGTCTCTCCTATCACCTACTACATGTATGGAAAATATACACTGCCTCCCATCCTCTGAGCACAGTTTGAGGAGCAAAATCATCTTGCCTTCTGTCAACCCCAACTGGGCAATGAAACCTCTTATTACCTCACTCCTCGCTTGGCCTCCTTGGAGAGTAGTGTTCAGATTTCTTTTCTGTGTGGTACTACATCAGTCACCATTACCAGCCTCCAACCTTTGATAGATCTATTACACATCATTCTGTTAATATGTTCACAAAAATTACTTTCCATCCCTGGTCAGAATTCAATGCATATCAAGAAGCCCTATAAAAGGAATAGAGCCATCAGACATCACGTCATTCTGAAACAACCCCAAAAAAACAAGTTGGCTTTTAGAGGAGACAATAGGCTTTGAACTTGGTATTTACCATCTATTCCTGATGATTCTACACAGGAAAAGCCACAACCTCCCCTGCTCATGGAGGCTGCAGATGCAAACCCTTCATTATCACTTCTGCTATATAAATGTTCTTTTGCTTTTTCATGTATTTAACCTTTATAATGGTAAAGAAACTCAATGGTAAAGAAACTCAAACCAAAGCTGGTTTAATCCAGCTTTAATTATATATTTTCCTGAGTGTTGCAACAAAGTCTCCTGAGTGACTTACTAAAAGACAGAAAAGTTTGCAGAAATAGGTTTTAGAACACTACTTCTGACCCACAGAACTATTTGTCTCCCAGGGCACAATAGACAAAGAAAGGAGACAGACTGTTTGGCTCAAAAAAAAAAAAAAACAAAAAAAAAACCCAAAAAAAAAAACCCCAAAAAAAAAAAAAACCAACCCACAACGATAGAAAGAGTTTTCAGGAATCTAGTCACAAAGCAAATTTTTGTAAAGATTACAGATGGCATTGCAACCTGGGAGGACTACATAACTGGGGCAGGCCCCTTTCAAAGCTATATATCCAAATTGACTTTAGTGTCCAGGACAACATAAGATTCATAAAACACAAAGCCATCTTTGCTCCTCTCATACATAATGTGTTTTTTGTGGTGCATTAGATTTTACATGTAAAATGACTTTATTTTTAAAGACACTTAAGCACTTTAATCTTCAGAAAACAGAAGGCCAAATACCTTTAAAAGTCTGGCCCATTATCAGCTGGAAAGAAACTGGTAAAAGCAATTTTAGTCACTTGTTTCTTTTCTCTATTCATCATCGATATATCTTTTTCATATATTGGCCTAATTTAGACAGCAAGGTCTACTGAGCAGGGAATATGTTTTCACATTTATAGAGTGCCCCATAAATTTGTGGCACTAGATGTGTTTCTATAATAATAAGTAAAGAAAAAAATCAATTATTTTAGTGAAATGATACTTTCCTTTCTCAAGCAATTGCTATTAATGCCTCCAGCAATAGCTGATATTGCCTTTATCAACACCAGAACCTCCAAAAAATCCTAGAAATTGTGCACGTGTTTCCATAGTGTGTGCAGTTTGGACTCTTGGAAAGTAATAAAGCATTTCAATGCATGATGTCTCTTGACTCCTTGTTTGCATAAAGGCACTCTGCCTATCAGTGCAACTTCTTACATTCACATGGCTAAATCATTAGTGAATCTCATGAGTTTTAACATCATCAAGTACAAGGTGCCGCACCTGGGTCAGGGCAACCTCAGTATGAATCCAGGCTGGGGTATGAACAGATCCAGAGCAGCCCTGCTGAGAAGGACTTGTGGGTGCTGGTGGGTGAGAGGCTGGACACAGCCATGTGNCAGCACAGAAAGCCAAATGTGTCCTGGGCTGCACCCAAAGCAGCGTGGGCACCAGGTGAGGGAGGGGATTCTGCCCGTCTGTTCTGCCCTGGTGAGACCTCACCCACAGTGCTGCATCCAGCTCTGGGGTCCCCAGCACAGGAAGGACATGGACCTGTTGGAATAAGTCCAGAGAAGGGCAAACAAGATGACTAGAGCAATAGAGAACCTCTGCTATGAGGAAAGGCTTTAAGAAATGGGTTTGTTCAGCCTGGAAAAAACAAGAAAGATGGAGAGGGACTTTTTACAAGGATATGTGGAGACAGAACAAGAGGCAATGCCTTCAAACTGATAAAAATGTAGGTTTAGATTAGGTATGAGGAAGGGATTCTTTACTGTGAGGGTGGTTGAGGTACTGTAACAGGCTGCCTAGGGAAGTTGTGGATGCCTCATTCCCGGAAGCGTTTCACGTCAGGTTGGACAGGGCTCTGAGCAACCTGGTATATTAAATGGTGTCCCTGCCCATGGCAGGCAGGGATGATCTTTAAGGTCCCTTCCAAGCCAGGCCATTCTACAATTCCATGATAAGGCCATCACGTCAAATGGTCAGGATATGCACAAGTGCAACACATGCAGCTTTTGTTTCACTACAAATTTCTTTGAAAACTTACATAACTCCTGTACCTACCTTCACGTAGGCCTTTCGTTCTCTCAGCTTTTTAAAGTGCTTCTCTGGCCCACATTGCACGATACACAGTGTGGTTTTATGCATATAGCATAGGCTCTAGTGGCATGCATGTAAAATGAATGCAAAATATGCAGCCAAGATAAACTCTGGCAGATCCAGAAGGCAGAGCAGAAGAAATCACTTTGCTCATTACCTTTAAAATCTCTTCCATTTGATAATTATATAATCAATAGAGGGAGAAAAGCACTTCTCCTTGCCAGACGTGCATTTTCCTGTAATTGAGCAGAACTTTGCAGGATGCCTACTCTCTGTTTGAACCCTTAGGAATTAATTGTTTTATTCACCCATTTCTGTAGGACAAGGCCACTAAATAATGAGACCCATCAACCTTTAGAATTTAGGAAAAATACGGATAACATAGAAACAGGCAGGGCTTTTGGTGGCATAAAAGGACACCTCTAGCTAATTAACAGGAATAGCCAATGTATTCCTGATCCTAAGTGCAACAATTTTAACAGCTGGTCTCACAAAATAGATCCCATGATTAATACATTTGAAACAAACCTGAGCTGCGAGATTAGGGCACTCTGTTCAGCAGTGGGAGCATTCGTTAAATTGCGCATCAGATACCCATTGTCTGAGCGTGGTCCTGATAGTCACATTGTAAAGCTGATTCTCTAATATTCTTGGGATGCAATGTACTGCATTTTTTTCATCATTTCCTCTACATGTAAACTGATCTCCTGCGTTGAAGCAGTACTATTTAAAACAAAAGGGTTTGATTTATAGCCAGTCCCCAGCCTCATAAATCACACCTGCAGTGTGGCGCTCTGAGCTCCCTGTGTTCTGCCAGCATTTACGTTTTATAAATGATTTGGGTTTACCTCCCATTGTGATGGAGACTAATACAATTGCATTCTACTCTCCCAGCATTCAGTCTTGCTGTTGCTCATTATTCCCACTGGGAATTCAGACCTAGTTTTTGCAAGCTTGTCAGGGGGGAGGGGAGTGGAGGTGGTGTGGGGTCTTTTTTTAAATTAAAGAATGTTGAATTAAAAATTTATGTTTGCATTCTGTAGCTTTTTCTATCACTAGACATGCTATGCAGTGGATCTTTCCTCCCTATTGACTTTGCTTATATTTAAGCTCCCATTTGCTAAGCTAATGATTTGGAACTTAAGCAGGACAGCAGCTTGAAATGTTCAATATGCAGAGTATTTGACCTTCAGAGTAACCCAGGTATGCACATCAGCCTTTCTAAAAACTGCATAAGGAGCTTAAATGATCATTTAAAAATAAATAAAGAATGAAAGAATAATAATTTAAGTTCCCCAAAAGACTAAGTGCAAAGATTTTATTTTTAACTCTCAGAATCTACTGAAATGCCAAAAAGATTTTTATATAATATTTTGCAATTATGTTTGAAGCTCCCAACCATACAACAGTTCTAGTTGGTTAAGCACAGTTCAGACACTTGGAGATAACAAGACTTGCTCCTTAGAGCTGACAGCCTTCAGTCTTGACGCAAGGAATTATTCCTAAGTCATAGCACCATGTAAGTGAGATTGATGGGATTTGTGCACATGCCTTTATTTCCTCTGTATCAAAACAATCAATGGTTCAATTTGTTCAATTACTGACTATCATCACTGCCATTTTTTTTGTTAAATACTGCTACTACTATACCCATAACCAACAGAGAACCAATTGTAGCTTGAGATTGGTAAAAGCCACAAATCCTCAATACAACTTCAATTCTGTTTTGGAGAGCTATCTTCTGAGCATTTAAATTGCAGTCTGTTATTCGACGACTTGAAAAATTTACACTTGAGATCTGAAAGGCTGCAGTGCATGTCAATGCATGCTGAGATCAAGCTCAGACCTAAATAGTTGCAAAAATATTTCTAAAATTAATAATACTTATTCAGAAAAACTACTCCCAACACAATTTACAGGTGGACTGGAATATGTAGACCTGTTCCAGTTCAATGAAGGATTAAGCTAAACACTACTATTTTCAAAGTAGATTAAGTGAAACCAGAAGACATTTTGATTCCTGAATTAGAACTGTCCACACATGCACTTACACAGGAAAAGCTTTTGTTCTTTAAATGCAAGCCTTACTTTCATCCAAATTAACTTTCAAATGAAGGCAGCAAGCATTGAATTATTGTGCACATTGTCTGAAAAATCATATAAAAGTACTTGTATGAAAAGTAGGATACTGAAGTTCATAGTGTGGGCATAATCAGTTGTAACAATTCATGCTAGGTAACAACTAGCCTAATTTTTAGAACCTGTTTTTCCTTTATGTAGCAACTGATTGTGTAAAAAACAGTGATCCTGACAAGTGTTTCCAAAATAGAAGTTAGTGAGTTCACAAATTCTGTACCACTGCTTTAATTCTCTAGCAGTTCAAAATTATACTTTATTCTGGATCAGTTACTGAGAAGTAAACACCAAGTTTTAATGCCAAAATTTGTTACCATAAGTTTCAATTTTTTAGATATATAATCAAAATATGATAGACCAATGAGAGGTGATAGTAACTCTGCAAATATTGTCCATTTGATATTTTATCTTATTGCAGAACAAGATAGCAAAAACACTGCATCAAGCTCCCCCCTCATTGCAATTTTTGTTTGATCCACAGGTTAGTTTTACCATCAGATTTAACTGGCAGTAAAACTGAATCATGCAAATCCTGATAAACACGCATAAGGTTAAATTACATCTTGCTGTGTAGCCTTGTGCGTGTAACTCCATACACTGTAAAAAATCCCCTACTATGATTTGTTTTACGAAGCATCTTCATATATATATTTAGAAAAGAGGCCCAGGATCATGAGCTTCATTCTGAAGTAACTTCACATGCAATCATGTCCACTGAAATACTAGACAATTTTATCGCAGGTTTGGTCCATTATTATTGCAAGTCCATTTGATCCAACTGCATGTGAGGCTGCATAGTCATGACATATAACATATCCTTATACATTTCTTTCAAACAATCCTAAAATTCCAGTGTTTCTTCCTCAAGATAATATCTTTATACAAGGTGCTATCAAAAACAAACCTGCCATAAAAAATGTTTATGTAAAAAAAAGAGGGTTTGGTTGAACGCATAAAACCTGCTCCTCCATCGAAGTAGTCATTTGAGTTAACTTTGAAGCTTGATTTAAATATTAGCAAATGTGAAAAATTTATTGGCATCTTTACACAAAGCAAAAAGGCCTTAAATGTGCCCCAATGTCTTCAATGAATGAAACTCATTTCAGTGAATGTAGATATGTTTAAGTTTATGGCTTTGTTTATAATGTGAAGCAGCAATTACAAGCTATATCTAGAACACTGATAAATTCATCCAATCACCTCTCAGATATTGGCACGATCAATTTAAAGGAAATTACTAAACTTATACTTCCTAAACTTCCATTTGCACAACAGCAGTAGATGAAAATGTGCAGTTTGACTTGCACACACAGCATTGACTTTTTCACAGACATTTCTGAAGACAGGTATCTAGAATTTTGCTGGAAATTTGCCTTCCTATGATTCCCTGCATGCTAGGATTCTTGACATAGTCCATCCATCTGTTTTCTGAGTTAATCTTTATATAATAAAAAGTCTTGCAATACGCTACATTATTGGAATACAAATGTCTGTTCCAAATGCTCCTGTAATAGAGCTGATATTTTGAAAATACATTTAAATACCCAGACCTAGCAGAAGAGGACTGCCTATTTCCACTTCTGCAGCTCATTTACCCCTGGGAGAAATCAATAAAGAAAATTTAACCAAGAAACTTGCCAAATAAATATCTGATAGATCCATTAATATACAATAATAATCAATAAAGAGGACTTTCCTGGCAGTGAATGACTGGCTGGAGGAACCATTAACTGTAAGAAATTTCCAATTCAGAGTGCAATCTGATCCTGAGAATACTTATTCATATTATCAATCCTTATTCTTACAAAATAATCCTGATTTGGATGAGCCAGATGTAACATCCTGTTTAAGTACCATTACATACCTATTGTTCCCTAGGTACATTAATAAAGTAGCATTTTTAGACCATTTGTCAAGTTCTGCAAATACCACTTATAAAATTACTTTAAAAGGAGAAAAAAAAAAAAAAAAAAAAAAAACAAAACCAACAGTTTCTTTCTTAAGAGCTTCTTAAAGTTGAGTTCTGTGTTCCCATGGATACACTGCATTGGTCCTATAACGGTCTTGCTTCAGCACAGTAAGCAGCAGGGAAGCAAGACTAACTCCCAACATTTCTGTAGGCTTAGAGCACCTTCACTAGCCAAGTGCTGCTCCAATGCTGCCCAGTGGATCACACCTTTTTTTAATCTTTTCCATTCCAAGAAAGGACTAACTCTTGGTCAAGGCTCCAGTTGATCTCAGCATAAAAAATTATGCAACTGTATAATTTCTCCCTACTGCACCCCAGGCACATTTCTCTGGCTGGTTCACATAGTGCCAGGTGGTGGCAAATTACTTATCATTATCCCAGACCATTTGTACAACACTATCATCACTGACCTCTCCCCCAGAAATATGAAGTTTTCAGTTTATACACAGGATCTTGTTTTCTAGAAGAATTCTTAGAATTATGGAATGGTTATCAATGTAAACAACAATCAAATGCCTCTGCTCTGAAAAAAATTTGTTATTCTGAGATGTTCTATGAATCTCATCTTATCCAAATGTACATGTGAGGAATAATTCTCTGATGCTACAGGTTGTTCTGCTTTCTTGTTCTTTGATGAAGTTGATCTTTATGGTCTCCCGGATAAGTCTCAAAGACATTTTTAAGGAAAGTGATTGGCAAAGAGAGAGCAATCTTGGAAGAAAAAGAAGCTATTAAAAAAAGATAATTTTCTTTAGATGCAAAGGAGGCAGAGAAGGGTCACTAGTGGAAAACATAGGTTTTCATCTCTGTATCAATATTTCAGATATAGCTGAGGTAGTCAGTGATCAAAAGTGATGAGTCTGCAAATGCTGCAAAACATCCAAGAAGCAGAGATTATTAACAGCAGCATCAGAGATGCAAAAGAGGGAAAATAGGGTTAAATTTCTATTAGCTTTCAACATAACATGAAAACATCTCAAGAGAGAATACAGTTAAGAGAAATCCTATCTTCAGGGTGAGGTGAACTAGTGACCTAACAGCTGTTTTCTACAAGATGTTTTCAGATGAGGAACAGGGCCATTGCTGCACTCAGGGCAAATTAAATTTTCCATAGACTAACTTCTAAGATTGCTGCTGGTCTTTCTAACATTCATCAAAACTCCCCTCTCATCTGTTTCATAAAAAATTCATCATCTATGTTTGCTATGTTCAGAATGGCCAGCGAAGCTCATCGTAGAGTTATTTTTAATTAAAATTTTATTGTTAAGCCAAATATCTAAAAAATTACTATTAAATTCACACTTTAAGGTATCCCAAGTGATGCTGTATCTAAATTACTGTACAGCTAGCCTGTGCATCCTGTACCACCATCAACACCACTGGTTTTGCTGTTTACTGTCTTCTTTCAAGTTTCATGTAGCCTCCTCAGCCTTGCAGATATTATCACCCAGACCAGTACATTGGGTTCTGATACTGCCTGGGCTTTCAGGACGCTGTGCAGAAAAAATCGCCATCATGGCCAAAATCTGGAGAGCTGTGACATTGCTAGATGTGAGCTTGGCTCAGTGACTCCATTAGCCCCATCAATACACATCCAATGGCCATGTGAGCAGCTATGTGATGTAGCAGCAGTGATTTCAGAAGAATCATTGACTGACTTACTGCACAGACACAGAGCTGACAATTAAATGAACTAACAGCTTCAGTTTGCTTGCCATGATTAATTCAAGCTACAAGGCAGTCATGTGGGGAAAAGTTAGGAGCAGCATGACCAAGCCTGAACCACAGCTCCCATTTTGTGACACAATGTCTTCCAATAGAGAGTTTTTCCGCCAAGAGCAAATAAAGCATCTTAAAAATCATTTTCATTGGTTAACCTTCAAGGTGCACTTTCCAATGCAGGGAAAAATATTTTGGCCAAGAAAAGTATGGAACAATTAAAAGGAGAAGCTGCTGAGTGGGCTGTGGATCCTTTGCCCTCAGCAGAGGAACTCCCTGTGTCTGGAACAGAATCTGCTGAGTACTTGTATATAACCCATACGTGGGTCTGAGTGTTTGCTGTCTCACATAATAGGTATTTATATCTGTGCAAAGACTGTGAAACATGGTCACTCCGAGCAGACTTTTACAGCCACTTTGCAGCCCACAGAGCAGGACAGGGGAAAGCTGGTCCTCAAAGCCAGCACTGCAGATATTACATGCGGTAAAACTTATATTTACAGTATATTTTTCCATGCTCCTCCTAATCCACATTTTTTTCCTTCATCCTGGACACAGGAATGGTTTATTTACTTTTCATATCCCTATCCTGTCTAAAAAAGGTACATCACTCTTTAAAACTGATAAAAAGCTAAGTCACACTGAAGTGGTTTTGTGAAACTTATCCAAGTTCTTCAGTACAATTGACGTTTTCCTTTTAACATAGATATCGCAGAGTTGAATAGACTCCCTGGAGACTCCACAGTTATTTTCAGTAGCAACAAGAGCCCATCCCAAACATAACTTCCAATCTGTCATCCCTCCTTGAATACTAAAAAGAGCCTCTTCCTCTTATAATGTACTGAAACCAACTCCGTATAACAAAAACGCCTCCAACACTCCAATACCACCTGAATTATTTTCTTAGATATGTATCCCAGTGCCACAATTGCTCTCATGCAGATCAAGTCGGAAGGATTGTGCACTGCCTTTTCTCAAAGCCTACCAGCATGGGAAGTTCCACTGGGAGATACACATTTCTGCCAGGGGCAGCATATAGCATATTGGAATTTAAAAGGACCACTAATGAGGAGAGGATGCACACGGAGGGAAACAGAGATTTAATGCAAGCTAGAAAGTTTGCAGAGTCCCCTCCAAAAAAACTAATTTTTAAAATAAAGTGCCAACTCAGTGGTAGTTTTATGTAACAGCAAAAGTCAAAAGTAAAAACAGTGAGAATTTACACTTCTTTTTTGGCCAGTGACTCATATTTTTACAGGCAGGTAATTAAGAGCATTCCCCACCATTAGTCTTTTAAACCATTGGTATAGATATAGGATCTCTACATTTCTGGCAATGCTATGGTTATTATGGAAGCATTAACTTTGATTTTTTGACAGTAACTGTCTGTACATATTCTCATTAAAGTCTTAAACTTCAACAATAAATTTTGGAGACTGTTTTCATGGTGTTCTTATTATTTCTTGTAGGACTGCAAGATTACTTTAAAGAAAAGAAAGTAATTAAGATGCATTGTTTGATTGTGATTACTCATTTGAGCAAATGCATCATTTACAGAACATACTCCCATTTCTCATGCTCCAAGTTTATGTAACAGTGTGCTCCCCCTTTCCAAAAAGTTTGCATGCAAGGTCTGAAAAATTTTTCTCCTACTAGGAACAAAATCCGACCCACATACATATTAGAACCTTTTAAATGTCTTTTCAAAAGGAAATGGGTCTTGGAACAAAACACTAGACATGAAAGGCCCGCAGACTGCACACAATTCTCTCATGAAACACGAGACATGATGCTGTGACAGCACAGCCAGACTTTAAGCATTACTGTACGTCTGCAATCCAACCTGTGTTCAGTCCCACAGCACAGCTGCAGTCCCGGGAGGGCGTTCCCCTGAGCCCATGGTGCCAGGCTGGTTAGTGGCTCTGACACCCCTGGCACCAGCCCTTACACTATTCCTCGTGTCTCAGCCCCTCATCTGAGTGCACGTGTCCCAGTGCCAGTGCCGGCGGCTGAGCAGCCACAGCACCCAGCACAGAGGCACCACGACAGCACCTGGAATGGAAAACGGGATCTGAAGCTTAACTTATCCTGACAGACAACAGAGAAAATTAAAAACAGTGATATGATGTGTGTGCACATATACAGAAATCACGGCAAAGGAAGAAAAGTGTAGTGCTATCCTGCTATCTCTGCTCAAAAGAGGACTTCTACCAACTTTGTTGGGATTGTATCAGTCAAAAAGTAACAAAGACACAGTATTTTGTGTCTTAAGATATTTCTCAGTTCCATGGCACATGCATTCAAAAGATAACAACTTCAGGTTCCTATACTATGAATGTATTAAGCACAGCATTAAAAGTATTCCTGAAACTATTTTGTTTATCTTCTAGCATTGAATTTGATAGGACTAGAAACAATTCAAAATGTGTTAAAATAATTTTTGAGCCAAATATCATCATCGAAGCTCATGCAAGTGCTCATGCCCATGCACTGGAAAAATAGGAATACCATATTATATTTGTTATGATTATTGGTAGTAAAACATTTTAGGACAGGTTGTAAGAACAACTGAGAGTGGTAAGGAATGGTTGTATTATTAAATTTCATCATTGGCCCAGTGTACTTAAGACAGCAAGTACACAATCTCTTTCTGCTTTTTAAATTACTGTTTATATGGACTTAGCTGTCCTTTATTCAATAATGTCATATAACAACTGACCCAAAAAAGCAATTGATCAGTTGAACAACATAGGAAGGTTTATCATCTGTATGCAACATTGCAGACTTTTTGCAGTTTGAGTACCTAAAGTGCCATTCAGAAAAATGTATCTCCAAAGGAAATTAATTGGGATTAATTTAGCTGTCTCATTCTAGGATTGTAGTCTAATAACAAATTTTGTGCTATATCTTCCTATTCCTATTGCTCAGTGAGGTCAGACAGGAGGTTCAAGGGGACAGGTAATTTATTTTGCCTTCAGTATTGACTTCTTGGTCTACAGTTTACCATCAGTTTTATTTCAATAGGAGTAGTGACCAAACAAAAGACACAACTTGGTCTGTGACCAGCTCAAGAGACAGGTCATTCTCTGACTACTAAACATAACGTAGAATATTGAGAATCAACTTTTGCAAGCACCAGCTGATAAAAGCTTTGTTACAAACTGCTGCGAGGTGTACATCCCCAGTGTTCACACTACCAGCCATTTACTAGTGTTCATCCTACTTCCTGAAATCTTCACACTTCCTCCTAGGAGACACAGCCTCAATACAACCTTTCCTCCTGCACGCTCAAAAGCTACACCACTGTATTGGTTTGTCACAGCCTGGTTTTTGGTAGCAGGGGGCCACAAAGGTGGCTCCTGTGAGAAGCTGTTGGAAGCTTCCACCATGTCCAGCAGAGCCAATGGCTGATGGCTCTGAAGATGGACATGCTGCTGGCCAAACCTGGGCCAATGAGAGAGGCGGGTAACGCCTCTGTGATGACATATTTAAGAAGAAAATCAAAACAAAGTCACAGGTTTTTGCTTCTAGTCAGAGAAGAGGAGGAGGTGAGAACATGTGAGGGAAAACAACATGGAGACACCAAGGTCAGTGAAGAAGGATGTGGAGGAGGTGCTCAAGGCACTGGAGCCGAGATTCCTCTGCAGACCATGGTGAAGACCATGGTGAAGCAGCTGTGCCCCTGCAGCCCGTGGGGATCCATGGGGAATGCAGAGATCCACCTGCAGCCCATGGGGGAGGTGCCCATGTTGGAGCAGGTGGATGCCTGGAGGAGGCTGTGATCCAGTGGAAGACCCAGAGGAGAGAGGGGGCCCTGCTTCCAGGCTGGAGGAGCCTGTCCTTGGAGGACTGCACTGTGGAAAGAGAGACCCACGGGCAGCAGTTTTGGGAGGACTGTGTGCCCATGGGGGGAGTTCACGTTGCAGCAGGTGCAGTTTGGCTGCTGCTCGTGAGAGTGGCCCCACGCTGGAGAAGTTCACGGAGAACTGTCTCCTGGGGGAAGGACCCCACGGCCTCACAGGGGAAGGATCCTCTCCCAGAGCAGTGGAAGAAAATCTCGGTGATGAACTGACCAAACCCCCATGCCCTGTCTCCCTGCGCTGTCGGTCGAGGGAGGGGCTGAGGGGAAAAGGTGTTTAAAGGGCTTATTTTACTTCTCATTATCCTCCTCTGATTCTGTTAGTAATAAATTCACTTTGCAACCTTAAGTTGAGCCTGTTTTGCCCTTGAAGTGTTTCTCCCAGTCCTTATCTCACTCATGAAGCCTTCGTTAACTTTTTTCCCTTCCCCTCCTCTGCCCAGCTGTGGCAGGAGAGGGTGAGTGAGCAACTCTCGTGGGTGCCTGGCATAAGGCCAGTGTCAAACCACGACAACCACCAAGAATCAAAACAGTTCTCTTGCCTATTCTGTGCTGAAGGAACTGTTAGTTTCTTAAAAGTGGCACACAACCAACTGCTAACACCAAAAGCAACATTCCCAAAGCCAAGACTCGGTAACAGATTTTGTTCAACGCCTTTAGGCCTTTGAATAACAAGATGTCAGCAGCTCTGATCAAGCAGCCACCGAATCAGTCATAGAATGGTTGGCACTGGAAGGGACCTCTGGGGGTCATCTGACCCAACCGCCTTGCTCAAGAAAGGCTACCTGAAGCAAGTTGCCCAGGACCATGTCAAGATGGCTTTTGAATACCTCCAAGGATGGAAGCTTCACAGCCTTCCTGGGCAACCTGTGAGTGACCACATTCACCATGAAAATGTGTTTCCTGATGTTCTGATAGCACCTCCTGTGCTCCAGTTTGTGCCTGTTTGAGCCCATAGCCTGCTAGAAAGATGGTGGAGAAAAACTACTTGGAATACTATGCAGAGTTGGAAGACAAGAAGGCTTTGCTAAATGAGAAGACTTTAAACATGTCTGTGCACAATTATAGGCTTCATACAAATAAGGACCAGTTTTTCACTCTACTTTAGTGGTCCTGTTATGAGGTTTGTGATACAGCTGCTGTGACAAGCTCAACTTGCAACCTTCATGCTCTTCTGCTTCTATCAAAAAATCAGCCTCACTCTCTGTAATGATGGACACAAATAATTTACAGTGAAATTTCTGTAAACTGTCATCTGGAAAGGGCCAAGAAGTCTGATTTTCTTCATTGCAGAAGCTTTGGGTAGGAGTTTGAACTTTTGTTATGGGTTGTGGATTTTTTTTTCTAGTAAAATATTAGTTTAATGTTTTTGAAAAGATTTTGCCTTTTTTGTGGGCATATCATCAAAGCGTATTAGTTTAATACTTGCTATCATTCATTTACTGGAGAAAAATCATTAAACACATGTCACTTCAAAACTGCGTGACATAATATGAAATTGAAATGACCTTTATTTTGGCACACTACTGCACTGAGTTAGAGTATTACGAAGTCCCAAGTGTTGCCTGTTTACAAATGCCAGACAGACTACTACTATGGCTCTAATGCGCTCAGAGATTGTGCAGCCTGCGATCAACTGTAACTAACTGAAAATAGTGAATTAGCTGTGGGAGAAGATTCACAGCTTACCAGTGGGAAAAGCCACTACTTCGATAAAATTGTTTCATTTATGTTGGAAATTTGACCAAATAGAAGTGGAAATTTTGACCAAGTACTCACTTTTTTCAATGTTTGGCCTCCTGTCTTGCAATCCATAAACTTGCATCTTGGGTCTAGGATACTTCTTCCCTTCCATATGGTTCTCACACCAAGTCTGTAAGAGTGACAGCTGAATGAGTCACAGTCATGCTTAACTTCAAGCACAAAGGTGTCTAATTCTAAGTCTTAAAAATGCACATGACTGCATCATAAAAAGCCACAGGCTGCAACACAGATCTTCAAAGCACTGCCAGGGAGTGCACAGATGTGTACGTCAACCCTCTGCACCCACTGCGCCATTCTCAGGACTCCAGATAGTCAAACAAGAGTCAGATTTCCACTCATTTCCTGAGGTTGTTCAACAGCTCTGGACAGCATCTGATGGATGCTGTGGATCACTAAGATTCTGTCCCCTGGACCTTTTAACACACATTCAGCCATGCCCTCTCACATCAGGGGACTTTTCCTGAAGAGGTGCAGAGCTCCAAGACAAAGACATGACTGATTCTTATATCTGTTCCACCAAGGAACTCCAGGGCTAAAGCAGTTGCAGTGTTTCACTGTATCCAGCTGAGGTCCTTCTCCTGAGGCCTAACAACACAAAAGGCATTTTGTAATAGCTCCCTTTGAAATCAAATTAGCGATGTTTCAAGGCGTGACCCGTAAAGGGCTGCTGTCCAGAATGGACATGTGTTTGACAGATACATGTTCCACCTAGCGGGCCTCTTCAAGAGTACAGATGGAATCAAGATGTGTGAACAGAGCTCCAAAAGGGGAGCCATGGGATATCAGGATATACAGCAAAGCACTCTACCTCAACAGATAAAAAGGAAACAATATCAGATACAGTGTGAAATAGCTCACTCCAGCTGGTAGGACAGATTCTGACAGCATTATATAGGTAAGCTTATTGCAGAGAAAGATGCTATTCCATATGTGCAAAAGCTAGCAAAATATAGCCCAAATTAAACTATATAGCCTTGTGCCAACTCCTATAAAAGTCATAAAAAGTCACAATCTCCTACTTCCATTTGTCCATACACTGCAAAATGCTAAAAGTTATTGTGGGCTGTAGCTCAGAATATACAGGAACACAATTTGGAGACTAGAAGTATCTAGAAAGCAGCCTATTTTTACCTGTCTAGCTATAAAATTAATGGAAGAGTTAGAAAAGAAGATGAGCTTTCAAGTTTGCCACAATGTGTTTGCTTATCTGACAGAAAACTAACCAACCCCTTGTCCTGCAGGGTCAATTTCTCTGGAACGGGAATGAAGATGAGAACTCTCATCCATAGTATATGAAAACAGGAAAGCTTTTGGTGGTTAGACTTTCCAAACATCCAAACGTCCCACTTGACTGTAGAGAGAATTAATTTAACGCACAGCAACTTCCTAATGCAGTCCAGGCCTCAGCTCCATAACTCATTTTCATATGAATTCATAGACAAGAAAAAAAATCATGCTAGTATGTCAAAAACCTCTATAGCAGGCAAATTAAAAGAAACACCTGCTGTCAGGAACTCCATCAACTACCTCTTGCTGCCAGTGTCTTTTGTCCGAAAAAAAGACAGGACAGAGATTAACTATGTGTATTTTGCAAGATGAAACAGAGTCCAGGGCAAGGCCCTAAAAAGACATAGGCTGTGCATTCTTCACTGTGTGTCAGGACCAGCCACTTCTGAAAAAAAAACAAGACTAGGAGCCAAGGCTAAAATACCACAGGGAAAAATGCCTGTGGATGACAACAGCAGACTTCACTGATGGTAGAACTTAACTCACATCAGACCCCCAATGGCTCATTTCTTCAGTGATTTTCAAGTTCTGCCTCTGCTAACAACAGGAATGGCAACCATTTCAGGAAATTGAACCAATTTCTACCTTCTCACAAAAAGGATAGTGGAGTATGCCATACTCTGCACAGTTCAGACATAAGGTTATAACCAAGGTTTGACCCAAGTTCTTGTCTATCTCTCTTTTCAGCTGCATTTGATTACTTAAAAATCACTAACACTTGTGATTTTCATATTATTTTTTCAGGAAATTACTTTAGAGACCAGGGAACAGTCACAGTGATCACAGAACTATATGCAAGTGCCATTCTGATAAACTCACCATCCCTGAGAGACACACACAATACGAGATTCAAATCCTGATACAAAATGCCAACCCAAAAAAGGTGGGAATTCAGCTCACTCTCCATGTTCAAACAGATCTACTTCCCTGGACTGCAAAGATGGTCAGTTTTTAGATTGACTTTGATCGTTCCCTCAGGGCAGGAGTGAGAAAACCAAACTTTTGCCACAGGAATTTGATGGTGAATGACTTTGCATATGAATTCCAGTGTGGCCACAGCTCTTTCTCTTGGATTACGAACCTAGTTAAAGCTTTGATTAAGGAGTTGGTAACTGAATGGTAACAGGATCATTCTCACCAGTGCATCTGTATCAGCAGCAGAATAACATCCTCCTATTGTTTCTGAAGCAGTAACTATTCATGTTCTCCATGTGGACTATAAATAAACTTGGCCCTGGAAACTGTGGAGTAGTTCATTAAGAGAAAGTATAAAAAAAAATGCATTAAAACACAGACTAAAGCCCAAAGGCAATGATCAGTCTGCTCTGTCGCCCAGGTTAGTGAACATGAGCCAACACTTATGCTTTGAGTTCCCCTCTAAAGTGGTACCTTTCCCTTTTCAGTCCATCATGATGTATTTACAGCTTTGCCTCTCAGCAGTCCCTACTGAGACTCCAGGGATCCACATTGGCCCATCATGAATGTTACTTTTCTTGTGCTACTACTGTTAAGAGCCAATAGAAGATATTCAGGAAGGAATTAAGAGTCTGTGTTAATGTGATTTCTTCATCTTCATACATCTTGGATTAGGTTAAACTTTCTCCCCTTTCCCAATGTATATGATATAGAAGTAAGCTTGCATTAGCTGTATCTGCACTAGATAATTGAACAAGCCTGGGACAGTTCTTTGGGATTACAGTTTGAATGTAATGTCTGAAAACATTTCCTATTCATATTATTTAACCCTCTTTACCTCCAAGACAAAATGGTCAGGTACTTCTTCAGAATGCATTCTGGGTTGGAGCTCATCCCTGAATGGTGCCTGTAAATTATTTGAGAGAAATCTAGTTGGTCCAGGTCTAAAGCCTGCCAGGGACTCTTCTAACACTTAATTGTAGACAGTGTGATACTTGGGGATGCTTCCTCACAGTTTTGTTTAATAGTATAGATATTGCTATAGACGACAGGAAAAGAAACTCAAAATCATACAGAATCCAGAAACCAGTGTTCTGGTTTTACTGTTGTTTTCTTTTGTTTTAATTTAAATTACTCATCAAAACAGCCTTCTACCCACTAATACCATATTCTACTCGTTTACAAAACTATTCAATACTCCTATGAACACCTTGATTAGCTGTCAGTACATTATCAAATTTAAAGCATGATATTAGACACTAGAAATATTATGGGTACATAAAACACACCCAGAAATGATACAACCCTTTCAGACCAGAAGGGGTCTGTCTTTCAGACCTCCTTAGAGAAAGAGACTGAGTTTCTCTTAAAGGGGTACCCTATCTGTATCATTCAGCAGATCTAAAACAAACTGAGTCACATTACAGAGCAAGCAAGCATTTACAGGTCTCTACTTTAGGACAGAGCTCCCCATCTCTTGTCTATAACAGCTCCCATGCTAAGGTCACTGGTTTCTGGGTTATTCAAGCATTCAGTGTTGATGCAGAGTCGATCAGTTCCCACTCAGTTATGCAGCTAGGACACACCAGTTTCATTGTACATTCTCAAACATATAGACAGACACAAGGACAGTAGTTTTAAACCCTTACAGAATGGAGAAGATCTTCCCTGCTCAGAGACAAAAATCCCTATCTCTCCCTGGCATCATTACTTGGTAGCAATAACTCCAAGGTGTTGAGACCATATTTAGCTTTACGGAATAAAACATAACAAGCTGTCAAAATGTGCATAAATAAATTAGAGTCATTATTCCAGCTTAAGGTTCTGGGGACATAAACAATCCTCTTGAAGTTCGTTGTGACATTTTTTGCAGCAGAAGCCAAGCATTAAAATTACGTCCTGTATACAGAGAGCTGTAAATGCATTCTGTCTTAGGGCCTGGCACTGCAGCACAGAAATCAACAGCCCTGCCTTGGAATAGAAAATACAGCAGTTCAGGGCCAATTCCCTGCCCCTGAGCACAAGTTTTATGGCACAGCCCATGTCCATATGGCTAAACTCTGTCCTTCTCACTCCCCAAAGAGGAGTTCTCATCCGTATCTGCCTGCTTGGAATAGTCCCTGGCTCACACTGCTGCCCTGACCCATCTCCAGGCCCAGCTGCAGAGAGCACTGGCTGGCATGGGCAGAACCATGCCCCGGAGTGTGCTAACACCCAAACTCCACAGGTCACCAACCCCACTGCTCCTGGTCCTGCCCATTGTACTGACACAGCCACAGTCTGGGACTTCTGCTAGGATATTACCCTAAACATTTATCCTTTTGTAAGTGACTTCCAGTTATATAGTAAGAAACACAGAAAGTGAGATACAAAAAAGACATGAGGAATGAAGACATACACACATTTTGTGTGTACAGGGATATAAAGGAGCTGTACCCGGTGAGACCACATATCCGTCATGCCTCCATCACTAACCAATTACACAAACTTAGGAAACAGTGTGATATCACGGTAAGCATGCAGTGATACCTCCGCAGCAGAGTCTCTTGCAGCCCTTTGTGACTCAGAGACTTCCTGAACAAAAAGTGGTACCCTGGTATTTAAAAGCCTTCTGAGGATTCTTCTCAAAGAAAATGAACTCTGGAATTAAGTGCTGTATAATTAAAAATCCAGTGAAAACAGGCTTCAGCAATTTGAATTATAAACAAGGAGCAAACCCATTCATTCAGAAAACACATTTTACATCAAAAGAACATCAAAACAAGGATGAACAAGAGTAGTATCATTATAAGAAAGCATCAAGCTGAAAGCTACAATCTCTAAGAGTAAAATGGCACTGACATTATGACAGAAGGCTTTTGCTTGGGCTCAGTGCACATAACACACAACAGAATCAAATTTTGTAGTGTATTCAAGGCAGAACTGGCTGTGGGAGAAATCAAAACAAATGGCTAGTAACTCCAGGAAAATGCAGCATCCCTCCTATTTTGCAACCAACAATTTTTACAGAAAATATTTTTTCTGACTTTTTTGCTATATCCCTTTAAGGTCTTGAAAAACCACCATGGCAACTGCGTCCTTGGGTTCTGATGGGTATTTTTGAGCTACTTGCTAAATCCGTATTAGGAGCTGAGGCAGCCGTGGCAGCATGAAGGATTGTTCCATCCCTGAGTGGGAAATTCCATGAGATAAAACATTCTTGCATTTTGTCCAGCTGAAATACTGTATTTCCACTGAAAATGCCATACTAATAAGCTCACTAGTGATGTTTGTCTAGAAATTATTAAGACAGAAAAACTTTTGATTTCTCTGTTTCCCCTTCTCTTTCTCTTCAATGTGGGATCGAGTGGGTCAAACCAAAAATCTAAATGCATTTTTTCCTCTAATAATAAAGAAATTGATATTTCCTTACTCTGGCCTTGATGTATCAAAAACATACTAAGGGAAAATCATCCTGTTTTCCAAAACATTTTGTTGACCACGGAAAGAAAAGACTCCCTAGAAATTCACCTAGCACACAAAAGTTCTTGCTTGCTCTATGCTTACTCACAGTTTGGTCACAACAATGCAGATGTAAGCTTGAACATCCATGACCTGACTCCTCTGAGATTTCTCCTCACCTCCGTGTACATTGCAAACATGACACAAATTCAATCTAATATTTTTATTTGGGAAATCATGGAAATTTACAGAAATTAATTTGGACCCAATGACAGAACAATTCTGACTAGGACAGAAATCAGGAAGAATACAAAGTCTTCTGCCAAACCTGGGAAAGAGGTTTTGCAGGACAACACAGAATTCATGCTTCTATAGATCACTATCTGATGTATATTAGAAGAATGCTGGTTATGTCATTTGATCCTCTTCTGCCAAAAATTTCCTCATCTGTAAAATGGTAACAGCAGTATTGCCAACCTCACAGGGATCCTGTGAGGACAATGACCTGCTTTCCAGTGTTCCTACACTGGGCAAGTGTTAGATGAAGGATAGAGGAGCCCATCACCACCCTATGGCCTCTTCAAATGCCAGAGAAGCATTATAGGGCTCCTGGCATGCAGAGCAGATCTATTCATGTGTGATCATTTTACCTAAACCAGCATTGGCCTGGATTCCTCTGATCACTAATCACCTTCAGCTCAGAACAACCACTACACCAATGCAAGATAAACAATACAGTGATAGCAATTATATGTGTAAGATCAAATTAATAGAGAAACAGAATAAATTAATCTAATAATATCAGATCAGAATATATTTGAGGTGCAAAGAATTTAAGAAAAAAAGGGAGGAAAACTCCAAAACTGTGTAAAATGATCCTTCAGACTAACCAGCAACTCTAGTAAGCCAGCCATACAGCAAGGGCTCAGGGATCAGCTTGGCAGGGAAGAGAAGCATTCTCATGATGTGTAAGCTGTAATGAGGGCAGTGGGGGTGACACGAGCCCCTCAAAAATATTGCCTTGTCAGTGCAGCAACATCCACTCAGAAGGAACAGTTTCATATGACAGTGTCCCAAAGTCTCCCACACCCCATTAGTGATCTCCATGTCTTGGAAAATATATGGAAAAAATGGAGACATCACAACAAGATATCCCTGGAAACAGGTTAATACACAGGAGAGGCAGCTTTACAGAAAGACACCATAAGATTCCCTATTTCTTTTCCTCTCAGCCTATGTTGTGGCAGGATAAAGGACAGACATAATAAATATGGGAATCACAAAAAAAAAACCCTAGGAAATGTTTTTCTGAAAATAGTGTGTGTGCAAGATTATATCCTACTCCTTTCCCCCCAGTGGTTAGGGTCCAGCTTACATAGGCATGCCTTATCACTAAAGACAGGCAATTAAATATGGGAATGGATGTCAAGTCAATGTCTGCGTTCTTGTGAAACCATTTCACCATTCTTCCACAAACTGGAAAATATTTAGCAAGAGGTGTGCAAACTGGGCACAGGTGCAGGAGTGTGCTTGAAAGGTGAGTATCATCTGCTGGAAGCAGATCTAGACAGAAGGATTCAGCATGAAAAATATTTCCTTAGTTCTCCAGATATAGAATTTTGTTCCTCTGGCCTGAAAATATTTTTTACTTTCATTCTGAAACTTTGAGTTTTCTATTCATACTTCCAAGGACAAACTGTCAACTGCTGTTCCAAAATTTACAGCGTGATTTTCACATAAAAACCTACTGACCTCAGCAAAATATTCTTCTGCTTGCTCACATAGACCAAAGCATTTGAGCCATTGGAAAACACAGCAGAGAATAAAACATTCAGCCATTAAAACTTACTTATCCATTTAGTTTCTCTCTAACAGCCTTTCAGAGCTTCAGTTCAGTGACTTCAAAACCTCCCAAACCTGGAAAGTGGTCAGTCTGCAGAGAAAGCACTTTCCGACAGCTTTGATGTCTCCTGGTGAGACTCTACATTACCCCAAAAGCCCCGGGGATATACATTGTAGCAATATAAGGGCAGACATTTGTCCGTACATTTTAGTACCACTAAAATCCAGCATAATACTCATTTTGAAGACTTAAGTGAGACTTAAGCAGTACATAGCCTCATACCAAGTCTTCTTTGTGTTGGCACAAATTTCACCCAGGCAAGACAATATTTGCTCAGGTGCAGTACCTTGGGTGAGAGTTAATCCCTTTCATTTCTGACACAATACTTATTATGTACAATAACTAATAAAAGCCACTCTTGAGATGGACAACCTACACATTTTCAATTTCCTCTCATGTACTGTAGCCTTTCATAAGCTCCTTTGATCCTGCATAGGTGTCAATCTTTGCATGCATATAGGTCACAAGAAAGTTCATCTCATGTTAATAGCCCACTCATTGATTTTAAGTCATTTCCATTTCCAAATTTCAATTTATCGTCTTATTTTAGTTACTGCATTCTTCTCAAAGGTGCAAAGCAACAGAGACTGTGATTTTGCTTGGACCTGTATTAGAGGAAAAAGTCATGTCAAATATCAAAGCTTCCTTCTTGCCTGGCCAGTTGGAAACACAGATGTATACTGTGCTCTGCCCTGTGAAGGAAAAGGTGGGCCATGTGAGGCAGGGTTTACAGGGGCTACTGACCCAGGAGCAGTGTTCCTGAGAGAGTGACTGGTCTGAAATCACGCAAAATGCAGAATCTAATCATGTGGGCCCAGAACACCACATGAAATCTGAGCTGACTCTGAATTTGGGGAAAGGAGGACGGCTACCTGATGCAGGCACTCCTAGAAGAGCTCTGATGAACATGGAGCATGACTGTATCCTTGTCTTCCTCCAGCCCCACAGGCTGAGCACAGCCCTTCACAAGTGTACAGGCTGGATCCTGCTGCAGCCTGAAATCCCTGCCCAAAGTAAAACATCCTCCATAGCTTTTTTTTCTTTTTTTCCACGAACTACCAGCACTGAAAGTTCTGTCTTCTTCGGTGTTTCAAACAGGGCCAGAGGCTGCCAGTGACAGAGTACAAGAGAAGAGGGACTGGACTGAATCTTTTCTGAGAAGGCAAACCTTACAGAAATGTTTGTTTTCACTCTGCTGTTCAACATTCCAGCTAGTGGGAAGCTTCAAGAACTTGTTCCAATGGCTTGTTTCTCCTGCTCCCTCCCATGGCAAATTGAAATCAATATTTTTAGATTCTTGTCATTCCCTTGAAGACTCTCTCCCTCCCTTTCCGAGGTCACACAAACTTTGCTTTGGACTCCAAACTATTAATTTTTCACATTACTCATTTTAGGTGTCTGAAAAGCTTCTTACTCATCAGCCCATAGAAGGAAGTGTTCTTTTTCTTTTTTTTTTCCTTTTTAAGACAAATAAGAAACACAGGTCTCAGCAACAGAAATTAAGTCTCTTCCGTGCCATTGCAACAAATTGTCTCCAAGCCTGACTTGAAGTCCCCCCTCCTTGGCACACACTTGATGGCTTTGCTTCCTGATCAGAGCCCCTTCCTTCCACAGGCAAAGGGCACAGCAAAAAAAAAAATCTGTGCCAATTGAGGAAATCGGGAGTGCTTTTCTAACCAGGCAAAGTAACTGCAGGGAATCGTAGTGAAGTTGAATTCATTTCCCACAGGCCATCAAACACTGTGTCAAACATCACTGACTTTTGGTAGCCATGAGCTTAAGTTAGGCTTACAGTCTAACTAGAGCTTAACAGCTGCATAGCCAAGTGTCAGCTTCAGGAGCTCAGCAAGGACTCCTGCCAGCTATGCCTGGAAAAAGAGATGAGCACGTAACAGGAAGTGGCCTGTGAAGCAAGAAGCAGCCTTCCTCATTTACCAAAAGTTCCCTTTTCTGCTCAGCTCCTCTTCCAGACTCATTTGGACTAGCAGAGGAATATACCAGTGCAATCCTACCTGTCAGGAGGGAAGAATGTTTGTGCATCTGATTCCTCTATCTCTCTACCAGAGCTTTGCTCTTGGATCTCCTGAGGCTCCTGATAACCTCCTATATTACTGCAGCTGTTTGTTTAACATAAACCCATAAAATTCTTGAGGTTGCCACATCGCCCTTTTTTCCTGTCCACACCCAGGATCTCCTCGTCTTCTTACACAGAGTAAACAATTCCCCACAGGGTCTACATTTGTTGTGATAACTCACCAGCCCATTAAAACTTCAACTCTGACGCACACAATGGAGCAAGCTTGTGCAGTGCTGTCAGGTAAGACTTTGCCGATGCACTCAGACTTTACCAATAAAATAATGTTTGTGTTCTCAAAACCATCTACTGAAGTGTCCCAGAACGCCATAGCAAGAGCTACACAGTATTTTTAAGGAAAAAAAAAAGAGAGAGAGAGAAAATATTTTTCACCATAGAGACTTCAGCAAGTCTCAGCTTATGTAGACAGGTTGGAAAGCATTTTGCAAAGGCATAAAGACAGTTTTGTTCTGCTCACTTATATAGTTCTTTTGGTTGAGTACAAATTGGATGCAAATAGTACCATAATCAAGTATTTCTGGTTTGGTCCTCGAGTGGGCAGAATACAACTGAAATCCAGATGATCCACATTTTTTACATCAGGTAAGCCAGGATGACATACAGGATGAAACAAACCAATTTGCAAATGTTCCTATCCAGACTTTAGGTCTGAAAAATCTGCTGAGCTGCTTGTGCTTGTTTGGAAAAAGTCTTAAGCCTAGATCAGCAAGAAGGTCTTTCCTTGCTGCATTGCTTCATGCCTGCCTGGGACAAGGTCCTGCGCAGTTATTTCTGTGCTCAGGATGCCTGTTTGAGGTGTGAGTCCTAAGTCCCCTCCCCTGCAGACTCTCGAGAATATACTCTGACAGGCTGTACTACACACAGTTTCTTCATTCAATTGTCTCTTAAGATGAGATTCTCTTTTTGATAAACACAAAAGCCTAAATTTACACAAATGCATAGCATACACAGTCAAAAGAGAGAGAATGAAGGTATTAGTCAATCAGTATTAACAACCTTTGTTTTAATACAATACAAATATCTGGAAGCATTTCTTTTTACATACCTTTCTGGAAGTCCACAGCCTATTTCCCAATCAAAGACATGTTGCCCATGCAACAGCAATAAAGCTGTCACACTGCCTTTGGCTGTAACTTGCAATCTGTCCATATCCAATATTTCATTGAAAAAGAAAAGGTGCAGGCCCTAAATCTGGATGAATTGACTGGCAAAGAGCTATGTACCTAAAGTTCAGCTCACTTTTTTCTCAGCAAAAGCATTTAAATCCTCTAATGGAGATTTATGTCATTTTGTCTGGGTGCCTTTCCCACAGAGGCTTCAGAAATTAATCATGCTTCCTCCACAATCATGGAAACATCCCCAAGTTAGCATGAAATTACCTTTCAATTTTTTTTTACCTCATTTTTTCCACCTGTCTCTCTTCTCCAAAATACCTATACTGGCTGAAAATATCACATACTTTATTTTACACTAATGAAGAATTGTATCTGTGATAGCTAACAAGATTCTGCAAATGATTAGGACTGTAATATCTTCAACATTTCTTAAATTGTTTTACAGACTTGCCTGCTGTTTGATCAGACTCACAGACATCTGTAAATTCAATACCTTTAGAGATTCTTATTTTGCAATTTCAAAGAGCTCCAGACCTGTAATTCATTTTAGAGACAAATGACCAGCAATAAACTACTCCCTTATTTGTTATTTTTTGCTGCTTCATGTTTCCTTAGAAGATGCAAAGCACCCTGACAAACAGGAACTGAAAAATAAAATTTTGAAGCAGGAACCTCTGTTTGTAAAGATGTCAGTTTAATGTATGCAAAATGAAAGATATTTTATAAAACCTATTAATAAAAATATTCCCAAGCTAAACCAAAGTTAACTGCAGTATTTCCAATCTACTTTAAACACTATTGGTTTCATAACTAATTATCTCAAAATTACTAATATTTTTCCTTGATGAACTCTGTGCTGCCTCATCCTAATGAAAGTGCTGCAAGGTAATACAGCAGTTACATGACAATGCAAATAGGACCCATTCAATTTGCACAAAAAAAGGTTGCAAGGAGCAATTAGCACTTCATTAATATGATATAAAATGCTAATTTGCCATATATCCCAAGTGACTCAAAACTCCTTTCCATCCATATGTGCAAATAATAGTTAATATGATGCAGTGTGTGTGAATCAGGTTCATGGTGCATTAGCTGGAATCCCTATGTCACTTTTCAGTATAATAGCTATTAGTTAATATGAACAGTAGCTCACATTTAACCTGTGACAGCAGTGTTAAACGATAAAAGGATCTGTTGGCAGCAATATCTCATAATTCCACCCCTGTAAAGTTCTCCCTTCCTTGCTATCCAGGATGAAGTATTGGAAACTGACTTCTAATCTAATTTATAAAGCAGATTGAAATGAAGTGCTGGTAGCACTTAGCTCAGCTGCTCAGCATTTTGAGAAGCAAGATCATTCCTGGTGAATTGCACAGCTCAGGCATTCAAGCACTCACTGGCAGCTTCTAATGATCAAAGTATTTGACTTAAATAATTGATTTATTTATACCAGTAAAGACGCTCCAGGGGGTTGTGAATATTATGAGATATAATCACACCACTAGGGAATTAGAGACACTCAGATGTGCCTTGTGCTTGCTAATGCCCTACGGGTGTGATTAGGATATCACACATCAAAGGAATTTGCTCTAAATTTTTTCATATAATAAATTAATAAAAATAATTTATTTAAATAATTCCATTGATTTAACGGGACAGATCTGATGCAAGATACAGTATGCAGAGAACTACAATGAAGTGTGTTGATCTAGGACACTACAGAAGCCCTGACCATCTCCAGTTAGCACCCAAGCACCAGCAGGATCCTCTGGCTAGAGGGTCCCTTACGAGGTGTTAGCATCACCTCAAAGCTTACTGTCTGCAATGAGCATTCCCAGAGATTTCAGTCAGCCTTCATTGTCTGAGATGGAGTAAAATGGTGCTCTCCAACAAATCCTTTCAAGAAGGGAAATGCTGATTAACAGTGACACACAAGGCGGTACAGCATTCCAGCACAGGCAGGCAAAGCATGGGCTGCAACACCTCACGGAGAACCCCGCCTTTTCTGGCCAGATTGTGTATTCAGATATTTTAACATCTACCTTAATGGCTTATGTGGTTTGACCATTGCAGACTACAAGGATTTTACAGTCTTTAATGCACCTCTTACCCCAGCATAAAAAAAATTAGGGAAGTGCTCTTATGGCAGTTATAAGAAATTCAGTTACCCAGAGACCAAATAACCTGCTCAAGGGCACACTGACAGCCTGGGCAGACCAGGGAATTAAACCTGTACTGACTTTCCGCAAAATGCTTCAGAAAATTTCAGAAATACACCAGGTTTTCCACAATGATATTACAGCAACTGGCAATTAACATCATGTTATCTTTAACCTAGTGTGCTGTAAGGGAAGTATTTAGATGTTCCACTTTCCAAAGTACAATCCTTGTCTTTATCCCAGGACCCACAGGGAAGCATTTATGGCAGTGACAGGAAAAACAAAGGCATCTTTTTAGTGAAGAGTTGTGAAAAAACCCTGTAGATCCTTTCAGAGCCATAGAAAGGCATGAAGACAGAAAGCAAAATTTGGGGGCAATTTGTGCCTTGGACAAACTAGTACTCCAGGTGCAAAACACGATTGCTGTCCTTGGGTTGCAGAAAGAATGAGTGAATAAGACTCTTTGAACCCATGTCTTAACTTCCCTGGGGTCAGGCCTAGTCTGTTTTATATTGTTTTAGTGCCCTCCTAAGATGTTGCAAAAGAACTCCAGAACTGCAATGTTGTTTAAACAAGCCATGCAAGTTCTAAGTGAAGAAACCAACAGCAATTATAAATTCCTGCAAAAGCAACATCTCTATCACTAAAATTAGAAAGGGAGAGGCGTCAAGAGATTTGTTCATGCCTATGGGAAAAGCCTGATACTGTGTTTGACTTCCCCACACTAAAGTTTCATTCCCATCCTTGCATATGTGTTCTGATTTAGGAACAACAAGCATTGTGTGTGCTGGCTGGGCCCATTATCAACTTATGCCACAGAATGAGATACCCTTGGGCATATCACAAATCAGATGTCCATCAAGTGCTTTTATTGCAAGGATCACATCTGAAATCAACTTCAAATGCACACAAAATTCAGTCTCTCTCTCTCTCTTAGTGAGTTCAAAAGAAACTCTCCTGTCTTGGAATTTCAGGATTTGAACTGAGGTGGAGTCATGTAGTCCACTGACCGTGCTACATATAGCATGCTGTGTTGAAAATAAATGTACACATTTTTCTATGTTTATATTCCTTTTCCTTTCTTTACCTCATTTTTCCAATATGCACATAACAAATACAGCCTGTCCTACAGATGCAGTTTCACTAAAGTGCACAAGAGGATTTTTTTACTCCCCAGCACTAAGGATCCAGCACTGTGCACTGGGTGGGCTGTGGCAGAACTTCAGCAAGGGTGCAGACCCCACACCTAGGTAGGGCTTAGTCTGCCCGTATGGTCTTGTAGCATGATGTGTATTTGCTTTGTTCTGCTTATGTTTCTCATCTGCCTGGGTTCTCCCATGCCAATTTACCCTTGCAGAACTGAGTTTAATACAATTACCGTGAGGAACCATGAAAACTCAGAAAAAGTCTCTCTATCTAGGCCCTTTAAAAAAGTACAGAATTTTTGTAAATCCCTGACATATCTATCATCATTAGAGACAGTCATGTCACCAGCTTTGACCCCAGTTTCAAATTCTTAGTTTTTTGTGTGACTGCCAACTACAGCTTCAACTGCTACTGATCTGAGGGAGTCCTGTGCTGACTGTGAACTCTCAGATGTGATCCCAGTTTAGATGATAAAACAGTTTAATAATTCTGATCCAAGTGATATCCCACTATGCATCCCACAACACGGCTGCCTGTTAGTTAAGACTGAAAATACCAGCGGTCTACCCTTGAAGCAGACTGTCAAGTTTACAAGCAGCCAGCGGAGATCAAGGATTATTAACAACATCGGCTCTCAGAACTGAGGTTTTTTTAAACAGTGTCTGTTTTCTTATCTACATCATCCATGACCTGTGTGTTATTCTCAAGGATAGCAACAGCTACACCACCTTGAGCAAACCAACTTCTTAGGAGACCAGAGAAGTGAACCACTGAGAGAGAGCACACAACAGAAAGCAGCCCAAGTGTCTCAGCAGTGAAAATACCTATTTGAGACAAAACTTGAAAGCCAAGGAACAAAACATTATTAAAAGCTGAAGCTTATCAATATATTCAAATTTTCCATGTTTATTTATAACTGAAAATATTATTTATATCTATACAGGACTAAAAATCCTCTCTCTTTGTGTAGAACAATGTTCTTTGCTTTAGCTCCAGTTATGGGTGGACAGCATTTCTCAAAACCAAACCTCAGGAGAACAATACCCAACAGAGAGGGGCCCAGCATCTACAATTAACATAATGAGAGCAGGCTGATCAGCAAGCCACAACTGAAGTCAGAGGCAGGAAGGTAACTGCATGCCAATACAGCTGTATGAACCACAGGACAAAAGGGATTCAACAGGAGCTCTCATGAGCAGGACCTGACCTTGAAGGCTCAGCTGTAGTAAATCAAGGATAGTGTTAACAAACACATGGCTCTTTGCACAAGCTAAGTCTCAAACTTGCCTCCATCCTCATCCTCCACTGCAGGAATTCAGTCTGAAAGTAACAGAGACATGAATTGCTCTGCCAAATCATATCCAAGCGGAAGATACTAAGTAAAAAAATCAGGTCAGGAAAGAAACACATTGGGGCATAAGAAACCGAGAATAGACTCAGCAGTGGGAGTGGGCTTTGTAACTTAAAAGCGGGAGGTAGTTCTCCTAGGAGCAGCTTTCCCTTCTGCAGAAAGCCACTCTTCCTTAGCCTCTCTCATTGCATGAACTCAGTTAGAAGACTCTCTCCCTCATTCCAGTGGTTGTGTCCCAGGCATTGTGAAATATTAGTGCTGTCAGCATTTGCAGCTGTAGGAAGTCAGATATAAGCCCTAGTGCAGCAGTATGCTGCTGGCAGTGGAGCCTGGCAGTCCTATCATCAGCTAGGGCCTTCAGCACACAAAAAAACCAGTTAAATAAACCACAGACTTGGTGATCAGCAAAAGCCCTGCCTGCTCATTCTGCCTGGAAAGGAAATTCCCTCCTTTTGAGCTGACTGTTAAAGTGCCACTCTTCTCTGAAAAACACCTGATGTAACATGACATCCTCCACCCAAACCAACAAAGCTCCTCAGCAAAAGTTTCAGGGAGTTAAGATAGATGACTGAATCCACACTGGCTCCCCTGCAATAGAGAAGGGGATTTTAAGAGGCACTGATCACTCAGCAACTCCGAGGACAAGCAATACGACAGATGTAAGGGCAAACATGAGGCACTACAGCTCAAAATTATCTCTCTGGGTACTGACCTCCTGCTCTGAACACCCTCTATTCACGGAAGGAGCCACCCTACCTTGCACGTCTGCCTGCTCTGTATTCCTCCTCCCCATTTCGGGGCCAGTGGGGCCTTCATTCTGAGGTTTTGCAAATTGAGTAAACAAAATGTTATTCATCACAAGGCCACATTCAATCCTTGGTGTATGTTTGTAATGATATAGCCAAAACTATCCAGGGGGGAACCCAATGACATGCTTTCACATGAGGGAGAAAGAGCATTACTTATCTTTTCAGGCCTTTATACTGCTCCTGATAAAATCAGTAGGAAATTTGTCTTTGGTTTCAAAGAGTAGAAAGCTGCACTATAAATTTTAAACTGAGTTTTCAAGGTGTTGGGTTTTTTTAACTCCTGCCTTTTTCAATAAACTTGCAAAATGGGACAAGCTTCTTTGCCACCAACAAAAAAAAAAACAAATATAGAACTCATTACTCCTTAGCAGCCATTGTACATCATAGAAGCACTGTTTCTTAAAGGGCATCCCCCTTCCAATGGAGAACTGCAATGCTTTCTAGTAAAATGTCTAAATCTAACTCCTCATTACTTTAAGTTCTCCACCCCGTGGCCAGCCTGACAGCCTTGGAGCCTGTGAAAGGAAGAATGTAATGAGTATACATTAATGTTATACACTTTCCACAGTTCTTGTTCTGGTGTGACCAGATTTATGTATGGAGTAGTTTGAATGTAATTCATCACGATTATACAAAGCATTGACTTCAACATTTCTGCAGGTAGCACCATCTCCAAACTCTCTTAGCCATGGCAGTATAAAGGAACTGCGAAGTGGTGACACAATGTTCATTTGTTTTGGTGGCAAGATTCAATTAAAACAACATAACAGGATCTAAAAAAATACTAATCTGTGAAAAAATGTGAAAGTGAGTTAAGTAAAACCTTCAAATATTCCCTTGTTCATGACAAGCTGTGTGGGCTGACAGCTTGTCCCAAGGGAGTGAGAGGTCTTAGAAAAAGCTCCGCTACAAAAGGACTGGCTGTTAAGGCAAATCCCCACCAGTCGGAGCTCTGAGGAGGGCGAAGCCCAGCTGTTGATGCCCCAACACAGAGAAGACATTGTGAAGGAAATATGGGGGATGAGAATGGCAGTGGAGGAAACAAAATAGGGACTGCCTCCCACACAGGGGAACAACAAACCTGTGAAAACAAGGAAGTGCTTTTTCACTGGACAGATTTTTAAGGAAAAAAGACATATCCCATGACTTTCAAAATGCTACCTGGGCCATTAGTGAACTCCATGCTACCACAGCTTGAGGCGTGGGGGGGAGACGAGAACGGAGGTTATTTAAATCAAAATGGAAATACAAGGAGGGTTCTTTTCAAGTAAGAATTAATTCAATTGCTGCTATCTTGAGAGGGGACAAAAAAAATAATTAGGCGACCTCAAGTATTGCTGACTTCCCATATTCATCCCAAGTTCTGCAATAGCCAGTGTTGTTCCCAGAGCACCAGGGTCCTCAGGCCTTGTCACCAGAGCTCTCATTTCTCAGAGAACTGCAGTTCAATGAAATCATATTCTAGAGCCTTTTTTTTCCCCACACACAAGCTATAGACACAAAGTAATGCAAACTGTTAGAAATAGTCATTTTAGACAGCCTCAGCTGGGAGTAGGTGAAAGAGAGCAAGAGCCATGGAAGGAAATTTGAGTCTCTGAAGCTGAAAGTTCACAGAACTAGGATTATTGAAGGGAAGCAAAGCTCTCTTGTTGGTTTACACTGTCCAGAGCCATAAATGGATTGTAATTGAAAACAATAATAATGATAATTTACATTTAGAGAGTGCTTTTAATCAAAGAACTTAGAGGTGATTTTACATATCTGCAGCCCTCATGTCGTTACAGCTGTCTTTGTAGTTATTCCTATAGCTGTTTCATGGCATACTGTAAAGAAGTCCTGAAAGCCAAAATGCTATGCCCCAGGACACAGTCAGAGCAGCTAACAGGACCACAAAATCCCTCCTCCCAAGCCCCAAGTCTCACTAAAATCCCTGAGATATCTATACTGGCAATGCTGGTAAATGATATGACTATAATGACTAAAGACAAAAGAAAACATTGAAGAAAAATTCAACACTAAAGAAAGATACCGACTTTCCTTATTAAGTACTCTAATGTTGTATCTCTAAGTCTCTTGTTCAGCTCCCAAATTCTAATACATGAGCAGTGAGAGAACAAATTACAAGAGGCCTGCACATGAAAGAATATGTCCCATCTGTGAGGCTGGATTTACTTCTCCAAAACTTTACTTCCCAAGAACCTTCTCACGTGAAGTAAATCCACGAAGGGAGAGGAATCTATTTGCAACATCCATTCTTCACAGTGAATTGCCTAACATGAAGGTTATTCCCACAAAATAAGCAGAGTGTTCAGCTGTGGAAGCATAATTAAAAGACATTTGTGCAATTCTTGGAGTTCTCAAAGAGAAGATGTGGCCAGCAAGACCCGGGACAGCCCATTAGCAGCCTGGTTTTCTCATGACATGAACTTTCTTGCATACCCCATGGCAGTTTCCACTAAGAGCAGTATTGCATTTGTTTAAATTTGCATTAAGAACAGAAATACTTTGTTTCTTAGAAGGCAAAATCCTCCCAGCAATTACTTTACTAGATGAGCCTCTCTGCTTTCATTTTAAAAAAATAAAAGGAGCTGTCTCTGGTGTGTGTCAAGAGCTGCAGGGACTACATGGAGCTTGCGACACCCAATCTACCAAAGAGGTTAAAGGCAGCCCACAGGCCTAAGACAATGCCAGCAGGGCACTCACAGGGATGTGACAACAGAACAGCCACATGGCCCTGCAATATCTCAGACAGCCCTGCCCTGAGCCTCTGGTGGTCTCCAAAGAGTCTGTGAGAAGGGATGCAGTCCCAACAAGCATTATTCCTTACTTTTCCCAACTGCTACAGCTCCTGTCTGGGCCTGGTAATGCTGAAGTTCGTCTCTCTGAGCACAATTAAACAGAATAAAATATCAGGTTTAGCATCAATAATGGCTAAGACAGCTCACCTCCAAATGTCCCACCAAGTTGCACAGCCCTGAACACGATGGCATCCCTGTCACTCACAGAACAGGCCTTTGTCTTGAAACACTGAGACAGAGCCAGGAACGGGATGTACCATGCGTTGCTTTAACATATTCAGTTTCTTTTGCAAGGTCATCTCCTGTGTTGGCAATTCTATGCTCAGGAACTGACAGCAATAAAAAACACACAGCCCAGCTGAAGTGATGCTGGATGGGCCCTTGCATTGTGAAAATTACAAATTTGCAACACAGTGCTGCTTAGCAGCTGCATCCACAGGCCTCGCAGCACTGTGGGCACCCTGTGAACTCTAATAAATGTGGCAGAACAGATCATTAACTACCAGACCTATGACAGATTATTTCTTGTGAGGCACCATATACTTGTATCAAAAATAGGTGTGCTGCTTTTGAACAAATCACATGGAGACAGAAGTGTTCCTGTTCCCAAAGGCCTCACACACCAAGTTACACTATCTCCACTGAACTACCATAGCTGACTACACAGAAATCACCTTTGTTGATGCTGATACAAAGAAAACTACATTAACACAGAGAGAGTTTGGGAATCCCAGAGTCTCTTTCCCCAGCTCCCAGTTGCTACTTGATTACAATTTTCATCTCAAAACCCCAGAGAAAGAGCTAGGGATTTAAAACATATTATCAACATTATAGCAACATTTGTGGAACTTGGATGTAAGTAGAAAAGCAGTCACAGGGAAGACTTTGGAGGAATTACTTGAAATTTGGTCTGTGTGCACTGCTGGAATGCTTAATGCTTCTCCAACAAAGTTCCAGTTTAGTTTTACAAGCATGGCAGCCTTTGCACATTAGCACATGTTATGTGAAACATCATCCTGCTTTCCCAAAATAGCAGCTCTAATGAGTTTCATGGTAGCTGTCCCGCTGATCAAACGTGGGTTTATGAGCAATGCAAGGAACCAACAGGGTGCCTGCGCCCGTGCATCAGCCCAAGTGCAGGCACACTGCAGAATGGCTTCTGCCCGCACAGGCACTGTTTGCTGGCTAATGAACAGGAAGACACAAATACAGTCACACTGCAGTTCATTAATAAGTTCAGATGAAGTAGTAACAACCTTTTGAAATTGTTCAACAAAATCTTTCAAAAATGTAGTAGTCTGGATACACCTTTTTATTGGAAAACAGAAGCTAAGGCTCATTGGTACACAGATGACAAAGGTTAAGCCTCTCTCCTCCAGCGGACATACAAGAGATGGAAGGAAAGAGACAAGAAGATAGACTGCTCTCCCTTCTTCCACTAAATGCACACAAGCCCCTTCAGAAGCCAGCAGTAAGCCTGGGCTCCACCTGAGGGCATCATCTTGACGCAAGGACACACATGAGGTTTATATGCAGTACTGAATCCCTAAATGGGACTCCTAATACTTATCTTCTGTTCTTTAAGGCTCCTGTAACGGGGCACAGGAGCTGGGCAAAGCAATATGGCTCATCAGGAGATACCAATTACTGGTATAACTGGAACTTCAAGAGCCTAAAGAAATTTCTCTGGCAAGGTGGATCACATTGGTTCTATGGGAGCATGAAAAGCGGACAACATGCTGTAATCCCAACTCCTAACATGTGATCAGACACATACTAGTCTTCTATTCAAAACACCACTAGTTTGCCACATGACAAGAAACACACTCACACAACCAGAGAGAGAAGTGGAATGACAAAAAAGTCACCTTGGTCCATGACCAGGGTGAAGGCATATGGCCATAGCCTGTAACATAATTGAGTGAGGTGCTGATAATGCAACTACAGCAGAAACATCCCAAGCACACAGCTGTAAATCCAAGAGCCTTTATACCACAGAGTCCAACATACTGCCATCATAGAACGAAAGAGTTTTTCACATATGACAATTACACAAGAAGGAATGCCCCATCAAAATACCCAGGCACTCTGCAAATCACTCCCCGCCTACAGCTGCATGGCCTTTGAAGCAGCAGGTTGCTGGCCTTGAGCTGGATGGATTGATTATACAGCCTAAGTTGGACATGAGTGGCAAGACTTTCAATTGGGCAAACCCACCACAGAAGGACAAAGAAGTATTGCCTTTATTAGATAGTTTTTAAGCTCTCCCCACTACCCGAAGAAGCTCAGCAAGGTGAACTGCTATGTTGCCATCAATTTCCCCTTACAAGCTCTATTTCCCGGGAGGCAGGAACTAGGCCTAGTTACTGTAATCAGGCCCCAGCTCATAAGATCTTGCCCTCCTTTCTGCACTGGGAGCAAATTTACCCTGGTATTCATTTCCTCAGTCTCTCACTATCACACATACAATTAAGTTCAGCTTCTAAAAGTTCTACCTGTAATTGGAGCCAGCTGCAACCTTTCTGACACATACTAATTGCCAGTAATGATTTAAGTGCAGTCAGTTCACGTGCTGCAATTGTTTTAAATAAAGGAATCTCTCGTACCTTTTCCCTGAGAAAAATCTGTTAATGCTGCTGACTTATCAAATCCTCCAGTCACCTGTTTGCCATCATTTTCATGAGCTGATAACGTGTTTATTAGAGCCATAATATGCAGGTGGAAGCATAAAGGTCTCATTTGGTAGAGTATGAATTCTGTCTCATATATCTGTATGGAAAAGCTTGGTCTCACCCTTCAGCTGTGCCTCAGAAAAGAATAAGTTCCAAAATAGTATCTTTTTATTATTTTCAAACGGAATATTAGTTCTTTTAAGCTCAGTACATATCTCAAAATACCATTTGGATGTGCATGACAGGTTGGTTTTTGTTAAGCTCCAGATATCATCACTGCCTATGGTAAATCTATCTAGCCTTAGTTAATTTCCATGTAATTGTATTCTCCTTTTAATTATTTTTCATATATAAAAGCAAGTTCTACAAAATAATAAAATGTCATGTGGATTCTATAAGGCTGGTTTAAGAGTGAGTCCCACAAACTATTTTAGTTTCCTGCAGAAGACCTGACCTGAGATATTGCAGACAATACTCTTCTGGCAGAATGAACCAAGAATCTCTTTGTAAGTTTTCCTTTCCTTTCCTCAGTGTTTGGGGGTTATGGTTGGGGTTTGTGGGTTTTTTGGGGGGCTAGATATTTCAGGAGTGGAAGTGTCTGGTTGTTTCTTAAGTCATGCTAGGAAAATTACTATAGTCTGTGCACTGGGCTTATCAGTCTACTTTTTCCACCACTGAGTTACTCACAGTGGACAACCAGGTAGCAAATGGATGTTCTGCTGCAGCTGAATTCACTGGCCCTTTGTCTGGCCTATGTGTGTGTTGTACTGAATGCACTTAGCTCCTGAGGCAGCATATACTAAAATCCAGCCTTAAATGGGGTCTAACCCAGGTATCAGTCATCTCCAGAAAGGCATTCATAACTCTCGCCTCACCTGTGAGATTCTGCAGGAGAAAAAAAAAATGTATGGACCAGAACTGAAGTGAGGATGTTCTGCCAAATATTTTTAACTACCTAAAGGAGAAGAGAAATAAGTAAAAAAAAAGAAAAGTACTGACCAGCCACTCAAGGAATCAAGGAAGACTTTTCATGTGAAAAAATAAGCCTGAATCCAAAGAGAAAATGTATAAGAAAGGGGAAAAAAACTGTTAAAAAGAAGTAAAACGAAAACCTAAATTATGTTTGGGACAAACTTTCCAAGTACAAGAGGAATTTAATCTGAGTTAGGATTCCTTGAATTGGCTCCTGAAAATATAAAGTAGGGGTCTAATTCTAGGACAGTATGTGGTTTACTATAAAACAAATCTAGCATATAATAATTTCCTTCCACAATTCCCATGACTTGTGGCACAGACCCAAACCCTCTTCCATGATTCACGTCCAAACCTCCCAGGAGAGATGTGATGGCCAGATTGTTGGTTTTAGTGTATGAGTAGTTTGGGTGAAATGACAAATGCTAGCACTCAGTCATACTGTGGAGAAGAGATGACCACAGTTATGAGCAAAGGGCAGAGCTCCACTGGCACTTTATTATTAGCATCTTGAATATGCGTAAAAAAGTTGTGGTTTTTTTAAGGTAAATAACATTTTCCTACCTAACTGGCCAGTCCTCAGGGACGATTTGTTAGTCATTCCACAGCATGGGCCAATTCCTCTTTTCCAGAGAGGAGAACAGAATGTCTCAGCAGATCCAGTAGTCTACTGGGCTGATGTTCCGAGGCGCCTTACAACTCCTAAAGTCTGCTTCTATGCCCAGTAATCTCCTGAATCTGCATTTTACACAAACTCTGAGCCAGTGCTGACCATGCCCAGACTAACACCTCCTGGAATAGCCTTCCGTACCGCTGAAAACCTTGCCAGAGTAAATAATGTACCAGTTTGCTGATGCAGCCTATTCCAGAACTCCTCCTAGCTTTAACCTTTCCAAATAGTCCCTAAATGTAAAATACAGTTAATCTATGCCTCTGACTCAACAGATTATTCATTCCAAATTTTACGTTTGTTGTTAATTACCCCCTTTTTCTTCCTGTTTGCAGATTAATCACAGATCAGTCCATCAAAACATGCAGAGAAACAAGTCCCAGCCTCATGATCTTTGCTCACAACTCATTGCTCCTGATACAAGAGTGATCATTTCTACCACATGTTATTTCCTCCATGTCCCTGACTGCTTGGCTGAAATTCTTGAATTGAGAAGAATACTGACAAGTATCAAATAATGTATGCACCTTTGACACAGCATTGCAGAAAAATAAAAAGGCATTTCTACTAAAATTTGTAAGCATTCCAGATTCACCAGTTTTTCTAAAAATACCTTTTAGATATCCCAGTATTAGTAAATGAAAAAGAACTGGAGAATACAAAGAAAAAAATAATGAAGAAAGAAATGAAAAAACCTTGCAACATTTGACTGTAAAAGCTATCATTGGAGAGATCATATTATGCAGTTAGTTCTATCTAACCACCTCACCTAAAACTTGTGGCAGTTAGAGATAATTCAACAGTGGAAAACAGAAAGGCAGAGGTCTGCCTCAAAGGGCCAGCAACATCCTTTTTCTTCTCTCAGAGCAGTTCCTACTTCATATGAGGTGTCCCACATGCCCATTGGACTACAAGCTCTAAGTAGGAGCACTGAGCCAGTTATTCCTGTTTTTGAAGGGGAAGTGAGGGGAGAGACAGGAGGAGGCAAAAATGATGGTGACTGCTGGAGAAGCAGAATTTGAAGATCAAGATTTCCCAACTGAGATTAGAAGAAAAGATGACTGAAAAAAGAATTATGTCTGCTTTGATATTTTCTGACACCTCCCAAAATGTATCTAAACAGCACCGGTCTTATCAGATAGAGGCACTGAGAGATGGATGTGAGCCAGCTGACAGCCATATGAGCAGAAGAGGGCAAGGGACAGGCAACATGAAAGCTCAGGCTACTGCAGAGCAGGGGAAAGCATATTCTGCTATTTCCCAGGCAGCCCCTTAAGCATGGAGAAAGGAGAGGAATACCACAGAATCAAAGTAGGCCATGCCTGAACCCCTGGGTGATAAACCTTTAAGGACAGGGTAGAAAAGAATTGCTTAGAGCCATTACAAACCCAGCAGTGCTGAGTTCAGCCTGGGCCAAGGCACTCCAGCCCAGCTTGCCAAACTTGGAAGTGGCTCCATACAAACCTAAGCAGTCTGTTACCTTCCTATCTGATGGGCTCTTTATGCAGTTCCTCCATCTCCCACGTGTGAACAGTTGTAATGTTATGTTCTTACTTGCTGTAGGATACCAGAGCCATAAGAGCAGTGGAAAGGCTGGAGAGAAATCAGGACAAGAACCTAGGATTAAAGAAAAATGCCTAGTTAATTGTCATTAATAAAACAGCCTAAACAGAGTTGCAAGTTTCTGTATTTATCATGTGAACTTCCCTTGAAAACAAACAACCCCTAGTTCCCTGAGGACTTTTCCAACAGTCACTGAAGATATCTAATGAGGCAATATTTAAGAGACCTAATTATAAGAAAAAATAAACCTCGATAACCATCTTATCCCACATACAGCTCAAATATGACTCAGAGTTTATTTTAATAATCCTCTCAGGTTAACACAACACAGTCCAAGCTACACTGTAGCAATGCAGCTACTGAGAGATCATGAAGAGGAGCTAGGAAGTCACCCACAACAGGATGCCTGACCAAACAGAGGTGAAAGACCAGAAATGTGCTATGGAGGGCTGCAAATAGCAGCCTTGAGAAAGCAGGGCTTTGCATTACAAACTCATATCATTATATCAATTTTGGCCACTTTGCTGTGATCACCTGTGTCAACAAGGCATTTCCTCTGTTCTGTACCTTGAGCTACATTGCTGCACCTGCCCTTGAGGGAGGAGTTATTGGATTAACCCAGCTTCCTCTTATCTATGTTTACTCACCAAAATTACTCTGCAGAGAAAACTCCCTGAATCAGTCCCAGAGCTGTAGTTTCACTCATATGCAAAAACTCAGATGCAGCATTAAACATGCAGAGCTTAAAAAAAAAAACAAAAAAGAAAAAAAAAAATTGAAAAAAAGAGTCACTTCATTGTGAGTAACCACCACAAGCCAAGCTGGGTGAAGTCACTGGGGATTTTTCTTTCCAGCACGCCCACACCGCTGTGACTCTTTCAGAGGGACAGACACCTGCATTGCTGCTGGGCAAAGGCAAACCTTTTTTCCCCACTTTCCCTGAACTGGAGGAGAAGAAAGTGGGTAACCGCCAGAATAGAAAACAGGTTCAGACATGTTACTTTTGCTGCTTGTGTTGGGCCAATAGCCAAAAAAAAAAAAAAAAAAAAAAAAAGGTGGAGTCATAAGGAATTCTGCTTGCTAACACTAGTGTTGGCTTTGCTCCAAACCCATGACCCTTACAACACGTCGCTATAGGATTGCTGGGCAAGCTGGTAGAGTCACTGAAGCAAGAGAGAGAAATCCCCAGATTTCCTACTGTGTGTGATTCTGCATAGTGTGAGCTAACCATAACCCCCCTGAGATACCTCTTGGTTTTAGTCTCAAAATGGGCCCAAAAAAAGATACACACACACAAAAAAAAATTAGAACTACACAACATTTATCTTTCAAGCAAATAAATTCTGATAGCCAAAAACAACAGACTCCAGCAACATTTTGCTACTTAAAGCAACCTTCCAATCCTGAACTGGGGATTAAAACCTCAGAGCTGTGTGCCCAATTGCTGATGGAGCGAGATACAGCTCTTAGTGAGTCTTCCCACTGAACAATCGGTTTCTTCAAGGTGAGCAGAGATTTCAACTGAAGGATAAACAGGAAGCTGTTAATGACAACCTTAAAAGGTTAGATAAGGAAACAGGTTCCAAAGTACCTTATATTTATCTACTTGGCTTTCACCTGCAGATACTTGTCACTACTTACTGCCTCCTCTGCAGGTCATTAATGACCCACCATGTTGCTTACAGAAGACTTCACAGTAAGTCGTTTGTGTGAAAGAACTGTAAACTCATATCTACTTGGGAAAAATTGAAAATATTCTCCTTAAAAGCAAAGGAAACGGGCTACTTCTCTCACCTGTAAATGGTAATTTGCCTCTGCTGAGACCATTCTTTAATAATATAAGCCTGTACTTAGTCTAAACCAGTGACTTGCATCTTAAACCCAGGAACCCCAAAGATACTCCTTTGGCACATCTGCTGAACCTTTAACATACTGTTTTCTAAGGAACAGCATTTTTTCACAGCATCCTGAAGCTCAGGAAGCTCTCATCATGACATCAGGGCCAATTCAAAATTCAGTGAAGGCAAAACATACTGATGTAACTGATGTAAGTTAAAGTTGGATCTTGCAGCTTTCTAAGTTCTTGTGCTGCTTCTGCAGCAAATCCTGGTCAAAACCAGCCTACGCCAAACTGCAGTTTCAAAGAAATATGCCACCATTTTGCAAAAGCGAGAAGGAGAATAGGGTATCAGCACACTGAAATATTTTCTTAGCCTATCTTTCTAAGTACTTATACCAGTGCTTCTGAAGTCCCCTTCTTTTGTCAAGTGGAAAATTTCTGAGATTCCAGAGGCCCACATGTGACTTGGCTAGAAAAATGCAAGGCCCAACCTTTTAGCACACAGGCCACCCACATGAAGAGATCACTCACAGGACCTGGGATAAGAAGTCTGAACTCTCAAATAAATCAAGAGTTTGACCTTGGGTGGTTTTAGCGGGGCTTAGAATCAAATCTAGGGAGTCAAACAGACATGAATACTGTGGCCCTTTGCTGCTACAGCTTCCTGATAGGAGAAGACAATGATCAATGTTGAAGAATAACTCAGCTAACAGGAATGTAGTGTTGACAGAGGTATACTGGAATACTAGATATTTTAAGTTGTAGAGAAGAGGAGATGGGAAAACAGTTTCTCACCAGAGGAAGGAAAATTAGGACAGAAATTAAAAAGAGTAATTGACAAACAGCACTCTCAAATACAACCTGCTAAGCTGAGAGGACCTCCATACCTACAACATAGAATGTATCTAAGGTGTTGTGATGACTTGGTACCACATCATTTTCTGGTTGTCTGTGAGTTTACACAGCTGCAAGACAATCATTTTCCCCAATAAAATCATTCAGCAAGCAAGTTTCTAGTGATTCACTCGACTTCTAAAATAAACACTATCACAGCTGATTATAAGCACTTACCCGTGCTGTAACTGCTGTCATGTTCAGATACACAGGAGTATAACACTACCTTCTATAACAATACCAGAAAAATGACATTCATTTTCTAAGTCAAGCAAGGTCTTACTTCCAGCTTGAGGGCATTCAGCTGTCTGCCTGTAATATGGGAACTTTTGAATGTCATCTCCAGGCAAGCCCAATGCTCAGGAAAAGTTCTACAAATCAAAGCACAGACCATATGATTTTGATGACAACCCGCTCACCCAAAGAGAAAAGTGCAGGATGCATGCAATCCCTTGCCTCTCCCCAGTCAAACCGATACCTTCATTTCCCCCTGCAATGGTTTATATACTGAAAAGAAAAATAACAATGGCTATTAACCATCTGTTTCTCACCCCATTACAGCTAAAATATGGTCAACTGAATAATTTACTTCTTTTTGCTCTGCCTGGGAGATAAGACTGGCAGGAAGGAAAATTATATTCCCAGTTCCTAGCAAAGGAACAAATAAGGGACCTTAAGCAAATAAGAGAGAGATGAGAGAGAGAGATAAGGAGACCCCTGTTTTCTGGTAGAGATGGAAGTGGGGATATGGCAAGCACAAGAAGGCAAACCTGCAACCAGCAGAAATGTCTGAAGAAGCAGTAGATGGGAGAGGAGCCTGGAGAGACCCCCAGGGGAAAAGCATGGTGCAGGGAGGTCTCAGTGCCATATTCAGGGGCTGCAGAATACACACCACATGGTGATTTTCAACAATATCACTATTTTCTAAAACTAGTTAACAGGGTCCCCCTGACAGCCTGAGAAGTTTTTATGAGACAGATTTGGTGAAGTGCGTTGAAATGAATTCATGAGAGGTGCTGGACTTCCTCTGAGTTGTGAAGAGCCCTTGAGAGGCAGAAAGAGATGGGGTAGGCAAAGCTACAGGCTGACTATCACACCTGGGGACAGCCAAGGAGCATGCTGTTGGCCTGCACGTACACTGAGGACTGGTGCCTGCTGATAAAGAGGCAGCATTTTTACCTCAGGGTAGCCAACATGCATGTCGAGGTAAAATAACAGTGACAATGAGGCACTACAAGTTCTACCATGAGGTGACTTGCCAAGATGAGTATTGTACCCTGCCTGGAGTTGACCTGAGGGAGTTTACCTCATGGTAAAACTAATGTGTGTTGCCTTCACTGAGATTTCTTATTCAGATAGTTGACATGTACCTTTGTTACCCTGAGGAAAAACCACTCAGGTTTTTCTGACAGTGAAAATGTGATGATTCACATCTTGGTGCCCTGTTCAAGAAACTGAAACCATTTTGCATTTGCTCTGGGTGTCATTAGTAATTTTTCTTCACTTACTTTCACTTAAAAGCCTATAATTTGACCAGTACACAGATGCATATGCTCACCAGACAAGCTTCTGCAAATTTTGCAAAGAATTTTTTCATATACTACAGACGTACTTTACTTTTCATTTCTGCACAGAGCCATGTTTCACCATGTCATTTTCTTGCAAACAGTTAAGAGGAAATTAACACAACACAAATTAAATTTTTAACCAAAATCACTCTGGAGGAATAACCCATCTTCTTCTTTTAATTAAAATAAACCTTATTGTTCAGCATTTAGAAAAAGAATTAAAAGGCAACACGCAGGTGAAAACCCTTTCATGCATACGTAACTCATTATTCTGCTCATGTGCCAGTATCACAACACACCAAATAAATACATATTAAGCTTTTTACAAGCATTAATTATTGAGAAGAAAGCTAAATTCTTGCATTAGTATTGTTAAAACATTATCAGAAGCTTCCAAACTAAACTGACTGGGGATCAATTTCATATTCCTCGCATCCCTCAATACGTATGCTGGGCAATAACTGTAAGCAATTTAGGGTAAGGATGGCCCTTCCTTGTTTAAGAAATGGTCAGTACCGTATATAATTTCACTCCCACTTCACTGTAAACAATGATCAGTGACAATTAATAGCAATCTTTATGGTTTATAAATCCTTTATAAAGGATTTTAGAGAGAGGTCTTTTAATTAAAGTAATCTTTGCCTCTCTATAGAAATATAGCATAGGAATTAGATTGTTTTTAATGTGCCTTCTTCAATCAGGCAAGATAGAACAGGCTGGTCAAGTTTTCTCTGACCCTCTTCCACACTCTCCTGCCCCAGTAAAATGACCTTTCCCACTCCATGGTACCATCAGCAGCCAGCAGATGGATACAACTGGTGGAAGGTCTCCCATTACAACACTCTACAGGGTTGTGCATCTGCACACAGCAGTCAGAAACACGTGGTATGCCTGCGTTAAGCATTTTGTACTCAGCGGTAGATAAGCTCTCAGCTGCTACCCCTGGCATTTCCCACCAGGATAACAGAATACATCTGCAGGCACATTCTGGCCGAGATCCGACGACTCACGTCTGCCCTGCACCATCATTTCGAGTGCCTCTGCCCTTTGCACGATCACATTAGGACTTCAAGAATGTGGGAGACTTATGCAGCTACATCTCAACCCTTTCAAAAGGCTAAAGCTTTCCAGGCTCCCAGCTACACAAACACTGAGGGTCTGTGTAGAAATAGTTTTGTAGTCACAACTACTGCAGTGATAACGAACACAGAGGCATAAAAAACACCTTATTCATCTCCCAGAGCACTTCGAAGGTCAGAAGCATTTTTCCATCTGATTAATTTGTTTTTGCTATAGGAAAAATTTATGGATTACGTAGTTGCTCTGAGTTGGAATATGCAAAGACGGTATTAGCAACCAATGCATTATACAACGCAGTAAAAGATGGCCTGGGGTTTCTTCTATTTCAGAGGTTTGGGTCATGCTTCCAACCTTTATTGTACTGATAGAAAGGCAAAAAAATTAGTATCCTAGTGAAAGCCAAGATTCTCATTGCCATTACCTTCATTTGGGAGCTAGAAAAATGTCAAGTATTGCAAGAATCAAAATGCAAATCAGAAGGGAAAACAACCAACAATCCAAAGGAAGACCAAATCTGCCATGCCACACCAGGCCAACCCCTCATGTCCAGCATCCCACTCCTAGAAGAAGCATTTAATCACTGCCTGGGATTTAGAAAAAGACAATAACCCCATAATGCACCTGACCAATTATGAAATGCTGTATATGGATAAGGGAAAATCCTTCCTGATCCCTACAGAGACTAGCCAATGTGCTCATACATGAGATTTAATTAAGCCTGTATTATTACTTCAAATGTTACAACTGTTCATAATGTTTTCTAGGCGCTTTTCAATCCAGCATGGCATTCACATTTACAGCCTCCCGTGGCTCAGAAGTCCACCAGCTCAACCTCATGCGGTGAGGCACCTTCTGTGGATAAATGAAATTTACTGGCCATTTTGCCTCATTTTCTTAATACAACACCATGTCAGGCAGAAATCTATAGCTTTTTTGGTGATGTCGCCCACCTCAGGCAGTCACCTCCAAGTCCACACGGATGTTGGCTGGGTGATAGAGCAGGGAGGTTGAGAGGAGGAAAGGAAATCATTGAAAAGGTGCACCAGGACTAGCAACACAATCCCATCTCAAGCTTGCCTAGACACCCTGAGTTTGCCTGCATGTGCAAAATTAGGATTATATCTATAATGGTGCAATTATTAATTAAAAACAATAATTAATTATATTATTGGTACTTCAGCCTCCCTTCTACAACTTCCTCTGCTTCCTGCCTCTGCAATCCCACAAAAATTTACTTTTAACATGGTGAAAGCAGCAGATAAGAGAGAAACGCAAAACCTCAGGTCCAACTATAAAGAGAAAAGGAAGGAAGGAAGAGGGAAGGCAACAAGTTAATAATTGTTCAGAATCTGAAGTCTACAGTAAAGAGGGAAATAGTTTTGTTCTGTTAAACAAACACCTTACTAATGATAGGGTCTCCTGCCCATTTCCCACAATCCTCTGGATAATTTAAAAAATAAAAAAGGATCTGTAGGTTCAGCCTGTGCCTTACATAAAGTCAATTCTGAAGAAAATTACTTGGAGGGGGAAGGAAAAAGGGGAACTGACAGGGAAGTCAATTCAGAGAAGAAAATGTGTTTTTGGAAATTCTCCTCCCTAGAATTACACGGTACCTCATTTTGGAAACTCCAGAGTAATGTTTCAGCAGTCCTGGAACAGAGTGAGACCCTTGGCAATGCCAGCTGACAATCTGCCCCAACTGCGGCTGCAGCGCTGCAGAGCCGGCGGGGCCCGGAGCCCCGCAGCCCATCGGCTGACTGCTGGGGCCACATCTGAACTGGAAACAGTTTTCTACAGGGGAAACAGAAACTTCCAATGGAAGTTTTTGCTTTTGAAGGAATTAGGTGTCTTCCTGTAAATCTGTATGACTGCAAAGCAGCTTATCAATAAACCAGAGTGAGTTCAGCAGAAGTCCACCAGCACTGAAGCACTTGCCCAATGTGCAGGGGCTGAAGGAGGTGGGCTTGTCCAGCTTGAAGAAGAGATGGCTTTAGAAAAACAGCAGCCCCCAGTGCTTGTGAGGATGACCAGCAAGGAGGCGAAGGCACGTTCTTCACAGTGGTACATAGTGGGAGGGCAGCGAGCGTAAGTTGCAAATCTGAGGAAAATATTTCTTCACAATAAAAGCCTTTGAAATCAAGCAGGGGAACAGGATGTCCAAAGAGATTATGCAACCTTCATACCTGGGGGTTTTCAGTACCTGACTGGACAAAGCCAGGAGCAATTTGGTCTGATCTTTTATCGGACCCCATTTTGAGTAAAAGGTTTGAGTAAAAGGGACCTTCTAAGGTCCCTTCTAACCTGAATGATCTTATGATCTTAAAACTCTCTTCCTGCTCCACCAAACACAGATTTAAGAACTGAACCATTTGGAGCAGATGAACTCATTCAGATGCAAACCACATCATCCCCTTGCATTTCCTTTAAATTGTGTTAGAAATCATTTAGCTTATCATCATCATCATCAGTGCCCATCTATCTGCAGGTTGTGTGACTAGAGAACTCATCAAGTAATTCTGTTATCTGACACTTGTTTATAAACCTTTCTACAGCATTTACAAATGCTGTGCAAACAGTGCACTAACGATAATGAATCAAGGCTCCCAGAACATCCAGACCACACCCTGCAACCACCGATTCCCTGCAAGGCTTTGGAGAGGCTCTAGCCCATCCCTTTAGCTGTTTTAGTTGTGTGTCTTTATGAATTGTATCGCCTGTGATACTGAGGGGCCTGTTTGCCCTCCAGCACGGTATCATTAGGCTTTACTATCTTTACCTATCTAAAAGTTTTGAGGAGCAAGCAGAGCAAATGCAGCTGTCCTGTTTTAGGTACTAATGCTTTTCTTCCTGTTAATGTCACACTTGTGTAATCTGTCAATATCAAACAAGCATATAGTATCTAGTGAAAGACTTAGACAAACTCTCAGCAGTCTTGAGATCAGCATCTGAAATGTGAGGATGTTCAGCACACAACAATAAATGCACTGGTCTATATGGGTCCTGAGGTCATTAAAGTCCAATGCAAAGTATATGAAGTCACTGCAAAGATTATAATAAAACTTTACGGGTTTTGGAACAAGCAAACAGAGCCAGAACAGCAGATTGCTATGATTTTGAAGAGCTTTGTCATTTTCCCCTGTTTGGCAAAGTAAAATGTTAAGAATAGGAAATCAGGGAAAAACAAAATAAAGGCTTCGGACTTTTCACTGTCCTGTAACACAGTAACATCACTCTCTCCAAAGTACTCATCTCTGCAACACCTCTGCAAGGTAAATACAGCACCCTTGTTTTACAGATTCGGAAGTGAGGCACTGGAAAACTAAGTGATACGTTGAAAACCATACAATTGAACAGAGAATTTAATCCAGGTCTCCCAAATCCCAGGCCATTATCTAGAACTTGTAGACATTGTTAACATATATTTTCTTACAAAACTTCAGGTGTTTTGATCCTCAGAACAGGTCTGCAAAGATTTTCTAAAACACTTAATCTTCTCTCAATTTACCAGGATTTCAATTTTTCAAAATTTAGACAAACATTTGACTGACATGTAACACAGTAAGTGTTCAAACTAGATCACTTTTGAACACTGTGAAGTGGGACTACCCTGAAAATTTTTAATTGCATGTGCTTTCCCTACATTTTTATTTCTATTTTTGTACAAGAATAAACCATTGCTAGTTGAAAAGGTGCAAAGACTGGGGTCATGGTGTCTAGAAACTACAAGATTAGACAAGTAAAATCTACCACAACACCTGCTGCTCTTCTAGATGCCCCACACACGGCACGTTTAGCAAGAATTACTGAGTCAAGAGATACCTAATTAGCACTTAGTCTGCATCTGACCTTCTGCATCTGACCCAGGTGCAGAAATGAATATGATAGCTGAAGTTTCAGTTTTCTAGCTTTCTGTTTTTAATGAAAAAACTGTTTTTCTGTCAAGCAAGAGTTTAATGGAAGGTTTTTTTTGAGCAGTCCCATTGCCAAGTGCTCTCAGGGCCCATTAATTCACCCAGTAAGGGCATTTAGTGTCTCTAAGTGCTCAATACTTTTGTACTTGACCCTGGGATCAACATAACATGATATTCAGAGGCAGAAATGTAGTTCCAAGCAGTGCAAAACCTAAAAGTGTTGATGCACATTCACATTTAACTGGGATGGATGAAGCATTCACCATGGCCAGCTGTCCGTCTTTGGAAGCTACCATCCCAGGGAGGCTTTAGCAGAACAAGCATCCTCCCTTGAGTCAGCAGGGTTTACAGCCTGAAGTCAGCAGGAGCTCACAGGAGGACAGCAGGCTCTCAGCTCCCTGGCCGGGTGCAGGCACACATCACATCCAGCCGGCCCATGGCGAGGCACTGGGTGGGGAGGGAAGGGAGCTGGGAGCCGTTTCTGCTTCAGCTGCCTCTGACTGAACTCTCACCAAGCATGAGTCAACACCCAAAGCCGGTTAGTGGGCTGCCAGCATACAGCTCTACTGGTTTATAAAAAGGAATGGCCCTATAAAAATAGTTAGGGCTCAAACCTTCAGCATGCACATCTGCTCTTTGAGACAGACTCTAAGGTCACTTTGAAGCACAAAATTAAATACATGGCTAGTGAAATCCAAGAAAAATGACTGCCTTTCCCCTTGTGTCTGAACTTTTATCTCCTCATCTGAACATTTTGCAAAAAACAACAGAAAACCTATTATAAAGATTGCTGGTGCATGAAATGATTGAGAAATATTTGCAGTTTGAAAGCAGTTTCACTTCCTGCCTGATACCACAATGAAGCTTTTTAATAAAGTTAACATCACTGTTATTTGTTTTACATCTATGTCCCTATTTTGTCTGTTTTATATTTCTTGAATACGTATGTTAAAAAAAATTAAAATAAAATAAAAACACATCTCCTAAAGCCAGAAGGTCCAGAGATTTATTGTAAGTCACACTGCTGATAATGTAATAATGTTTCTAATAATAACACTTTATGCTTACACTGTAGAGCAGCTTTCATCCAAATACTTCAGTGCATCCTACCAATTTTAGCTAAGCTACCTAAATATAAGCATACCATTTAACAGCTGGGCAGCCTGAGAGATTTTGTGACCCTCTTTCCACAAGCACAGAGGCTGAAAAAGTATGTTATGGAGTCCTGAGTTAAAATACTCCAGGAATCATTAAACTATACTGCCTGTGCAACACCTATTCACAGTAGTTAAGCTCTAGAGCTGATAGAATACTAATTAAATTAATTTTGCGAATGCTTGTGTGCTGCTATTTGTAAGGTTGTGTTCCAATATGCGGACAAGCTGTTAGATAGTCATAAAATGTATTTGTGAGTTGTGAAAGTAATGAATTTAAGCATGAATAACTATCTAAAGACTGTCCTACGAAATAGAAAACATAACAAAAAGCTATCATATGTCCCCTACTATTATTTTTGGTTACTTAAAATGTTTCAGCTGCCCACTCAAAAAGCCACGTGAGCACTATCGTAATCTTGCAGGCTCTGTCTCTTTCTAGAAACTACTTGCACAGTGTCCAGAATAAAAAAGCTAAATTTGTTCATTACATTTTTAACCAATACAGTTAAATACAAACCCAAATACCATTCTGACCGACAAAGGAATTGCTACAGGGATGGCTGGCCAATTGTTCTTGCTTTTAGTTCCAAAGGAGACTCTCTGGTTTCTTTGACAGCCTCTTCCAAGGTGGTGCAATTGGCAGTGGTAGCGTGGCCATTACCCCATTAAAATCACACAGCCAAACTTTGGTAACACAGTGATAACCCAGCCCATGCTCTGCACTGCCTCAAAGGTCATGTTTCTTGCATCTTTTTCTGAAGCCATCTGGGGGCACCTGTTGGCTGTTGGACTTGCTGGACCCTGCACCAGTTCTTGCAGGATGATGGACATTCTTATGTAACTAAGTAATGTGACATGTATGTTAAAAATATTTTTTTAACCATTTTCTTCATATATGGAAAGTTAGACGTGCATATTTAAACGAAAGGCTTTTATTTCTATAGGGCTAAATGAGCTGCAAGATCCACACCAAAATATGATCATGGTTAGTGACAAACGTGGGAAGCATGCAGTAAGATAGGGTGTGAAGGGCAGGAAGCAAAGATGGTATCTGAGTGACTCATGTGTGCCTCTGTCTTCTGAACAAAAAATTTATTGCCCAGGGACAATCCCAGAGTGAGCTGGTGTGAAACCATCATAATATGTATATTCCTTCTGCCTAGGTAGACCTGTGTACTTTAGATTCTTCCAGTGCAGCACACTGGAAGGTTTATGCACCAGGACCTGAAACAACTGGAAAAAGCAGAAATCCTAGAGAAAGGCTTTTTCTGATGTGAAGAGTTTTCCTTCCCCTTCCGGGAGTCCTGACGGCAGTCTGAGGCTTTCACTGCTCTCTGTCTCAGCTCGCACACAGCTCGCTCACTGCCCGCCATGGCACAGGGAAGGGCTGAACAGCCAGCGAACATGCAGGATTTGCAGCACATGTTTCCAGGTGGGCACTGTCACTATGGGACCTGCAGAATCCCCAGTGCTTTGAAATTCTGCTTTTATCCTTCCTTCTTTCTTTAAGCATACCATTCCTTTTCCATTTCCCGATCTTAACTATGCACTCAAACACACAGAGATCATCAGGTCACCAGGGCAGGGCTGGGCTGGCAGTGTCCCTCTGTGCACGCAGACTTGTGCACGCACATGCAGGATGGCCATGTTTCAAGCAAGACACCAAGAGTGGACAACAATTCAAGCAGAATATATGAAGGGAAATGTGTAAATTGGAGGACAACTTTTCCCTGTTTCAGCAGGAAAAACAGGGTCAATTTATAACAAGGTTTTATAATGATGGAATTATCACTGTATATTTTTTTTCTGGTAATTCCCAGAATTTCCACTGTCTGTATAAGGATATCTTGTATACCCATACCCCTCACCCTTGCGTTGCAACCCACTAACCTTACTCTTTCCCCAGTACCTTAATATTCACCACTTCAGCTTCTTATGGCTGTAAAAACTCCATACAGACCTATAAACCTGGAACATACAGAACATACATAGCTATATTCATTTTCAGGCATATAAAGAACATTTAGGCAACACTCCAATCCCCTAAACCTCCTTCAAATCCTCTTCTCTGCATTGCCCAAGATTTATGGCAAAACTTTGTATGTCCTTTTAAAAACAGATAAAGGCACAAACTGCAATGTTAAGAGTGCTGGGAATTGCATCTCTCCATATCTGTTTTCCACTAGACCTGAGCACTTGTCAGTCAGGGTACTAGCTTGGCTTCTCTTTGCTCCAGAGAGGTCAGGCTGTATTTGTTTATCCTGTTTGGCTAACATATAAAATATATATGCATCTATCATATAAAAAAATGGATGTTGCTATGTTGATGGGCACTGTAATAAATTATAGGTTACACAATAAAACAAAACAATGACCCATGTCATAGGAATAACAATTGGTAAACATGCTGTCTCCCTTTTTATGGAGCATTTCAGATTTTGTCTGTGTTTTACTGCACTGCAAGTAACATTTGCTTTGTGTTAGGTTACTCTTCTCTTTTATTCTCCTTTAAAATCAATGGAGATTTGTTCTACAGTTACCGAATTTTTGTTCTTATCTTATATACCACTCCACTATCCACATAAATGCAGCAAGATCAACCAGCCAAGTGCGACTAAAGCAATCTTGGAAATAACAGGAATAAAGTGATATATTCCCCAACTCTTCCTTCAGCACACAAACAAAAATTGCTAAACAGTACAAGCCAGACAACATGAAAACCTCCAGCATTGTTCTCTTCTTGGTCCTGATTTAAAAGGCAAAAAAATTGGAAAATGCAGAGAGGAAAATAAAGGCGTAGAAAAGTACAGTTTTAAGGACAAAAATAAATTCTCATATAGGGCATTGTATCAAATTTCCAAAGCTTTTACTAATGTATACCAAATACCTCCTCATTGATTCAACTAACAGAGGATATAGCAGTCTATTGATCCAGTTAGCATAGCTGCAAGTTGTATGTTAGTACACAGACACACATTAAACACATTTTGGAAACAAAAAGTAGTTTTTAGTACATCATCCCTCTCAACATGGCTGTAGCAACGCTGCCAATTGTGCTGCAGTTTAATATAGATTTCCTATGGAAATTAATTCCACATGCTGAAGGCTTACTGGTTAATGCCTATGAGTAACTCATTTATCTGTTTTGCATTTATCAACTGTCAATGTCATAGAATAACCCCCACCTTCTCTTGTTATGAGACAGTGAATAGTAGCTCCTCATGTTTCCTCTATTCAGTAGTTTCCTATAACTGCCTTATGCTTTTCAAGGAAATTTTACAGTGTATTATATGTCTTTTTATACAGGCCTCCTAACTAGGATCATTACACTCTTAGTCTATTTTGTTTCATACAAAGTTTGTGAGCAATCAAATGTTTATAGTATAATTAGTAAGCTCCTAAATCATAGAGTATATTGTTAATATTTTCCTTATCAATCTGTTTCTTTGCAGATAAAAAGCAGTTATTAGGGGAAGACATGTAAACATCATTGTTAAAATGAGAGTGGATGTTGTGTATTTGCTTCTTGCATGTGATCTCATGTAATTCTGTAGGGCTGACTGAACGCTTTAAGGTTATAATTTGGTTTGAGATCCAGTTTTGCAAGGAAAGCATTGTTAACCAAAGCTGAATCCTCTTACTCTGGTTTGTATTCTACTTTATTCTACTTCAGCAAGACTTCACCTGGGAGATTTGCAGCTCAGAAACAGCCTGAAGTCATTGTCTCACATTAAGGAAGCACATCTAGGGAAACCAATTTCCCTTCTGTATTATCAGTGCTCTTCATGTAAGTGATAATTATAGGTCAGGGCCTGATTCTCAGCTTACCACAACAATCATGAAACTATTAATGTCTACTGAGTTTCTCCCAATACAATAGAGATTTCCAAACCCTGCAATCAGTTAAGATAAATATTAGAGTTTTGTAAATGACCTTCTGTGGATCCTGGTGGCCATATGTTTGAATTCTAACATGCATACTGGACATAAACATCAGCACATTATTTTCAAACAAATTATGAAATTGTTTTTGTTAAAAGCAACATTTGGTAAAAAGTCCTTTAGTGAATTAATTTCTGCACTTAATAGAAAGCAAGAAAACAATTGTTTCCTGTAATTGGACAGTTTGATTAGAGGCAGGGGGTGCAGAGCTGAGAAAACTGGAGCCCTAAAGCCAATTTTAACGTCAAGTACACTTCCTTTTCTTTAGGATCCAGAAGCCTAACATGCAAATTGCTTCCCAAAAAAAAAAAAAAAAATCAGTTTCTATTTATTATCCCTTCTGGTACTCTATCCATAGTAGAAGTTTGCAGCTTGGAAAGAGTTGCATACTTGATGCTCATCATACACAATGATACAGGTATAAAAAGAACAGAGACTTAAGAGAAAAAAAAAGGAAAAAGTCTTTAACATCTCTTTGAAAGGGTAAGCAAGAGATGTGGTGTTGTGGCAAGGACCTTTTCTTGTAAACGCCAATTCAAACAACCCACCCTCTCTAATTATCAACTGTAGCTTTATTACTTTTATTACAAGTACTCTGAAGAGTCCCAGTGATGAGCCACTGTTCTGGGCAACATACAAAGAAGCATCTTGGACTGCAATAGAATTAAATTTAATTTGGCTCTTGCTGAAATTTCAGTGTGTATCAATCTCAATTACCACACAAGCAAATACAATAACCAGGTCTAATCACCCAGGCTCAGACCACATTAAGCCAGACACCATATCTACTCAAGAAGAAACAAAATTGCTGCCATGGAATGGGAAAGAGGTTGACCATTTTATATACAGCTGATTTAAAGTACACAGAATACTGAACATTGAACTGTGATAGAATTAGTTTTTTTCTTCATAGCCCTCTTCACAGTGATCATTCATAAGAGTATGGTTTAAACAACTGAAGGATAAAAACCCCAGGGACAAATTTGCTGCTGGTGTAGAACAACATATAACTTTGATCAGAATTTGGTGTAAGAAATAAGTCTGAAACAACGGAACTTCATCCTCAGATGATGACAGCACACCAGGAACTGCCAGTGCCACCAACCTCTCCGCAAGCTGACTCCTCATGTGCTGAGGTGGGAGATGCTCATCACTCCCATTCTGACATGGTACAGAGGACGTGACCTCATCCCACCCGCTCCGACCGAGAGCCCGCTGCATATCTTGACAGGAGGCGAGAACAGGAAAAAAGCCCTGCGCTGGGCCCGGTGCGTGGGAGGAGGAAGCCGCCTTGGTTAGCTGTCACCCAGCGCGACTGCGAGCGGCTGCACACTCCCACTCCCACCACCTGCATCCTACAAGCAAGCTACACCTCTGATCTGGACCGAGACGCTGTGTGAGCACAAATTTACCACCCCAGTGCTGCCGGGAAGGGGGAGGCCTGTGCAAATGGTGGCACTAAACCACTAAGCGTGGCGAGCAGTGTGGTGGCAGGAAGGAGCTTCTCAAGTGCAAGGCAAAATTTGCAAGGGCCACTCCCAGGCTTGTGAGCCTTCCCTATCACATTGCTCACAGCTGGGCCCAATTCCCCCACCTAGCCATGAGTGTGGGAGTGCCTTTGGGCAAAGCTTCATCCAGAAGTACTGTCTAGTGAGGTACATTAATGAAATGCACACAGATCAGGTCAAAAGCATCAGCAGTATGATCACGGGGCGGGGGGGCTGACACCTGTGCAGAATACAGGTGGATGACTTACAGCATGTGACAGGGTAGAACAAACCAGCCCAGCTGGTGCTTGAATGAGAGACAACTACACACATGGATATGTTGGTACTATTACAACAGTAATATTTTCCCAAGGAAGATAAGTACTGAACAATATCTTTACTGTACCAGGCACAAACTTAGCTTCAATCAACATCAGCCATGCATGACCTCTTCTCCATCTAGTCTTTCCTTCAACAAGGTATTTATTGCAGGCAACAGCAGGCATACTTGCAGGGCAAGTGACTTTTTGCATCAGTACTCGCCCCTTTTTAATGAGGGTAACATGCTGTGTATTAGATCCCAAATATTTACAAGTTAGGCTTAGTAACAACATATGAGTAAAGGACAACAGAAATTCCAAGTTGTTGCTTAATGCCAGAAAAAATGCTCTTTGTTAAAGAAAATCACCAGTTCAGAGAGACAGAAGTGAGGCTATATGAAATCTAGGAGTGTCTGCATGTCTCTAACATACTTCACTGGTCAGTGCTAGTAAGTTATTAGTTCCAGCTCAAAATGTTATCTGCCTTTTTCTTAGTTGTCCCAAAGTTGTCCTTACTTTGGCCATAAACTCTTCCAGAGCAGTCCAGCCAGGATCCAGCCAGATGATTGTCAAGCCCAGCACTGGTTCAGTAGCGACCAGACAAAGAGATCTGATATAACAGGAAGAGTCATTACCTTACAAGATAGGAAATTAAGCACTTTCTGAGCAACTCTTGGAGCTCATGCCTTCCTTGGCAAGTCTCTAAGACACCGACTAAGATGAGAGGAAAAGGATCTGTTTTGAACATAATACTCTGGATGCTGGTCTGGAAGAGGCTCCCTAAAACTAGAAACCTGCCCCTTAGCACTGAATAGCTTGATCATCCTGTGCTACATTTATAATATCCACTTATTCCATAGAATTTATAAATTTAATTTTAATCCCAATAACAATCCACCAAAATTCTTTCCATCTCCTCAGAGAAGTCAAAACAAAACAAATTCTCTTTGGTAGACACAGTATTTCTCAGGCAATCATGCTGACTATGGATAATCAAATCACACTATTTAAGCTCTCGCACTGTACTCCTCTTCAGGCTTTCCAGCCTCCTCCACGTGGATATTTCCTCTTTTCATACAACAGTATTTACCTAAATGATGCAAAAGCACAAGGATACACTGGACAAAACTGGAATAAAGTCAATACAGATTTTAAAGATGTTTAGGTGTTTAGCTCCCCTGGCATTAGGAACAGGACATCTCACAAAATCTGGTTGTTAGAGTGAGACTGGAACAAAACTGCATTGCTCTGTGCAGCTGGAGTCTGATGGTCATGTTTGAAAACTGTCTTTATCACCAAAGCAGAGAGAAAGCAGGCACAAATCAGCTGGACATAACATCAATAGCTATTCAAGGGAGGAGGAATTCCTGTCCTTATTTTGTTAAATCTCCAGCAATTCCAGTCTAACTTGGCCTAGTCCAGGAGCAGCTGCTACTGAGAAATGCAGTCTCCTCCCTAATCTACTATTTTCCAGTTGAGGCACAAGACACCTCTCTCAGTTCATCCTGTTGCAACAAATATTCTACAATACACACACTAATAACAACAGAAAGATTCTACTAAAACAAGCCCCTCCAAAACACACCAGCTGTCCTGGGAGGAGAAGCTGAGAGAACAAAGACACTGGCTGTTTTTACCAGAGGTGCTCAGATACTCCAGCAATGAGTGTGATGCAGAAACACAAATTAAATAGAAACCACCCAGCTGACAAGACTCTGATGTACTTGGATTCTCTCTAGGTCATCACTGACATTGCATACTCTTGCCAGTCCTCCAGCACCTCCCAGTTTTCTCATGTTGTCCCAATTGCCTCAGAATTCAGAGAAGCTGGTTACCTAGGCATGGGTTATATCGACCTTGAGAAATTGAGTTTTCAGGCATTTCGATTTCATGATCACCTGTGCAGGTCTGATCCTGATCTTCTCTAGTAATTCTCTTTTCTCCCTTGGGAAATTTCTGCCATCTGTTCCCTTATTCTTTCCTGAAAATTGAGGCAAAAATATAGCTTTTAGCAACACCCTCAGTAAATGCTTTCACTTTCTCTCATAGGCTACATCATCCCTTTCAGTAGCCCGTTATTCCAAATGCACTGCAAGCAAATACGTTTAATTATATTTTAAAGTGAGCAAAGGTTTCAATTACCAGTTTCATTCTTGCCCAGTGCATATATTTATTTCAAACACTTACGCATGTTTCCTTTCATTCACCATCTGTCTTATTTTATTTCCATTCATTCTTTCTGTTATGCATTGTCATCTAATGTAGAGCATTATAATGGAAGTTAGGTCTTCTAATTCAACCGCTTATCCCTCAAACTCATGGTGTGACCCTGTGTGTGTCATTAAGTCTTAATAAGCCTCATTTCCTACCTTTAAAAAGGATGTTGTCTGTTTGAACCATTACATTAAAATTGTTTAATTTAATCAGAGTAGTAATACTTTATAAATGCTAGGTACTGTCTCCATTTCATGCCAATCATGCCACCCACATTAATAAACTCCTGAGTGTTTACTTCTGGCCTCACACATATGTCACAATCTACTCTCAGGCTCTGGGTCCACAATGAACTGGTAAATTTCACTTTGTAGAGATCTGTCTTGCTCCTGAACAATTTTCCCTTCTCAGCAACTTTCCTCCAAAAATTATCCTTCATGAAAACATGCAGAGAAAACCTGTTAAAAAGAAACTGAATTTTTAAGCTGAACAATAGATAATGTAAATAATTTGGTCCCCTATTCTGCTAATTGCTCTCTTTTTTTAGTAAGAGTATCTGAATGTACATGTCCACCCAAAGCATTTTCAACAAAATGCAATCAACACTGAAATGAGGAACGAGACCCTAAGAAAGAAAATGTAGGGATGGACACCATCTATTTACTTGTGGTTCAGAGAGGTGCAGAAACCCTGTAACACTCACATAATGGTAATGAATTGAAAATTGACACAGTGAGTTTTGCTTTGGGTTGTTTGGGGTTTTGCTCAAGTTTGGTTTTTTAACTCCAGTGTGATATTACCCAAAACAACTGACAGAGATAGGTTACTCTTGTTTTAGTTTTGAAGGGTCTCATTAATATTTAGCCTCACAAATTCTAGTTTCTTTAGCAAAGCAAAAATATCTTTCCTACTCAGAGTAACTCAACAAAACCTCATTTGGTTACTGCCACTGGAAACTTTGCAGTCACAAGTCCAGGTGGCCTTTGTGCTTCAGGCAATAATTTGCTAACACCTTTTACACATCCAGCCCCAGCTACATTCCTGGCATGCTCAAAACTCCTCCAAACATCATTTGCACATTAGAACATTCAAAAAATACAGAATCAGACCCAAGGACAGTAGAGCATGTGTTGTACAATTTACTGGGGTAGAAACATCTCAGTCGTCATTTGTCCTTGCTTATAGGAGGTTATATCAGCTCTTCAGGTCTGGTTGCTCTAGCAGAGACAATTGCCTATCAGCAGCTTTCTATTACAATGTCAGATAGTGTCTGCTCTGGGCACCTTCAGTAACACACGGGGTGGGAGACAGTTCATAAGTGGAAGAGTGTGCGGATTTTCATTATTCCTTTGAAGTATGAAGGCTTGATCAATGGCTTCATCCTAGCCATTGAAATGACTGGAGCAGAGTTGAGTGCCTATTTCATGTCTGATATTTCTCCCCTCTGACCAGATAAAAAGGAATAGGGAGAAAACATGGTCATGGCACTTTACTTCAGTAAAGCTGTAAGGCAAAATGACCCACAGCAGGAGCAATCCAGGAAACTTTAAAGCTCTGCAAACCACAACTTTTTATCTAAGATGCACTTCATCTCTTTTTTTTTTAGTGATTCCTTGCTAGTTGTTACAAAGCTCGTAGTTACCATATATACCTCCATAAAAGTGCAGATGTTTTTCTGTCCTGGCCCATTAGATATTTCCCCTCAGCCAATATTCATGAGTTTTTTTCTAGGATTTTGTTTTCTAAAATTTTCCTTTTTCCTCCAACATCAAAGCTATTTTTTAGATCACCTGCTGTCTCAAGTGCTCACCACTAATTTCTTCCTGTCTGACTGTCTAAACCTCCTGCAGAGATCTCTGCCCACTAACCACTGTTAAAGAGCAGGTAGGGGCTGCAGATCTGACACCTCAGCAACTATTTTGTTTGTTCTCAAAGACTAAGTGAGTACTATCTTTCATTCATGACCCAAAGATAATCATACACATTTACCAGCCAAAAGAGTACTGCTACACAAATACAAGTGTTAGCATTACTCAGATTGTTACATCTATTCAAGATGGATACCATTTCCCTGTTGTCTTCTGCAAGTCTTTCCTTGACTTCAGGCCTTAATTTTTCCTTCTTCCCTACAGGAGGATGTTTCTCCCTGTGCTTTTTTTCACAACAGTACAGCACTTCCCAAGAGGTTATTGATTTATTTGGCAATATCAGGCTCTTCCACTCCATCTTTCCCACAAGTTCCGTACACCTAGACCTCAGCCATCAATCTGCTGCGACTTCCACTCCTCAGAATGCTCCATCTCCATTCCACTTAGCTGGTTTCTACTTCCCATATATCTACTTGAGAAGTGCTGAGTAGCATAACATGCTCAAACCTCTCACTTTTGCCGTCATGCAGCTTTGGAGGCCTTGTCCCAAGGCATGTCTCCCTGCAGTGCAATACCCATTTCTTTAGACTCACACGTGACAGTCTCATCCCCCAGAAAAAAAAGGGAAAGGGCTTGTTTCACCTACAGACCTTACAGACTCAGCTGATCCTCTGGTAGAGGAAGACATTTAGAATATGTATTGCTGCCATAAATTGTAGGTAGTTAAAAGAAAAAAGAAGCCTGTGGAGATATCTGAAATCTAATCTCAGACAGGCAGCAATCTAAAATAAACTACAGCTGGTGTTTCAGCTTTGATTCTGCTGCCACCAAAGGCAAATGGCACAATTCCCATTGATTCCAATTAAATCATAGACTAGGTCCTCTTCTTACTCATCTTTCTTTTTTTGATGCCTCTATCTGCTTTTCAGTTGTAAATTTCCCTGCAATACCACTCTCAGGACCATAAAAAATTTCTGAGAAATCCATAGAAGTGCAAATCTTGGCACTATTTTTTTAATAAGAATATAGGGAAGATTTTTAACTCACCTAATTAATGGTATGGAAGGAAAAGCAGCATGGTTTTGTGCTAATGGTTTAGTTGGTTCCAGTTAGGGCTATAATCTGGCCTAAGAACAAACATGCCTTCTGTACCTCTCTATACTGCAGAAAAAAAGCACTCTCTTATGACAGTAAATACATAAATGCAAGAATGCAATTGTTAACTATTTTGCAGTGAAATGGGTATTTAGCCCTTTTGCATCTAGCTTGACCTTGATGTGCCTTATCTCAAAGCAGAACATGCACACACTTGTTTTTAGGCAGCACTCGCACACGTGTACAGAGGAGGCTGGAGGAAGCTGTGGTTCTCTGCAACATCCCTGCATTGGTGCTGCCATTCTTGTGGGAGTTGCATTGCCACAAGTTATGCAGCTTTTTGCTTCTCTCACTGTTCTTACAAGGACAGCCAGAAGGGCTCCTGGTTTCCACTTCAATGGCGACACAGAGCACAACACTGAATCTATGCTGTGGGCAGTTCAGCTGCAGCTGTTTTGAGATACTTGAGGCAAAGTCTCAGGGTAGTCAGCTCCCGCATTTTGCTGGGCTCCTTGTCCTCTTTCCTGGAGGTCTGCCCTTGAAACTCTGGCCTTCATGGTTGCAGAGAAAAGCCTGAAAACACAAAATCTTACAGTATTTTTAAGTGTGACTCATGACTTTTTGCCATGAAGGGCACATACGATTGCCTCCTTTCAACTTCCCTTTGTCTCTTTGCATGCAGCCGCACCTGCAGATGTTCAGGGAGGAGTGCCTGCACTCATCCACCCTAAAAGCAGCTTCTGTGTATGCAAAAGTCAGCACCCGCTTGCACAGGTGTCACTATTCCCAACGGGCGGGTGCAGAGGTTCTGCTTGATGGGGCTACATGTGTATAAGCAGTTGCCCCTCTGAGTAAACTAGTCTCTGAACATCACATTTTAGCAAAGTAGCACAGCTTTTTCCAGGTGTTCCATCCACAGAACATTTTTAAAAGTAGTTTTACAATGTTAGATATACAGATATCTATCTCAGACTTTTTTTCCACTTCCACTATCTGACCTTCGCAGTTATTTCACAAAGCCCAGAGCTCAATTAGCTGTTTCTAATGGCTGCTGCTCAGAGTGTTCAGCTGACAGAGGAAGAACCAGCCCAAACAAACACCAGGGCACAAGGGATTAGAAGTGTCCATCCTCATTACCACCAGTCCTTCTCAGCTTTCTCCAGGGCCTGGGGGATGCATGGCCCTGGTACCATAACCAATGTGGCTGGGATGCTGGCAGGCCAGTCAAGGAACAAGCCACTCTGCCCTGTACCCCCTCCCAAAAGAACATTCCCTCCTCACTTCACAGCATGCCAGGGTCATATAGCAACACAAAACCAAAAGCCTTTGTAATTTAAATTCATCTTAAGACAGATTTTTAAAAGATATACCAACAAAAATGTCAAAGAGTTTTGTCATTTTGCCTCAAAGACAGCAAAAGAACTTTGATCCGTCTCCAAACTAAAAGGGCAGAGCTTTGATCCCCCAGCAGAATCCCATCCTGGGACTCTGCCGGCAGAAGACCTTCTGCAAGCTGGCAACAAGTTTTCTATATCAGGCACACCACTCAAAGCACCTAGCTGTTTTCAGAGCACTATGGAGGGAGCACGGACCCTCATTTCTCTTTATACTCCCTGGATCATTTAATCAAGAAATGACACTAGATGATGACACCGACTCCATGGCAGCCCCAGGGGAATCTGCACAGAAATGGCCTCAGACAGCTTCAGCACAAAGCTGCCCAAAGAAATCATCTCTCCAGATACCTTTAATAACAGCACCTATGACTCAGAGACCACTTAGCACTGAGTGTCGAAGGTAGCTGAGCATCATTACCCCATTCAGATGGGGAAAACCAGACTCTCTGGGCTAAGTGATTTGCCTGCAGCCCCGCAGCACCTGGCAGACCTCAGAGCAGGAACTAGGGCTAGGGCTATGGTGTGCTAATTCACGGCACAGAGCCAGCGCATCCCACCTGCCTCAAAGGGGTTACAGTCCACTTGCTCCTCTGCATGCACGAGGTGAGTGTGACCCCACAAATTCTTTTGCCTGGAGACAGGATGAAATATAAATTTAACAGCCTATTATTGCCATTACATGTGTTGCACCAGCCTAGTCCCACCACATCAGTATGGAATACATGAATACAATGCAAAACAGAATGTTAAAAATTAAAATGTAAGTGGCTGAATTCAGTAAAGCCAATAGTTGCATTCAATAAAGTAACATGTTTGTGATTATGGAATTTTGCTGGACACATTCTGAAGATAACATCTTATTTGTACAGTGAATGGTTAGGCTAATCAGTTGCAAGGTTTTAAATAGTCTTAAGTACATTAGCATAATCACTCATGAAGCACATGTAGTTTATAAATGAATTAACAGCTACAAATTAAAGAAGTGTCTGCTTTTTAAAGCATCTGCCTTTTTTTTAAGGAGAAAAAAAGGAAAGTTGGGCATTCTGATTTTCAAATGCTCTCAGACTGTGCAGTGTGGAAATGCCTGCTTGCACCCTCCACTTCTCAATATGCTCAGCCCCCCAGGAAGATCCAGGGGCAGCTCAGTGGAGGTAGGACTCTGCATGGATGAAGCTTTGCAGACCCTATGAACTCTCAGCAGTTCTACCTCATTCCAGTTCAAGATTTTTTACACTGTGTTAGAGTTTTAGGTTTCTGAAGTGCTTGTACCTTCCCAGAATTTAGAAAAGGTGTATTTTTATTAATAGGATGATTTTACAGACCTATTGAGTCTTCTGAAGTGAGCAGGATGCATCATTCCCACTCTGTGCTCCCTTGTTCCTACACCCCCTTTTCATGTATTAAGCAAAGGAAGATGACTTCTTCACTTCTCCCTGAGGTCAGACACACCTCAGCCCACCTGACTGCCCATTTCCCTTGGAGATGAGGAAGAAAAGTGCCTACATAGCTGCTCTGCAGTCAGGGATGATGCCACCTTAAGCCTATACTGAAGAAATCCCAGCTGGAAAGACCTTCTCCAGCCCCAATATCACAGCCTCCATTGAACTTGCAAAGGCGCATACACGGGTGGAGGTACAGATGTTCCCATTTCCTGGTATAGAAACTGAAGGGGTAGGATTCTTACAAAAAGTGGTACAGGAAGGGGAATAAGAAATGGTCACTGAGAATGAGAGACACAAAATAGGAATGAGGAGACAGAAGCAAAGCAAGGAGAGGTTCTTCTCAACAGAACTGGTAATGAAATGGAGGACTTTGTCGTCAAAGAACATTGTAAATACAGCATGGTTTCAAGATGCAGTTACACAAATTAACAAGACAAATATCCATTTGGATACTAGACAAAGGCTTCAGTGGCTTAGGAAGGCAGGAAACAGATAAGGAAATATTCCTGCTTTTGCCCTGTATACCGTTCTCTAGGCATCAGATTGACCATTGTCAAAAGACAGAGCCAGACCAGCCATTTTATGTTCTTGTATTTTTTACTCCAGAGTGGCACAGGTGGAAGTTAAGAACTGCATTTTCCAAAAGACAATGCGCAGGGGAAAGTTTTACCCCAAGGAGACAGGCCTGTCCCTTAGTGTCTTGCACAAGATCACTTGAACAAACTCATTCACCTCCTTCCTTAACACCCACCCCACCCACAAAACACAGCAGCAGGGGCTGTGTTGGGGCTATGGTAAACACCTCTTGCCCCGTCACTGTCCACCCCAGCCTGCACACAGCCCTGATGGAGGACACTAACAGGCTCATGAATCCTTCTCATGCTGCAGTTTCATTGTGGGCAATTGTCAACTATTTGTGAGTACAGCAAAAAATTTAGTAAACACATTTCTCTTTTGGTTATACTACTACTACTTTTTTCCCCCTATGGAAAAAAAATACAAGTAAAGCATATTTAGCCCTTCACACACACCAAGTTTTCAAAGGTGAATTTGCCTTTTATTTTGGATGTTTGGTTTTTTTTTATCTTCCTGACTGTCTGGGAACCACTGTGAGGCAGTAATCAGGAGCCTTGCACTAGAAGTCCAACCTTCTGGCCCAGCTCCCTAGTAAATGTACTGCTATTTTCATCTTGGGTTAAGGGCAGCCCAGCCACCTCTCACACTGAGAAGTATTAAAAATACTTCCCTCAGTTCTCAGAAAGAGAATAATCTAAACTCTCAAACTAACTGAACTGAAAAAGAAAAAAGAAAAAAGAAAAAAAAGAGGAAGCCTTAGCGTGAAGAGCTATTATTATGTCTTCTCACATTTTGCTGTAGCTAAAAGCATGAGTTGTATATATAACTAATGCACCACCCACCCAAGCAAAAATACTTGCTTGAAAAAGTAAAGGCATGCCTGTCAGAACTCATCCTCTTCCATTCAGTCTCCATTGCATATTTTTGTTCCTGTGATAAATTAGCCCACTACTTCTCAGGTGATTCTGGCATTTCAAATTTGAGCACAGGACATGCTTAAGTAAAATCATATAGTAGCTTCACTAGCAGTCTGAACTCACAGGGAGCTAGTACTCTGGAAAGCAAAACCGAAATGTGAAGGTAATGGGGTGAAAGTTTGAGGCCTGCCCTCCACTTGCACTTACACACACGCATTAATGTTTCCATCCTGGCAGCTATAAACACTGTTTACCATCAAACACCTGCAACAGATTTCCAATACTCTCATGCTTGCAGTCTAGGTTAGCATGTAATCTGTTTTGTATGCTAGTACACAGCAGAAACCTGAGATTGCCCCGGAGGGTTATGGTTTGTAGGTGGAGCTGCCTGGTCACATCTTTCTTAGTGTTCTTATTTCTGTCTTTCTCCTTCAAAATTCTAAATGTCCTCTCAGTGTCAGCACCGATTGGAATTCTTTTTTTCATTAAGCATAGCTAACATCTACATCAGCCTAAGCTGTAGTCATTTTCTGGTTACACAGGCAGACTTTCCAGCCAGTGAATAGCAACACAGAAAGATACACAGAGGCACGTCTCAGTCAGTCAAATAGTGTCTTTGCACAAGCATCTTGCAATTTTAGCTCTAGAACCAGGCTTACAAATATAGAGAGGAAACCAAAGAGATTTTACTTTATCTTTGCATGAAAAGATGGCACAGTCTGTGACCAGCCATGCTTTTGGAAGGCAGTAGTGACAAATTCTTGGAATTTCCTTGAATTGTAAACCAAGGTTGAGAATTTCTAGGCAAGACTCAAAATATTTAGCAACTTTACAGATGGTTTTCCAAGGATACTCCAGTAGATCTTGGACCTCTGCTGTATGCTATTACTAATGTCAGAATACAGAACAGGTCTTCTCACCAGTTTTGCTGCTTTCAGGATCTCAAAACAAACTCAAGTTCAATGTAGTTAGCTTAGCTCCTAACTTTCACACAAAAGGAAATTATTATCCTGTAACATAATGTGCAGGAAAAACCCTAATGCCCTGCATTATTCCTGGACCAGGTGACCTCCCCAGTCATCATATGTTTCTCCATCATGCCCTTATGATGCACCCTAATTCCTCCTAAACAGCCCATGACAGAAACCTGGGTAGAGTGGGATGAGAACACAGTTTCCATAATTTCTCGCATAACTGTTCCTCCAGTATATCTGACATCCAGGGCAATGCTGCCTGGGCTCCAAGGGAGAGATTTAATAAGTATCTAGACTGAGTTAGCAAAGGTGTATAATTTGGGATCAAGATGCCCCAGCAAGCACCATTATGTACATATTTTGCAGCTTGTAGCTGAGGTCAACAGTAACATGTAGACATAAATAACTGCTGGGACGCAAGGACAGAATAAGGCATTCCAGAAGATCTCTTCTGAGATGAAGTATTTGAGTCTGCTTCCTAAGCACTGCAAGGTATAATTGCATTCAGGTATTTATGAAGTTCATGAAGTTCAAAGCCATTCCAAGGCTTTGCTGGGTCACAAGAAATGATGGATGTGATGATACAGTAGAATAAAACCCTGGTGCAAGACTTGTGTACTGATTTGATCTGAAACCACAGACACAACTCTGCTCAATGTGGAAGAAATCCCTGGGATTATTCGGTGAGTACAGTTTTGCCATACAGAGCCTATGTTTCCTAGGCTTGGGGTGCACAGGAAGGCCTATGTGCTACTGAGCCCTTCTGAAAAGTGGGGTATCGTTTTCCTATGCTGATTTTTCTGTTTGTTATAAGTTTAGGGCTTTTAAATCATGCAAATGTGCCTAGAGATTGCAATGGGTGTGTGTTTGAGAAATCCAAAAATAAAATAATGTAATGCAGCCAAATACTTAATTACCAACATGTGCATCTGTTGTCAAACCATACGCTAAGTGAGTGGCACTGCTCATTAGTTCTGCTTTCAGGAGCTACCAGGCATTCGTGTCATCACTACCAAGAGTCTTCTGAGTCTGAATCATCCCCGGAAAGGACAGATTCTGTCACTCATGCAGTCACTGTTAACAAGAACGCTGATGGCATAGCAGGTGTTTCCTCCACTTCTCTAAACCTGGAAAGGTTCTGGCACAGCTTCCCTCCAATTTTCCCTCTTCAGAAAGGAAAAACAATCTTTCTCTCCTGGCTCACATGAGCAGGCATGCATGTTCCAACAACTCAGGTATTGGATACAATTGCTCCTATTCACTCTGTTGCCTACAATACTGTGTGATTATCGTGCTTTGCTAGGTCCTCAGGAAAGAATGCTGGTTTATCCAGTCCAATCCCTTTTCATGCAATAAAACTCTAGTCCAGTGAAACAGAAGTGGGTCTGTGAGACAGCAGTAAAAAAGGTCCACTCACTATTTAGCTGACCCATTAATTTGGCAGTGGGTTTGAAATGCTCTTCCTGAGTTGCTGACTGATAAGTCCTTTCAAACCTTTAAGGGCATCTGATATTCTGAAACGGACTTGGAAAACTTTCTGCGCTTTGTCCACATGAAGCAAATGCCAGCTGGGCTCTAAAGAAAAGAGCAGAGCATTACTACCAGGAAAACAACACACAAGTGCCAAAGAAAGGATAGAAAGGATCTGAGCAATCCCAGATATGGGTCACAGCCTGATAAGACACTGCAGTAAAAACTCTACAGAACTGACTGCTCTTGTAGAGACTGAATGTGCATCCTGGTTAACTCTTGCAGTACTGAGGGTCTAGGGCTGGCTCACTCCCTTCTAGGGATTGCCCAGGAATGGGGCTGATCCCCGTGGCTCACGCAGTCAGTGTAACCTCCTGTGGTTTCAAGCAGGCTGTAGAACGGCACTGCTTGCCTCACACCTCATTCTGGCTACTCTCCTTTGGCAGCTATCCACCTGTCCTGGTGTGCAAGAACTGATCCAGGCCACGCTGAGGATGCAGCAGAGAATCAAGGACCCATAGATGGGCTTCATCCCAGATACAGTTTTGCTAGATTCCAGTTACATCCCAGCCCAGATCCACTCAGTTCTCCTCCTTTCTCTGAACCACAAAGGGACAAGTTAGGTCTCTTTCCTCACTTTTGAAATTACTTTTGGCCTTTTAGACAGGGCTTTATATAAAGGAAAAACTCAGCAGTTAACCAGCACTGAATGTGGCCAAGCCCAGGCTCAGGTAGTGGCATTTGCATGGGCACAGCAATTTGAGGTGGTCCCCAGATTGCTGCTACAGAGCTGGAGAGGGCAAGAATGCCCTCTCCTTCCCTGTACCCCATATTCTGTGGAACAAAACAGCCAAACCAAATCCTTCTTTTATTTTCAAACAGCTGAAGATGGCCCAGGCACTCCTTTCCACTCATAATCAAATACACATTTTCTTTTCAGTACGGTGGCTCCCAAGAGCTAAAGTTCAAGCTGGAACATTGAAACACACAGCTTAAATCACCAGTAGGACACCTCTGGTGCTGACACTGATGTTACCCAGCTTGGAGCTGTTCAGGGCTTGGACAGTACTGGCTCTCTGTGCTCCAGAACTCCCCTCTGCAAGCTTTCCTGTCCCTGCTAGCTGCAGCAACCAACACTGCCTACAGCAAATGTGTCACATATAGGTAGGTCACTAAATATCATGCCCAAATGCAATGCAGGACCAGATGCCATTAAGAAAAAAAAAAAAAAAAGAAAGAAAAAATCATGTTGATGTAAGCATTATGCTTTTACTTCCCCAAGTCTGACAGGCCTCCTACACAGCCAGCAGCAAGCAGCTATTTCCCTTGTAATATCATCAACTTCCAGTAATGTTCACTTGCCTGTTTTTAATACCCTCTACAGCCTTTCCTACCATCCTGTGATAAATCCCTTCCCCTCCACCATTTCATAACTGTCCAGATCTTTTTCCTCTCTCTCCCCACCACATCTGGCTTCTAGACCATTCTCCACTTCTTTCTGTTAGCATTTTCAAAGCTTATCTAGGGCTCAACAGACTTTTTTTCCCTTCTTGATGGTGGAGGGAGGAGGAGGGGGGTCCTGCTGCTTAGCTGGCTTTGGCAAGCCTGGGCAGCTCTAGCTGAACTCCACAGCCCTCCGCCAAGAACAGTCTAAATAGGCGCACCAGAAACATCTTTTAATGTCATTTGTATTAATATTTTTGGAATTAGGCATCCTTGAAATTGCTTTAAAAACATTAAAAACCGGAGGGAAAGGGTTGGCAACCACATATTTCAAACTGTATCACACACAGTACTGTCATAGGAAAGTGGCTATAACACGAGTGTCTAAGCCATTTGTATCGAAGGACTATTTTTCCATCACTTTATTTAACAAAGATGTTCTTAAAAAAAGACCTCTCTTAGGTTTTGAACAGAAGAAACCATACCTATCTTCGCTCATCCTAAGCAATGTAAAACAACAGTTCAATGTATGACATGTTCTTGAGAAGAAGACCCTGTCCTGTCAAGGTATATCCAAAAGCAAAAAAGAGGCAGACCAGGATGAAAAGGACCTTTGTGCCTTTTGCCTCTCCAGCTCTCCTTTCCTCAGTCACCTGTTCATGCCAGAGGAGCAGGCTGGGCCTCAGGAAGGCCCCTGGCTTGCTACCTACTCTCATCATCAGGCCCAAACAGTTCCTTAGAATTTCACTCTGTGTGCCTTAACCTTTCTTCTGTGACCATCAGAGATTTCCTCTGTACTCACTGGACAACCAGCTTTAATATCTTACAAGATCTGATGAAGGATCACTCAACCAGCATTTTCAAGGAGAGTTAGAGCCAGCCGGATTCCTGGCACCTTCCTTCTCCATCTTTGGCTTCAGAGGGGTAGAGCCAGTACTAAGGGATAGACTCAAAAGATCACCTTTAGAGAAGCACAGTCAAAGTTTTAGGCTGTTTTTCTGATGTCCAAAGCAAATACAAATTAGACCATGAAAATTTCAGGCATAAAGGAACCGGAGACACTTCTCATGTAGAAGTGGGGCTGGACAGGGAGAGGGGTTTTTAAGCCTTGGGCCCTACATATTCACAGCTTAATGTCACCTTCCTTTTCTTCGTCCCACACACAGTGCAGCACAAAGGCTTCAGACAGTGCTGCGAGGATGTCACATAAGTACCCCAGGGAGACAAAGCAGATGCCCCAGTAACAGCAGTCTGCCACTGGCTATCCTTAGCTTGGGTTTGTGTCTCCAATATGATGATCACAACCATCTCCATGCCTGAACTTCAGTCTGGATACAGCCGGCAGGTCTACTTTGGGACAGTATCCACAGCAACTTGCAACCACAAGTGAAAAGCCTCCTTACAATACCAAAACATAGGTTTAGAAGCATGAAAGAAAGCAAAATAATCTGTAGGAGTAATCTAGATATATATGCACACTTTAGGAGGGAAAACAGATAAGAATCTTTCAGGTGAATTAGAGGGCATACACTTGCAGAGGAATAATGCTTCTTAAGTCTACAATAATTTCATGATTAACATCTGCTTTCTTGGCCAAGGAATGCTAGTTTCTATTTTTCCATAGCCCAACCCTTGTTCCTAGCTTCTAGATGGGTTTTTGCATTTTAGTTGTCTCAGTAGGAGAAATCATACTCATTCCAACTCAGTTTGCGTTTAATAAATTTCTCAGGCTCTCATTTGTCCCCTTAAATTTATTTTCTCATTTAAAAAATACAAGGAATTAAAAATTGCTAGGCTTCTGCTAGACTTCTGATCATCTCTCTCAGTTCCCATTATTAATATGGATCACATCATAATTGCTTTTGTCACAGGCAGAAGAGAAGGAGTCTATGCATTTCACAATGATTTAGAAGTTCCCCAAAGCTTGAAAGGAACTTGTCAACTTGAACTTTAAAATGTTTTGGCCTCGCTTTGTGATGTCTCCTTTCTGAAGAGAACCTTTCTGAGGAGCTAGTGAGACTAAAAATTTCCCTTTTTTCATCAGGGTGAACACCTTTCTCCTAAAGAAAAACAAAAGCTGCCATACAACAAGTGTTGTTATTTGAAGGTTGGTTTGGGGTAACGTAAAACTTGCCTTTGGCTTCTATGACAAAAGGCAGCCCAGTCCTGGAGATCAGTTAAGTATGCGCCTCATTTACAAGCTTTTCTTTCTAGGGAGACAAGAACATTGCACACTCAGACCTCTCCTCATACTTCATGGGAACTGAGAGAGCTTAAACATGACTGACACAATCTGCACTTTTCTAGAAAGCAATGGGTTTTGTTTCATTTTTTTTAATTTCTTTCTGCCATATGTTAAAAGTGACTATCATTTTACATTATTATAATATTTTGAGTTGGTTTGATATGCTGTACATTGTTCCTTCTGTAAAACAAGATCTATGCAGGAAATTTGATAAAGTAATTTTATGTCTTCTAGTCATTGCTACTACTTTTACTTGCTGACAAATTAAATTCCAGTCTTCTGAGTCAGCCTCTTATTTTAGCTCATCATCCAATTCTCCATGTTTTGTCAAATAAATACACTTGTATGTGTAACTACACATAAAACCTACAAACGGTCTACATGACACTCTCTCACTTTGCAAATCAGAAGAAATTTGTTCTTCTAGAGTAAGTTACTTAGTTTTCACAATCACTTTCCATCCCACTTTTCAAAGCTATATCATTACCAAACTTCTATTGCCTTCTGCATACAGAAGGTATTTTATTAGCTGAGACTCACTTCCTTGCTTCAAAGTTATTACAGCCTAAGAGCTTGGCTATGAGTGGGAAGTGACAGCTCAGAGAACTGCCCTGTGAATGCATCCACATGATGGTCTGTACCAGCACAAGAGTGTGTGTGTGTGTATTGAGGCAGGGCACTGACCCTTTTACTCTTCTCACACAATCCAGCCAAGCAGTCAGCCCTGCACTTCCCGCGGTGCCCAAGGACTGCGCGTCTCCCTCTGCTCATTAAGCAGCCAGTGATGGGCCAGGTGATCTGACCCGCTCCAGAAGGCAGCTCAGATCCTGGCAATGCTGTTCTGAGACAAACAAATAAAACAAAAATCCAAGCCAAGAGTTCTAGGAAGGGCTGAAGGAACAGTAGGATGCGGCCAAGCGTCAGAGGCATACGGGCTACTGCACTAGGCAACCAAAGAGGGCCAGGGCATGGGCCCAAGCACTGGCCCAGCATCACCCACTGCTCGACTGTCAGTGCTGTCCTTGGCACAGACTTATTCCAGGCAACCAGCTCTCTCTCACACAATGCCTGGACACTTTCAGGAATAACCAGGGACCATTCCCAGTACATGGTTTGGATGGGCCACCTTGTTAGGGTGGGAGAGGAAAAGAATTTATGTTCAAAAGCAGTGACACTCCAGCTGGCCTTGTGGCCAGTGAGTAGTTTCCTGGTCTATTTTATTCACTAATGTAGAAGCAATCTTGAATACCATAATTCATTCAGCACAGAGAACTTGCCAGGATGGGCACTGCCTCTTAAAAGGACTGCCCTAACCACTCCAACATAGCAAACTCAGCTTTTTTCTATTCTTTTGCTCCCCAAGACATTTCTGTAGAGTCTATTTAATCTCCCCTCAGTCTTCATGCATTGTCTGGACTGATTTTTAATTGACCAGAAAATTACATGACTGCATCTATTAGGCCAAAGCACTATTTCACCTTGATGGGGCCCTCAAACTGAAATTGTAGATTGCATCTCCAAGCAGCAATCTTCTACCTTACAAAACCCTCCTCCTCTCTCATGGTCATTCTGCCCTCAAATCCAAGCTTCTCCTATTGGATTCAATTCCAAATACAGTAAGTACAAGCTGAGATCAGCAGAGGCAAGTTATAGAGAAGATAAAGATCCTGTTTAAAAGAAAAACAATTTCTGATTAAGTTAATGCTACTTATCGATTTCTATTTTCAAAGAGCATTACAAACATCAAATAATTTTTGCAATAGCCAAGGGAGTTAGATATATAAGCATTGGTATGCATCTTTTGCAGAAAAACAGGTGGTAAACAAGAGGACAAAATCACCTGCTAATTTAGGATTTCTTTGTTTTTTGAGGCCTTCCATTCCAAACAAAACTGAAGTGTCTCACATCACAGGCCACATGAAAAACACGGCTTTCTTGTCACTTTTCCATGACACTATGACACCACTGTCCTGACAAAAGTTTTCACTGCTTGACACATGCAAAAAATACAGAACAAGTTAGGAAATTGATGTCTTCAAGCTGAATTATCTGTCCCCAGGCTGAATCTTCTTACCTTTCATAAATGTAACTGATGTCATCAGATAACTCCTACAATAGAAGCTGCTTAATAAAAAAAGTACTTTGTGTTTCAAGCATTGCATAAGATTATGTCACACAAATAGATATGCATTAGGTAGTCAGAGAATGTGTATTAGATAGGAAGGTTCACGTAAATTTTACTGTATAAAAGCTATAACTTTTTACCCCTTGGTGCGCTTGATTTCACCCACCTTTCACCCTGCACAGAATAAACAATGTCTCCTTTCTAAACTAGACTCTGCGCCTGTGTTTAGAGAGCTCCTAAAATCAGCAACAAAAGGAACCAGGACAGGACAACATCAGGAATTGCTGTCACTCAGCCTACAGCTCAAACCACTGGACAGCGTTGCTTCTCACCGCTCAAGAGATTCACAGGTCCAAGGAGAGAAAGGGCAAGCATGCACTAGAGCAGAAATCCCCCTGCTGCAGACCATGGAGTGCATCTGCATTAGGTAAAAGAATAGATGTGTATGAACACTGAAAAAAGCAAGTGGCTGGACAAACACTGACTAATAAAGATGGGATAGGTTTCTTTGAATGCAGCCCAGGTGTTCCTTGCAAAACTGATCTCATAGGGACTTTCTTATAAAGTATCAAGGCCAAACAATGTTCAGCTTAAAATGGGTTTTAGCAAATGCAGATCAATCCGTTTTCCTGCTTGCATCTTCCCTTTCTGTGGTTGCAGTGATTCCTTCCACTGCTCTGCTACCCTGTCCCCCCTCAGCCCCAGAGTTCTGCTTAACTCTGCTGCTGCTGCCCTTATCAGCCTGATGCAATCTGGTGTCTGCAACTAAATGAAGGTGACCAACACAAACTTTCTGCAGACCTTCCTTCCTTCCTTTCTTCCTTCCTTCCCAGAGCTGCAACCTTTCCTGTGCTGTGGTCTCTTGCTCGCCCATGGCTTGAAATCATTATGGACTAGTTGCAAACAAATGTGAATAAATTACAGCAATATTCAAATAAGGAGAACAAGAAGAGGAGTAACAGAGAGGGAGACTAGGAAACCAAGGAAGAAATGCTAATTAACTCAAATAGATAGATTTGCCCTGTTTGCTCAAAAAATTAATTACCAAAAAAATCATAAATTAAGAATTAAAAGCTCACAATAAGAGCAGCCAAAAGGTTTTTCTCTGGAATCTATTATGAGTATCTGAAAAGGGATTGTGTCTAATTAGACATTATTTTGCATCAAGATGACCTCATATTATAATTAGAGATATGCTAAGTTACATGGAAATAATTACAATGATTGTATATCCTCTATGACTGGCAGTTTGAAAGCTTTCATGTTCACATTGATCCTACACACCTCAGGTTTTTTTGGCTGGGAGTTGAATCTTTAGCAGGTATCTAACATGCAAAAAAGCCAGCAGTCTTCACAATCTCCATCAGGTGACACACTTAAAAACACAAGAGAAATGTGCAAATTTTCATGTAATAAAACCATGATCTAAACACATGGCAGGTACTCAGCACTATCTGCACTCAATTTCCTAAGCAAGACATTCACAATGCAAACAAATGCTAATTATTTTTATCTTTACAACTAATATATCCACAAATACTTTGGGCTTCTAAAACATACTGTTCTAGAATATTGCATATTGCAAAAATGTTAGCCCAAGCTCTAACAAGAGTCAATTGCTACTTCAGTCCTCTGGACTGGCTCGGTGAGTCAATCAAACTCCAACTACTTCAGTGGCTCCAGAAAGGAAGGGAAGACACGTCTAGCACCCTGGGCTCCAGACATGCTGGGTTGTGTGATGTGAGTAAGAAAATGCTAGTCATGCTAGAAAACACTCACAAAAAAGCTAGGTCAGAAAGTCAGGTCAATGGTAAGGTGAGAAACTGGAATAAGGTAAGGAATAGCTACAGGAGACCCTCCTGTATTTCAGCATCTTTCTGATCCACATGGAGAGCTGGAAGGATCAAACTGCAGTGAGCAAAAGACACTGAGATAAAAGTGAGCCTGCATACCCTGAAGTGCAGCCTGAGGAAAGGAACAGCTTCAAAGTTGCCCACAATGCTTTGAAAGGCACAAAGGATAAGGGTTTGCACAACTGCATCAGCACTTGCATGGGGCCAGCTGCAAATCAGTCTGGACAGAACAAATACAAAATCTCCTCCAGAATGAAAGAGCATGCACTAGCCTTCATGTCAGTGCAGCAGCCAAGTGGGCAAGCTAGGAAAATTCATTTTTGTGGGAACAACTAAGGGTGTCATAGGCTGGGTGCAGCTGATATAACCGGTCTCAGGAAACATGATAACAATATATCTTCCTTCTCAGTGTCCGTTTTTGAGACTGTTTCACAAGGCATGGATATGGATCTTCCTGAAGGCAAGCACACAAAGATGGCCAGCACACAAATGAAGGCAAGAAAGTCCAGCAGACTAGCACCACCCAAATACTCAGCAAAAGTACAGGTCCACACAGCTCAGACCTGCAGAGGTACCCGGATGCCTGAGTTGCTGTTCTGAGATGCTGTTCTGTGCCCTGCAATTTCAGTCTGCAGAGTAAAAAGTCCTGTGATTTGTGCAGTTGTAAAACAGGCCAGCATCTGAGCTGGGAAGAGAAGGTACATTTCCCAAATCCAGGCCCACATCCCACAGCCACAGGTCCCTGAGTCTCACCACTGGCATGCGTGACTGGTGGCACAGCCCAGCCACCATAGCCTTATTCATTTGTAGAATGGCTCTGTACATCTTGGCTGCTGTAGAGGTTTAGAAACAATGCTTTTAATATTTTGTGGTATTGACTTACCCATTCATTGCATAGTGACATTAGCACACATGAATAATCATAAAATTAAAAAAGGATAATTAATATTTAACTTTGCCAGAGGGATGTACTTAAGGGAGAAACCATGTTTTAGAAAGAGCAGCTGATATTTGTCAGCTGGAGAACAGGACTAATTAGATGCATCAGGCAGTGGTGACACAAAGTTGAAAAACAGCTTGTCAACTCTGAAATGACTTATAGCAAATGATTATATATAAAGATGCTTTGTTATACTCTCACACACAGGTGTGTTCCTCATTTTCCAAACACTTCCTGTGCCTTTTGTTCCTGTAGTAAAACAGGTGCAAAGCAGATTGCCCACTCATAGATATACCATAATTATATTTTAGGTAGAGCAGATATGTGGTCCATTTCTTGTGCCCAAATCAAAAATGTGTTGAACACTGAAGTACCCTTCCTTCTCACTGATTTCAGCGGAAGATGGTCAACAACTTATAGGATCAAAGGCTTGATGTCTGAACCACATAAAGAAAGTGATGTAGGGGATGAGGCAACAAACCAGGACGCCAAATTCATGTCTGTTGTAATGTTGGTTGACTGCAGCCAGACAGTTCATTGATCATAGCAAAGGATTTGCCCCAGGGTGTTTTAATTTAAAACAGATTGACATTAAACTGAAGAACAAATCACCCAAATCCTAAACTCTGATCTGATGCAAGTCAGATGCAATATGACAGCAACTCAATCTCCTGGGCAGCAGAGCTGCTAGCTTCAACTTCATACTCATTTCCAAATGGTGTCTGGAAGTTCTTGAATGCTGTTGGAATAGGCGCAGCAAGGAATAATTTATCCAAGTTAGAGGTACATATCCACAGAACACACAAAGCTACCAGGAAGGTGAAGTTTCAAGGGGAAATGAAGTGCAGGGTACTGAGAAGGGGAAGGGGCCACTTTAAGAAGTAAGTCCTTGGTTAGTGAATGAGCAGTGCTAATGCTGAGCAAACAAAACAGAAGCATAAATTCTGAGACACCGGTTAAACTGCAATCACGAAGTACTCCAAAAAGCTTATTAACTTACCTAGGAAATTGAACACAAACTAACTGTTTGGACTGAGCTGCTCAAACAATAAAAACGTTTGAAATGTCCTGAAAGTAATTTGTTTAACACAGTACTTGAGCTGTCACAAAAACAAAAGACAGTATTTCTCTCCATCCACAACAAAATCACACCAATACACACACTCTGGCACCAAAAAATATTTAAAGCTGTATGTAGCACCTGTAATACATTGCTTGTATTTATAGTCCTGGTATGATTGGTTTCTAAAGAAAAATTATGTCCACAGACAGCATGTTTTGTTCCTCCTCGTTACTCATATGCAAGAATGAAAGATCTATTACAACATACTCTTCCTTCCACCTGCTTTGATGAACTGCCTCAAAGCTCTCTGGGGAGACTGTTGCAAAGCCTGTGACTTACAGCTTAGGCTCAGAAAGCAGATACTGGATTGCAAGAGCAGACTCAAAGGTCAGTTCAGAGCAGCACGGGCAGCAGATTGCAACTCCATTTCTAAAAGCAAAGGACACTGCTGTGGTACAGGTGATTCCCCTCAAGCCTATACCCTCACAAAGGAAAAACTTAACAGATCTGCCTTTAGGGACAAATGTAAAAAGTTCAACTTGAAACTCTAACACCTGTTTCACAGAGACTTCTCCATATTGCATATTATTTAAAAATTGCAGTTCACCTCAGGACCATTTCTCACAAAGTCAGTTAATGATTTCTACGTCTGCTCAATTTTCCTACGAGAGTGTTTTGTTCTGCTCAGGTCTATGTACCATGCTCATCATTGTGATATCTCAACACCTCCCTGCAGTGTGACAACCCACTTCCCTGACGTGCATCTGTCGCACGTTGATCTTTCTCTTTTTCTCTTCTCCTCCCATGGAGAAATCTTCATAGATGAAAATAAATATGAATATATTCTGTTCACTTTTCAAAAATAGCTGTATATTTATACTTCCATATATTAAATATAATTTTTAATAATATGGTTATTGATGCTTGTTATTATCTGTACTTTCAGTACTGAAGACAGAGCTGAAGAAATGCATCGTAGCAAAGTACCCAGGTTTCTGGTAGGTCATACATTTTACTGACATTTACTCCACAGACTTGTGTAAGAACCTAAGAAATTTTTGCAGAAACAAAAAACGGGAAATATTTGTTACAGAGCCTCAGACAATTTATCAGGTGTTCATGCAACACATGTTGTAGATAAGCTCTGAGATCTCAAACTGGATACAGCAGATACCCAAACAGAGAGGAAGATAACATTGTGACTAACACTGAGCTTTGTACTCCGCACCAGAGGTGTGACCACCCTGATTTGTTGATGGCACTGACCTGGAGAAGCTGAATGTTTTGTCCTTTGCTACATGCCAGATAACTGCAGGGTTACAAACAGAAACTGGGGCATTAGGACAAAACCTCGTGGTCTAATTATGTGGTAACCAGCATCTTGCTTACACAGACTTACATCCATCTGCAAAGAGAGGCGATTGACACACTTCCCATTGCGTTTTTTGCAAGCGTACATGCAACTGCAACTCTGAATGTGCAGCACCTACACATGGCTTTGAGTATTTCCTCAAACCTATTTTCCTTTAACTCTTTCAAGCATTTTGCTGACTATTGTTAATTACAGCTTTAGAGAGAAACCTATGAAAACACAGCAGTTTATTTCCTAGAGATACAGAAGTTTCAATACACACATCTGCACAGCATTCATCATTTTCCTGAACAGTGCTGCACAAAACAGCATTTCTGTCATTACATTTTTAATATAACAATTCCCATGGGAAACTGTTGATGAGGACTGGGATACAGATGAAGAGAAAGTAGAAAGATTAGAAGGTGAAGGGCTGTTCTCAGCCTACAGATGAATGATGGTTCTTGTAGGAGCATATCATTAAATACAGATGAATGGTAGATTCTGCCATTTTTAGTAAAAACTACTAAACTAACAGGAAAGCTGGATTTGATGGAGGAGTTTTTTAAGTGAAGAACTTCCTTAAGAATAAGAAAATGTTTCAGATTTCAGGTGTGGAAATCATCAAAGTCCACAGATACTTCTGAGAACAATCAGAGCCAAACTGGCTCTTTTAGCTCCTTTTCCCATGACTGGATCAGCAGAGGAGATCTTGGAATATCTACAGATCACACCACAGTGAGGGCAGGGGAGGACTTTGACATAGGGACACAGGACCCTCAGCTATCAAAATGCTGTGGTGACTAGATAATCAGATTGAGCTATGGCAAAGCTGTCCTAATGCCCCACAAACACTGTTTCAGGGCAATCTGTACTGTCGTGTACATCACTTGTGAGCAGGAGCACGTATCCTATGAGTTTTCACAGTCCAGTTCACCATCAGTAACTCATTAACTCAAATGCCTGCAACTGTCTGCCCATGGCATTATAGTCTGACCTTGGGAAAGCCACTCTCACCTGATTGTGTTAATCTATTAATTGCTCCCTGGCAGGTGCTGATCCCCCTTGTCTTTTTCTGAAATGGAGACATGGTGGATTCAGGCTTTACAAAGCATTGTGCTTCAGATTCCCCATCAGAAAAGTGGAGATAGTAACATTTACATACCTCAGCAGGTAGTTTGGATGCTTAATTAATCCTTTCAAAGCTTCTTAAAATATAGATAAGAAGTAAAAAAATTAACTTTTAATATAATTTTCACGGTGTAGTTTTAAAAGTACAAAAAGCTGTTTTTCCGAGCAATAAATAGCTATTTAAAAGAATTTAAAACTTATTAAACTATTCATTACTTTTAGACCTGGTAAAAAAAGAAAGACCCTTTGAGTAGTTAATCTGACCTGATGTTTAATTAGAACAAATTCAAAGGCAACAACTCACTCGTGATTAAAATAACATGATTTCTGCCATTTCTTTTTATGAAGTTCAGTCAAACTTCACATATTGAATACTTGGGACCCTGGGAAATACTGGCCTGTCAGCCTCACATCTGTGTTTGGGAAGATCATGGAACACAGCCCTCAAGAAGTTATGCTAAGGCACACGAAGGACAGGGAGGGAATTCAAGACAGCCAGCATAGCTTCGGGAGAAGCCCTGCCTGACCTTCTATGACGGAATGACTACAACAGTGGACAAGGGAAAAGCTACAGGTGTCATTTATCTCGACTTCTGTAAAGCCTTTGACACGGTCTCCCCCAACATCCTTCTCTCTGTATTGGAGAGTTATGGATTCTCTGTGTAGACTGTTAGATGGATAATAAAGTGGTTGGACATTCACATTCAGAGGATTGTGGTCAACAGCTAAGAGTCTCGATGGACATTAGTGACCAGTGGTGTCCTCAGGGGTCCATACTGGGACTGGTGTTTTTAATATCTTCATTAATGACATAAACAAAGGGATGGAGTACACACTCAGCAAATTTGCATATGGCACCAAGCTGAATGTTGCTGTTGACATATCTGAGGGATGGGATGCCATCCAGAGGGACCTGGACAAGCTCAAGAATTGGGCTCATGGGACTCTCATGAGGTTTAATATGATCAAGTACAAGGTGCTGCACCTGCGTCAAGGCAACCCTCGGTATCAGTCCAGGCTGGGGGATGAACAGATCCAGAGCAGCCCTGCTGAGAAGGACTTGGGGGTGCTGGTGGGTGAGAGGCTGGACACGGCCCAGCCATGTGCCCTTGCAGCTCAGAAAGCCAAACGTGTCCTGGGCTGCACCCAAAGCAGCGTGGGCAGCAGGTGAGGGAGGGGATTCAGCCCCTCTGCTCTGCCCTGGTGAGGCCCCAGCTGCAGTGCTGCATCCAGCTCTGGGGACCCCAGCAGAGGAAAGGCACAGACCTACTGGAGTAAGTCCAGAGGAGGCCACCAAGTTACTCAGAGGGATGGAGCACGTCTCCTACGAGGAAAGACTGAAATTATTGGGATTGTTCAGCCTGTAGAAGGGAGAGCTTCAGGATGACCTAATTGCGGCCTTCCAGTACTTGAAAGGAGCCTACAAGAAAGATGGAGAGGGTCTGTGTAAGAGGGAATGTAGTGACAGTGATGCCTTAGGATTTTAGCTCTTATATTTTCATATATTTGTAATCCTGCAATTCTTTAGTGTATAACTCTGAACTCCATATAGAGTGTTAGCAACTGTTTTTCCCTTTTTCGTCAGACACAATTCCTCCCTAGGCCTGAGAATCAAGGACACCTCGCTGTCTCAGGGCCCAAGAAATGTAAACAAAAGTGAGTGGGGGGAGAGCAAATGAAGAGAATGGGACTCCACTACCTGAAGCTGTAATTGGACAATTAACCTCTGATATGCAAATAGACAAAACTTATATCTGTCTCAAACACGTGTGACTGTCGTCTATCTTGGGTGTAGTCTCTGCGAGACTCCTGCACTGCCCAAGGTGTGCCCTGTGCAGGCCTTTCAATAAATACCTGCCCTTTATCCTTTCCCTCTGTCTAGCCTCTGCTCCAGGTCAGCCTCTACAAGGCATCAACAGGACCAGGGGGAACGGCTTCAAATGTAAAGAGAGTAGTTTTAGATTAGATATTAGGGAGAAATTCTTTACCATGAGGGCAGTGAGGCACTGGAGCAGATTGCCTGGAAAAGTTATAGATGCCCCACCCCTGGAAGTCTTCAAGGTCAGCTTAGAGGGAGCTCTGAGCAACCTGAACTATTCAAAGGTGTCCCTGCTGATGGCAGGAGGGTGGAACTTGATGATCTTTAAGGTCCCATCCAATCCAAGCCATTCCATGATTCTACGACTCTGTGAACAAAATTTAACATGAGCCCGCTCAATGACAAAAGCTGCCTGCACCAGGAGCTGTCACTGAGACACAGCGCTACCAGCACCCCATATACTGTGCAAGACATGACAGGCATCCCGGTACGAGGTCATGGGCATGAACAGACCATTTGCTTGGTTAGTCAAAGTCACTCGAACTGGCTCAACTGGAATCCAGAAAGACTTAGGTATGCAAAGGGAAACAGTTACAGGCTGTCTGTCCATGGGAAAGGCCATCATTCAGGTCCACACCCGAAGTCAGCACCACCCAACAAGCCTTGGCCATGGTAAGAACCACAGAAGGCACATGCAAGGTCCTTTGTGCCAAGAAAGGTCAGAGGGTACGTGTGGGGGAGCACAAGGACAGAGGCCCTAACCAGCAGCACATGCCCTTCGATAGCAATAAGTTATATGAGGTATTTGTTGTTAATTATTAATATTTGAATACAATTTAACATCTTTAACACTTCTGTAGGTATAGAGGCAGGACACAGCTAAGATACAAAAGGCTTTGATAAAATTTTGGTTTTATCACACATATGGCTGTGTGGACTGTGAATATGAAACAACACTGTAAACATTTAAGAGAAAAGATGGTAGGTGACTGTTGTCGGAGTAATAAAGAGGTTTAACCTTGTAATGCCTTAATGCGTTGGTCTGAGTATTTGCAAACAGGAAAAATGTTTTACTACTGCATATCCTAAAAGATATACACAAGATCAAGCTAGTTTTCAGTGTATTTGTACTGTCAGCGTTGGAGTGTCCAGCAAGTTTGGTGATATTACAGTGCAACAGAACTCCAGATGTGACGTTCACCAATAGACTAAGTTGATCAAAATCCAACTTGAAGCAGCTAAGTGATGGTTATAGCACCACAATGCCTACAACATGAATGCATTAGGAAGTTCACTCCGTTTCAGAAATATTGCTTTTTCTCCTATAGGAGCACTCAGTTTTTTCCACAATAACTTTTACACACCTTAGCAAAGAATTTCAAACCTGGATTTAACCTACCTAGCTTTGATTCACATTCAACATAATCTTCCTGCTATCTCTCAGTGGGAGAAGTTATGACTGAGAGAGGACACAGAATGGAGAGAACCTTCTCCTGCTCCAGGAACGCATCTCAGTCCCATTTCTCCAGCCAGGTAGCTGGATTACAGAATCTATTTTGCTTTGGTTTTTAATCAATCATGTCTCAGTTCAGAATGCCCCATGAATGTCCAGCAGGGCATTGATAATATAGCCAGTAAGTGATTAAGGGATGCCTGTATGTGGAAATAAAAGCCCAATCTTAGTTGCAGAGTGGGGACACAATGCCAAAGGGGCTTGAGAAATCCACAACCCACCCTAGCAAAAGTCACGCTTTGACTTTTTAGCCATTTACGCCTGTGCTAAAAAAAATTGCAAAAACCTCCTGCTCTTCCCTGATGAAGTTTTACATCTAGATTTCAAAGGTATAAAAGATTCCACAGGCTTGCAGCACTGAATACTCATGGCCTATATATTTCTGATTAGCTGTTACAATATATAAAAAATATTTTACTAATTTGACAGACTTTATTAGTACAGAGGTTAATTGCCTTTCTCTGACACATTTTCACTGCCTACATCTGTGTCACAACATTATTTGCTTCATTAGTTTTTAAAGTGGAATAGCTAAAACTCAGGTTATTGAAATAATATGACTGTGCTTCTGTGCCACATTATTTGCTTGCAATTCAGCTGATGAATCACCTACATTTCAAGCAGAGCTGGCCTTGCATTTGGAGGAATGCCAAGAAAACAGGTCAGTGTTATCAGCTGTAGGCACTGCTACCCCTTTTCATTTCCCTTGCCCTCTTCCAAAAACAGTTCTTTCCCGCAAGAAAGTATTAAGAGTTAAGATGACAGCAACTGAAATATTCCTTTCTTGTTATTGGGAAGCTTTATTTCTTATTGTACCTATTTTTCAAATTTGATTTGTGGTTTTAGCAAAATGCAAGGTTTGGCTTGAACTAAAGAAGTTCTTGTCTTTAGGCCATACTCAGAGGAACACGTTGGTGCTGACTGAATGATTAAATAGGAAAAGGATTAGTTGACACACATCAGCACCTACTGAGCAAAGGACAAAACAGAACCATAGGTTTCCTGCTGTGAAAATGTGCCTGTCCCAATGGAACATCTCTATCTTCCAGCCCATGTCCAAAAATGCCAGCGGATGTGTCTGAAGTGCTGATGTGATAGCCTGTGTGATACTGGCCCACCACAGCAAATGATGAGAGCACAAGACCATGCCTGCCCCAAGCAGCTAACAATCCAATTAAGGCAGTAAGAGAAAGCAGGCATATAGAGAGCATAAGGAAATGATGAAACAACATGGCCATAACAGTGCATATTTTTCTTAAGATTATGCTTGATCAGAAATTACAGGATGAAATAAGAGAGATTGAGTACGCTATCCCAGGAGGCTCTTCCTGCCCTCTGTTCCCATGTCAGATGGAGGCAAGAGTCACGTGCAGCACAGCTGCTGCCCAACTGGGGCTGTGTCTTACAAAAGGGATCGCTCTCACGCTGTGGATGAATGTGTGAGTCAGCCAGAGCATGTCCTTTCACTTTCTGTCCTAAATGTGCCTCTGTGCACAGTTCACTACCTAACTCAGACACACATTCATTGGCTACCAAGTCCCACAAAAAATCACCCTTCACCAATGATGATAAAATACCTTTTAGCACTCCTGACTTTGTCCCCTTAATTGTCACAGACCACCTTCTTCCAACAATTTCTTTTCTCCTTTCTCTTCCTCACTGCATTCCCTGTTTAATGTAAGAAAGGATTCTAGGAACATTTCCTGACCTTTTGTGCCCTCAGTAATGTGAGAGTACAGAAGAAAAACATGTGGAGGAAAGCCCAGATGCAACAGCCTCAAAAAGGTGCCTGAAGACCATGCGTGTGGCTTGTCCTGCATGGCTCATGGATGCACGCAGTGTCAGGGCTGTGCTGGTCTGCTCACCCCAGGCTCCAGCCCTGGGCCAGCACGTGAAAGCAGAGCCAGCCACAGCCAAGGGGGACAAGTCCCCTCACTCCTACACCCTCTCTGCCCAGACTCGGCTCTCTCCAGAGCAAACAGTGTGGATGCAGCAAGCCCCTCCCAGACTGACTTCACCCTCAACAGCATGGATGTGAGCTAGTCTGCAATAACTTGCTGACCAGACAAGGCTTATTCTCTGCTGCTGGTCACAGGGGTGATAAGAGCAACCCTGAAATGCCACAAGCCAGAATGTCAGTGGTCTCATCCCAAGATACGCCACAGCTTGCAAGGCAACCTCGAGCTGGGTCGTACAAGCTCACTGTGGCACAGGCTAGGAGAATCCCAAGAGAGTAGCAAGGAGCTCACTGCAATCACCTGCCCAGCTTTGTTCCTAGTTCTGAGCAGCTGAAACACAACTGCACATTGCTATGGCTACGCTGGGTTTGATACCCAGCTCAGTGCTACCTTGTGCAGAGCTAAAAGTGCACCTCCAGATCACAGGAGAAACTGGCACAAGCTGCCTTTTGACAGCAGCTGCTCCCCATGTAGCTATTCCCCTGCACATCCCTTCCTCCCCCTTCCACTCACTGCAGAACAAAATCACGGAGTACAGTGCACACGGGCAAGAAACATAATTACACACACACACACACACACTATCTTGAGCCCTTCATAATTACATTTTAAATTGGTTTACTCAAAATCCTTTCAGCTAATCATTTTCACCCAACTCTAATCAACTCTAAGCACTAAAATAAATATACAACATCTTTACCTGGTGTAGCCCCTCTCTTCTGCCTTAAGCCCTCACACTCCAGTTTGTTGGGCATTGGGAATTTGGATATGACCAGTTTTGGGTTCAACTTTCATTTTGAGCAAGCACTAGGCTTTCATTTTAAGCCACCAAAATGCACTGGCAAAATTCACACGTGCAAACCAGTGGCTGCTTCTGTCTCTGTGGAATCCCACAAATATTTTCTTCACTTTCAGTTCCCGCACCTCTGGATAGCTCATAAATGTATGGCTGAAACAGAATGCAAAACCCGATGCAAACAGATGCCTGATTCTCATTCAAAATCAGTAACTGGATTACTTTCCCTTACAACTGAGTCTGAACCAAAGAAGCTCAGTCTGCATCAAGGCAAGCAGTTCACAGCTTCTTACTTGCTATGCAAAAGTTCTTACACACAACTGTAAAATCTGCATTTTCATGAGCAAGTCAGCATTTCTTTGAGCTGTCTCTGGCCTACACTTGCCTGCCTGCAGCTTGCATACACAGTTTGGGAAAGGAGGCTCAAAAATTCAATCCCAAGTATCTTCAATTTAACTCACCAGAGCTGTGTACTTGCCATACTCTTCTAGCTGCCTTTCATGACACGACCAGTTTCTCTCTCCTTTACCTTTCTGCATAAGTCCTGTGTTGGCTGGAGCCAGGCAGCTGGTGTAAAACCTTGAGAACTGTGAAGGAGAAGGGCAGTCATTTTCCCTCAGATCATACACACCCTTACTAACTCTCAGCAGCACAGCAGTGTGAATCTAGCTCTCAGCAATGCTTTAATAGCAAAGCTGAAGGTGTGAAGCTTCATTACTTTTAAAATATACTACACAGTTCTGCATATTCACTGGTATACATTATGCTCCATCTTACAGCACAGAGTGCTGCTTTCCAGCCACCCAGCCCGGTGCTTTATTCTTACTTTATTCTTTCCCAGAACTCTGTAAGACTGCCTACTATTTTTAGCTTCTCTTTGTGGGTGGTGAGGGAGAAACCAAGAGGTTAACTGCTTTGTTTGATGGCTCGGCATGGGCACCATCATCTACCCCCACGGGCTGCCAAGGTCTAAACCCAGCAGGAGTGTCCCGGTCCTTAATGGCAGTTTCTGAGGTTTTCAGCGGTCTGGGGGAGGTGGGAGGAGAGGTGGATTGCCATGCTCCAGAGACAGAAAAACATGTCAGTATTTTAATCAGTGGACAGAAAAACAAGCAAGGAGGAAATTAAGTTTCCAAAATACTTTTTTTTTTTTTTAATCCACATCATGAGTCGCCTCACCTGCTACCAGCTGGCTCACTGGGATTATTTGCCCTTGGGCTTTGCCTTCTCTTGCCACATGCCCTCCTCAAAGCAGCTGTGACCACATCACGCTCCCCTCAGCACTGACTCACTCCCTGCCTCTCCACAGGACCTGAGCAAGCTATTTGCCCTCAGTCAACTCTTGTTTATGGGTTCCGATACAAAAGACAAGTGTTCATGTGGCATATTGTATCTAGGAAAATGTCATGCTTCATACATTCAGTTATCAACCACTATGCCAAGTGCTTTATGTTATCTACAAAAAGCAGACTTCAGAGGGAAATGAACTACGGCAAATCAAAGTCTATTACGGGGAAAGAGAGGAGAGTTGTAAGCCAGGCTTACAGCATTCTTCCAGCTGCATAACTTTCTAAATAACTCTACCCAGCTGAAGAGTCAATAAATGGTCACCCAGTTGCAATCAAAAATAACAATTCATGTACTGTTACCCAGAGGGGCTTTTCTAAGCCCCCAGGGCACAACTGCAGCAGACGGCAGCACACTAGGTCAGAGACAGCAACAAGAAGGGTGAAAGAGGTCTCACACCTCCCCAGCAGCTGGGAGGCAAGCAATGAGAAAGACCCACTCTTCTCCCCAGTGTCTCCAAAGGCCACTGCCCCCCACCTTCAAACTCAAAGCAGGGCAGCACTTGGGCTGACCCTCCTACCGCAAGGCTGCTGCAAGTGACTGCTCAGCAGGACAGGGCAGTGACGTGCACAGCCTCAGCCTGACGCAATGAGTTCATTTCTCCCCACTGCTCTGTGACTGTCCATCTGCCCTTATGGATGCAGACTGCAGCAGTGCCTAGACCAAAGTGCTCCCTACCTGCAGAAATTCCCTACTCTCCGCAGTCTCCAGTTCTGCAACAGGTTTGAGCCCTGCATGGGGAGCAGAGGACAACCAGCCCTATGCACAAGTTAGCTCTGTAGCCAAGTCCATAGTCATCACTCAAAATATAACCCAGGTATTTTCATCGTAGGACAAACCAGTTCATTCCTGATTCACAGGAATGAAACAAATGGGATCCTTTTTTTCTGATCTGGATTCTCAAAGACTGAGAGCCGCTGAATAAAAGATGGCTTTGAAACATGCCAGCTTTTCTGGAATTGGAGAGAAGGGATACGAAATTCAGAAATTAAACCTTAACCCAATCTTTATAGCTGTTCATTTGTATTGGGTCAAGACAAAACCGAGAGCCCAGACTCATTAAAACTTTGGTAGTTTGGACATTGGACTTGCATCTGGATATGTCAGTGTGGGTGTACATATATCAGCAGTGAGGAAATTACCATAGGAAATTAAAGGCACCAACACACAAATTTGCAGCCAGTAAGAACAATAAAGAGGAACTGTTTAAATGTATCAGGAACAAACAAAATCCTAACAATGGCATAGCTCCACAGCTAGATAGGAATCTCAAAATTGTCAGTCATGATTCATAAAAGAAGAAATATTCAATAAATATTTCAGGTTTGTATTTAGAAACTAGTGAGATGATGTATTCTTATCTCACAGTGATAAGGAAACAGTTTCTATTCCATCAGTTACTTAGGGGAAAGTTAAACAGCCACTATCAAAACTGAACATTTTTCAATCAGCAGCACTTGGTAAATTGCACCTCAGCATACTAAAGAAATGTGCCAAAGAGTTTTCCAAAATGTTTGTGTTGATTTTTCACACATCTGGGACCACTGGAGAGCTTCCAGAAGACTGGCAAAAAGCTCATGAGGCATTACTATTTACAGAGGGTACAAAAAGCAGTCTGGGCAACCACCGGCTGACTAGCCTAAAACTGATCCAGGAGTCAAGCAGATTGATGTGAAGGATTAGTAAGAGAACAGTCTTTACATGACTGATACTACCCAGTGTAGCTCCTGGCCTGGAGATGACACAACTCAGCAAGTCCCCTTCTGCCTCCGTGTCTCATTTGCCTTGCACCTTCATCCTGCTCAGATGGGCACATGTGGGTCAGAGTTGAAAAAGGCTTAAAAGATGGCAGTGTAATTAATAGTCATCAGCATGACTTCATGGAAAAGTCTTGTCAAATGAGCTCGGTGTCGCTTTTTAGTGAAATTACCTGTTTAGCTGATAAAGATAGCTGTGTCTATGTCATGGGTTTCAACATCTGTGAGGCATTTAACTCAGTCCCATACGGCATTCTGATTAAAATAATTAGCACTATCCATAATTAATGTACCTCTTATTAAATCGATTAAAAGCTGGTGAGCCAAAAGTGAGCCAAAGGCAATCCTAACTGAATCATCCCCATCTTCAGAAGAGGTTTAATGAGATCCCCCAGAAACCTCTTAGCCCAGTGCTGCTCACTATCCTTAGCAATTATTTGAAGAAAATGAAAAAATGTTGCTATTAAAAGACAGATTTCATTTCAGAATTGCTGGAATAGTAAATGATGGAGAGAAAAATAGTTATATCGGCAGATCTGCATCACTGGGTCGAGCGGATTCACTGGAACCTGAGTTTTAATAAGCTGATGCACCAAAGCACCAGTGCCTTAAAACCTGCAACTCACTCAATACATGTCAGGAGCCCTGCAGCAGGAACAGAAAGTCCGAATGGGTAATTTCCATCTTAGCATTCTGTGGTGCTCAGTTGGACTGGATTTTTCCTGGATATGTCTACTAAATTTACCAGGAGAGAAGGCAGCAACAGTGCTGGACATTGAACCCAGAGTATTCACACTCACTGGCTCTAGGATACTGAGACAAACCTCTCCAGAAATCCTCAACGCATTGCTGAGATTGTCAGGCTCCTTCAAAAGGTATTTCAGAACAAAAACACCACCCTCACCCGCAGCTATCATCATTAGGTTTCAGAATGAATGTTGAACGGGAAAGGATGGACACAGTCCCTCCTACCACTTTGCAGGAAGACATCTCTGCTTTGCTTCTCATTTGAGACACTGAGTCGTGAGCATTGAATCTTTCAAAAGCTCAGCAGTGAATTCCACTGTGTGAGCCAAATTTCTTCTTCCCTTTGATTTTCCATGTGATCTGCCTCAGCCTTTGGCCCAAGCACTCTTTTTTCCAGGTATGCAGTTAGGCTGCATGGCTGAATGGGACATGGACACGGCCCTATCCATGCCTTCCCTGTGCTTAATCTCACAGAACCTGCTACTGATGGTGTGCATCTGGGCTTAGCAAAACGCATACAAGAAATCTCAGGAACTCCCACACTGTCCCATACCCCAGTATAAGGATCTATTACATGCTGACTCATAAACCTCATAAAGGTTTAAAGTGATTTTTTCTTTAAAAAAGAAAAAAGAAAAAGAAAGAGGAAATTATTTGGGCAAGTCTTTGAGCTCTTCTCCTTTTGCTGTTTCAAAGCCTTTCTTTTTTGATAGGCTGGAGCACCAGAGTCTCTCTAGCCAATTTCTGCTTCACTGAACATTCATCTCATTTGGGGCTCACTCAAGTGCTCCTGGGAAGGGAGCTCCCACACAGGGGAACTCAGGACGGAAGGGTGGAGAACAAACCTCAGTTAATAGCCCTGAGCTCCAGTGACTTGGTTCCTCCAGAACAGGTGCTTCCCAACACAGTCCCAGCAGTAAACCTAAACCTGCCCTGACAGCAGCAAGAGGAGCAAGGGACACGTCCATGAATAGTGACCCTCCACAGCTGCCGCGCCCTGCTGTGGCAATGGGGACACCTCCAAACTGAGCTCACCACATGACCACAGTGCCATCAGCTCAGTCCCAGCTTGGATAACAAGCCATTTTTCAAAAGGCTTAGGCAGAGGAATTATGTTCCTGTAAAATACCAAATTCTGGATCCAGACCAGGGACTTGTGCCCTCAGATGCTTTAACATCACTGTGGGACAACTTGGCAAAGGAGGTAAGAATACCAAATTCTGGGCTTGTGGGCTGATGAAATTAGTTACAATTTTTGCCAGAAACAATTTTGTGTTTTCAAAGCCTCAGCCATAACACTGCAACAATGCTAGAAGGGAGATAAAACTGATACTGCCTGATAAATATAAGGTGTATTTCTTAAGAGTGGCATTCTTTAATTGCCATGACACTACATACGAAGAAATCCTCTATACGAAACCCCAGAGCAGCCTTTGCAGACCTCCATCCAAGAAATAATGCAGCGCAAGCCTCAGCAAGCTCACCATTGCCTGTGTGCCTGGCGGAGCTGACTAAAAGACCAGTAGCAGCTGGCAGGAAATGGGTAAGAAAGCTGACCACAGATAAACTGTAGGATGCTGAAGAGTAGCAGAAGATATACTCTGGGAGAGGAAGCCAAGTTGTCAGGTCACACTGCAGTCTAGTGCATACAGTACATACAGTCTGCTATTGAAGTATGCGGCCACCAGATAATGGTCAGGGGACACAGCTGTCAGGCAACGATGAAGTAACTCCAAGAAGCCTGAAGCAGAGTGTGGTACAGCTGCGGATGTTTCTGTTGAGCAGGATAAAGCCTGCCTGTCTCAAGGGTACCATAGCAAATGCAGTGTCATGTGAGCGGTACTAAATAATTAGGTTCACGATGCTTATTTAAATCAGCATTGATCGAAACAGGATACCAGCAAAAGCTCCTCAGAGCCAGGGCTGATCCGAGCTTACATGGGAGCACACAAACACTGCACAGCCTAAATAAACCAATGTTCATGTTTCATACTCATTTTGCAGGTAATGCTCCCAGCAGCGGCAGGGAGGGTTTTTCCTCGGTGCTGCAGATTTGGGAAGTCGCGGCTGTGCGGAGGAGAGTGAGGGATTTACCTCCACTTCAGCAGGAGCAGGACAGGGCCTCAGGTATCATTTAACATTGAAGTCTGTGCCCAGGCTGAGCGCAAGTGTATCTGCTGTGGAGATACTGAACTTTATTCATTATATGATGAAGGTAATTATGTGTCATTAACCTGCTGGGTGGGAAACAGTGCAGCATGCAGAGGGGATCCAGGAGAAACGTGATGACAGAGCAAGGCATGTTTTGCTGGTTTTGCCAAACAGCCAGAAAGCGGCTGCTGGATCATACAGGGATCAAAGAGCAGGAGTATAAAATACATCAAGTAATGGCTTATAAACGCTGGTTCTTAGTCATGCTGCTCTCTGGTAGGCTTATTCAGATGATCCATTGGCTGAAACCTTATTTCAGGCTCACAAAGCTCCTAAGGTAAAGGGAAAGAGCCTCATCCAGACCCACAGATGTGTGTTTAACAACATTTGCTCAGTGAGAGAAGGCAGGACCCTGACAGGCAACACCGGCCCTTAGACAGCTCTAGGAGACGCCTACGCTCACCCCCAGTGCCCGAAGGAAGAATTAACTACGCTCCAGCTGTGCAGAAATGTTTCAGCACGAGGGAGAGCCGCTGCTGAGGCAGCAGCACCGCGGCAAGAGGCGAGGGGAGGGCTACGAGCCTGCCGGTCAGCCAGGGGCAGAAACTGCCCTTCAGCCTGGAAGCAAAGGCAAGAGGGGCAAGCTGCTGTGTGGGGACTGATCACTTCTTCCTTCTCACCCTTCAGAACAAAAGGAGTCGATGCACTAACTGATCTGACATTTGCTTTGGTGGTGTTTTTTTTTTAAATTCCAAGCGTTCTCTGAATAATGGGAACAACGGGGCTTTGCACCTGGGAAGGCCGTTGTGCATTTCTCTCCAATAGGCAGGATATCAGGGTTAGCTAAATATGAGTTCAGCTGCGGGACTGACTCACCGCTTGTTCCTGGAACTGTCTGAAGGAGGGGAGGATGCTGTGGGCAGGCTCTAACTGTATCATCTGGGTTAGGGCCGGTAGCAGATGGTCCTAAAAACATACTTCCATGTGGGTTTAAAATAGCGCAGCACCCACAATCAGCTGAATGGGGAAATGTGAAAAAGGCTTGTCACACAAGGAATGCTGCTGTGAAGATCTGCAGTCAGGAGGGGATCCAAAGTTTCACCAGCCCTCACAGTATAGAAGTGCCCAAGGCTGTCTCCTCACTCACATTGGCTCACACCACTGCCATGTCCCACCAGCCCTGGCAGGGGGATTCTGGCCTTCCCATCATATTTCATGCAAGAGAACAAACTTTTTCCCCCCACCATAAAATAAAATGAGGAAACTTTCTCTTAAAGCAGCTTTTCTCGTTAAGCAGCACTCCCTGTCCACTGCATAAGCTTAAGCCCGAAAAACTGCATTATTAAAAAAAAAAAAAAAAAAGAATCCCTCGTCCTTTGAGTCAAAGTCAACCTACTGTAGTGCTGGTCAGAAGCGACAGCCCTAAATACTCTGAGTCTATAGTTACATCCTGCTGGCTGCTCTGATGCCACACACAGAGTGAAAGAGGTGGTGACAGGGGAGGAATTGGCAGACGGCTCCAAGGCGTCAAGCAGGCGGCTCTCCCGAGGAGGCAGCTAAACAACCCCGGGGTCAGCAGGGAGCAGCCCAGGGAGCCTCGGAAAATGCCCGAGCGCAAGCCTCAGGTGAGTGTCCACACAGCGCAGCAGCCCAAGGAGAGTGTGCAGCTGGCCGCGGGAGGCACAGCAGTGCAGGGAGCACTGCAGGGCTGCCCTCTTCCTTGCCCCAGCCCACCCGAGGTCGACCTCATGCAGCCAGCAGTGGCTGTCCTCACCTCGGAGGTGCACATCTCCTTAGCTCCCTCCACAACCAGCACAGAGACCCCTTCCCGCACACCTCCTGGGACTCTGCCAGCTGATGTCTTCTACTTGAAGAGTGATGAGGTGACTTGCTCCTCAATGCTCAAGTTAACTCCCAAAACTCCCTGTGCCTGAGGGAGTGGGATGAAGTGAAAACTGAGGAACTAGATTGCTATTGTGCACCTGACTTTCTTAGGCTGATGGGTTACAGAGATGCTGCAGAGAAAAGAACACTCTTCCATTCCCCCAGCCCTTCCCCTGTCCTCCCTGCTGTAAGGGCTGTTACTGACAAAAAAACCTGATTCCTCTTCATTCCCGATATTTGTGTCTCAGTAGGTATGCAAATACACCAGCAAAGGTTTCTTGCTCCTTCCTCTCTTGCCCACCTCCTGCCTTTTTGCCATGCAAGCACCAAGAGCAATCTGGCCTGTAACCTTTAGAGGAAGAGAAATATCACAGGCACATCTGTTTTTACAGCTAATTGGCCACAGTTTTTGAAATGGGCAGAAGTAGCACAGATGAACAAAAAGAGATCCCTGAGAAGCCCTGGCCACTGTGGGGGCCTGGCTCTAGCTTCTAGAGCAGCTCATGGCATGTCCCACTGATGCCAGAAAAATACATCGAGGTTTGCTTGTGATTGCACCAACTCCTGGTGGAAATAGGTCCAGCCCCCTTTGCTCTGCTGGAACTTGCATGAGTACACAGCAGTGCATTTGGTCCTCTATTTGAAATGTTTCGAATGCAAAGATTTTCCTAGGCATTACCCCAGTCTTAAAAAGTAAACACATGGTGTCTACACCTTGCACTTAGTTTCGAACATCTCCTGTAAACTGCTTTTATCACTGCAAGAAAGCATTTCAGAATGCATTTTTAAAAAATATTTTCTGTGTTTCACTTGACTGAGATTTTATCAGCACAGAACTATTAGTGCAGCACTGGCTTGTTATACACTTACTGCCAACATAATAAAGGCTGTAACAAGAGATGTTTTAGATGAAGATTATTTATTACTGCCAATAGTTGCAGAGAAAGTGCTCATTTGGGCAGAGTGGGCTGAGGGGAGGAAGGGCTGTTCTGGTTTTTGCTGCAGCCTTCACTCATTACTTTTTCCAGAAAGCATTAAGCTTCCCGCCTGCACTTGCAGTTCACATCCCACAATTTTATCTAGGCTGAGAGATTTTAAGAGATGGGAAAGCTATTTGAGTTCACATAGGGTTGCCCTTTTCACCCATGTCTTCACATTTTGGTTCTAGCCAGCAGCAGTAAAGGAGCTTCCCTCCACTTTCATCACTACCTGGCCCTATGAAACAGACACAGTCACGCAGAAATGGTCACTATTCTTCTGTTTAAACTAGAGTTGCACAAATTGAGTAGGGCACTTTTTAGATGTAGAGGAAGACACAAAGGCACAGTCTTAAAATATCTGAATAGCACTTCTGTTTCTGCCTCCACGTACACACAGAAGAAATTCTCCAGAATCAATAAGATAATCTCTTTCCTTACTGCTTATGCAAACTATATGCCCCTTTAACTGGAATTGATCACCTCCCCAGGATCCTACTTGTTTTTACTGCCTCTCCATCTCTTCCCAAGAATTCAACATACAATAGTGAAATAGTGAGCCTAACATATGCTGCAGTCTGAGTACATAATATTTTGCAATAAATGTAAATTTTATATATATATATATATTTATATATATATTTATATATATAAACAGAAAAAGAATGACTCTGAGAAAGAACAACCCTACCTACTTCCCATTCATGTTATGCAAACACCTTTCACATGTGCCTTTGCTCACTGAATGCAAACAGTGAGTATGCATACAGCTATGCCCACAAAGCACACATTCCTCATTAAAACCCATGCAACGAATTTGTATCTGATTGACTTTTAAATCCTTCATCTTCCCACAACTACATCTTCACCAGATCTAGTGGTCCAAATCCTGTTCACTTCTTCAGGCAGTCTGCTGCAGTCAGGGTCTTCTGCCTCCATTAGTGGAAAGCGTCCTCCCATCCCTGGGAATGTTACTGGCTTGAATGCCAGGGCTGGTCACGTCCAGTTTCACACCATCAGCAACAAGGTGAAGAGGTGATACCTGGAGTTTGGTATCATGCAAGGGGAATAACTGTGCTTTCCAACAAGGCAATATTTTTATGGAAAATCAAGGCACACAAGGACATTAACATGCTTCATTTTCACATAGAGGAAAGTTTTTCTCAGATTATTTTTAGAAAGATTTACTGGTTTTAATTTTGGTAGTTGGATCCTAAAAAAGGAAGCATGGCACATGGCCTCTTAAAAAGTTGCAAAACCCACTCTCAATAAAATTTAATATGCCCTGACTTGGCTTTCCTTTAATGTGCACTGTGTGAAGTACAGTGGTATAACATTTTTAGCATCAATCATTTCAGCACACTTCTGAGTAATGCGACTACCTCACACCTCTGCAGATAGGACGTTTATTCAACAGTGCCACTTATTTTCTCTGCACTATGTGCACGTCTGCACACCCACAAACGTGTACCACTGGCAGCTCTTCCTTGCTTTCCAACATTACTGCCCAGTGGAGGAGTCACTAAGTGCATGGAGATCAAGAGAACTGTGCTGACACAAACTCACTCCAGCAGACCAGATTGTCATCCCAGCAAAACAGGAGCTCTGGTGAGTCCATGCTACTATGTTCTCTGGGTGAGCACTGCTGTGCCTGTGTGTATGTCTACGTAAATTTCCCATCTACTAATCCCTGGTGGAACAAAAGTGGCCAAATCTGCTGCTGCAGTGAACTAATGGAGTCCTGTGTAACTTGACAGGACTGTAACAGATTACACCCTCTAAATGGTTGGCTCCAGGAAAGAATTTTGCTGCCATAGCTATTATGTGAAAGCAGCGCTACTGTAGATTGTATTATTTATTGCATACTTATGTCACTGGTGCAGTCAGGAGAGTGCAGCATAAAATGAGGAGGAGCAGGGCCACCTAACTCACCAAGTTCAGTCCCTCCAAAATCATATAAATAGATGTTCTGCCCAGAATGGCCTGTGAGCACTGTGAACATTTTTGCTGTCACACCCACACCCCCATGCCCCACCCGAAATAGATAAAAACCGTAGTGTACCACAGGGAGCATGAGACATGAAAGTGTCATCCATGTTCTGGGCTTCAAAAGTAACAGAGAATTTCCTCCCACCCCTTAAAAGAGTCCTTTCAGGTACCACCATATATCCTGGATGCCACAGGGAGCTTTGGCTTTGTGAAGTTAAAATGAGTACAACACAGTAGTGCACCCATCAGGGCTGAATATTTATTCAAGTAGATACTGACGAGTAACATTTTGGCTAATAACATAGACTTGCTTGAACTGCAAACCAAACTTTCTACAGGGTGGGTTAAATACCAAGACTGTACCGAAGAGAACTTCAGGAAGAAACCCTCGTTAGTCAGTATGTCCCTTGTTAATCTTGTTAGTCAGCATGTCACTGCAAAACACATAAATAAGGCCATATTCCCCACAGGCAAAGCTATAAAGTAGCAAAGTGAAAACTACTGCTGATTTAAAGCAAGAATCCCCATTTTCCTAAAGCTAGTTTTCCTCTAGGAAACATTTCTCATAAAGCACAGAGACCCAGCACATCTGAGTTTTTAACAGGGACAGTCAGATCAGTTCACCATTGAACCTCTCATGTGAGATACTCACCAAGCTTTTCAAAGGAACAGGTCGATTTGAAAGCAGAATTAGACACTTCATATACAATGATCCAGTTATCACCCAAGACTGATTTTCAAACAATTGGGTATGAATTGGCCACAGGACATGGTTAAGAGGAAGTTCGTAAAAAGAGAGAGCACGTGAAATCTACAACAAAAATACATATGGCCTAATTTAAAAACAGGATTAAAGGAAATTCACAAAGTCATTTTGCTGCCAGATTTAATTAGTATGTTTAATATGTGAGATCACCTGAATCTACTTTTACTTGTTTTGTGTCCCATTAGGAGTTTCACAGGAGCAGTAATATGATTGAGTGGCCCCTGTGAGGGATGGAGCTTAGGCTGCTTTGAAACAAATTGAATTAATTTGAAATGATTCTTTCCAGGTATGACATTCTTGGAAACAGATGTGGGGATAAGGAGAGAGGGCATCAAAAGTACAGATATATAGACCTAAAACTGTACCCACCTTTTTGTATATACATTGGCACCTTTTTAAATATTTCCAGAAATATTGTAACGCTAGAAGGCCTGTTCACGTAAGATTACAATTGATGATACTCCACAGAATGAGGCTACCATTTGAGATACTGCAGTGGCAAGGGTCCTCACACAAATTTTCCATCTCTATCACTTCTCTAAAATGTGAAAGTTGTGCGGACTGGGTCATGCAACCTTTTTTTGTAAGACGTTAAAAGAGTAAATTTGTACCCAAATATTTCATGGTGAATGAAACAGGCCAGATTCCAGTTCTCTGGCTGAGACAAGGCCATTGTAGAGGAAAGGGAGCCTTATTCTGAGTGGCATTCACAGCCCTTCCACTAGATTTCACTATCATTGATTGATTTTACGTGGAAGTCACTCAGAGGTTTACATTGCTGAGTAGCAGTGCGAACTCCTAAATAGGATAGAGCAGATTTATACTGTTTCCCAAACAAATGGTATCATAAATGCTTGAAATAGTACAGTTACATAGCTAAAATACTATATAACAGCAGAGGAGGTGGAGGTAAGGGCAATAAGGATAGTATCAGGAGAAAAAATGTTCTGAGACTCAGAACGTCTAAAATTTACACCCAACTCTGTAAGCTACAAGTGCTCAGCTTGCCTGAAAACAAGCACATGCATATGCATTCTCATTTTAACCCACAAAAACATTTCAAAATCCAGGCCCTGATCTGGCAAGATGCTGAATGTTTTCCCTTTTCATCAGACAAGCCTCTAAAGAGATACTGAAGCATGCATTCTGTAGGAGCCGAAGCGCAGCCACAAAGGCTAATTTACCCAGCCAAAAAGCAGTCATTGCTGCCACTGCTATGCAGACATACCCACTGCCTTCAGCAGAACTTCAGTGAAGACTGAGGGCACTTGTCACTTCACAGGGAGCACTCAGTGTCTTCCAGGCTCACATTGGGTCTACATATGGATGAGCCGAATATTTTTCACTACAAACACTCTTCCCCTTCCAGGCCTCCTTCGCTTTCAGTTCTGAAGGGTGAATTCATTGAAAACATCTGCACTACTAGAAATATTCTGTGCTTTTTCCAAACCTCATCCCCATGGTGGCTCTGTAGTAATGGAGAATAGACAGAGCTGCATAACACGAGCCTGAAAGCAATGAACTGCTGTAGGGAGAGGATACCAAATGCTGGAGCTTTTCCTCCGGTACCTAGGCACTACCTGGGCTCTGCTCACCTTCTGCCCTGTATTCTGCTCTCTGTCATACAGCCAAAAGGTTTCCCCCTCTGCCATACAGCCAAAAGGCTTCCACAACTGCCACATCCCACCACACCACTCTTACCTCTCCGATACGGAACACAGCTTAAACAAATTCCACTTAGCACTCTGTCATGTTAGCTTCTACACACTTAGGAGTTGCTGCATGCTCCCCTTGGCATCAAGGCCAATTCTGAAATTGGTTTTGGGGCATTTTACATAATTACTATCTCTCCTTCTATTATCATTTTTCCTAATTTTCTTTAACTTTGCAGACTTGCAGCAGTAAAGAAAGGGCTCTGTAACCATGTCACAACAGCATGGTAGAGGCATAAATGGGACTGATCCTATGTCATTCACAAGCGGCAGCAACGTACTGGGCTAAGACTGCAAGAGCATGTTTATGGCAGTAAACTTTAATGAGCCACATGAAATCTTCAAACAAGGGAAAGGAAAAGATGTATTTTTGTTTGGGGAATAAGGGATGTGGACCAGCCTTCAGCAGGCCTACCAGGAAGGCATGTGTAAGGGTTTGCATGGCCATCTGTTTCTCCTCCTTATCAGCGCTCCAGTGCCAGCTGCCTCTGTGGCTGAGCCGTCGCACGAGCAGGTTCCCTGCCCAGTCCTGTGCTGTCTCTGTCTACTCCTCACTAATCCCACATAGCTCAATGAGCTGCTTCCTGCCAGCCCTCTTTGGCCCCACCCCTCTGTAAACCCCATATAAATCACAGGGGGGAAGCTGGCGTCTCCCCGATGGCGCTTGCTAGCAATGCTGCTCCCTTCCCTGGGCAGTTGCTGAGGCACGCGAGTAGATGCTGCACTTGCTTTACTTCCCGTGTTCTTCAGCCTGCTGAACCTCCATTTCCTGCGGTGCCATAGACGTGTGGTCCAAGCCTGAACAACCATGGGATTTATGTTTGCCGACCTAGCACCCACATCCCAGTGCTGCTGTGCCCAAACTGCAATTAAAGCTGCAAAAGCAGCCCAGAAGTTGATACCCCGGATAGACAGGCAAGATAAGAACCTAATAGCAGATAGACAGGCTGATAGGCGAGTTTGAAAGCTGCAGCCACCTGGGAGCCATGCACGGTGATGCAATCCAGCAGTGGCAGTTGCCCAAGTCGTTCTGACAGCAGAGGCCAAGGGTGGGCAGGGCGCCCGCAGGGGCGCCAGGGAGGGGAGCTGGGTCCATCTGCACAGAGGTGTGAAAACAGCAGAGCCACAGCCAGGCTCCCTTTGGGGCGTCTCGCAGCCCTGGCAGCACAGCACTCCACTAAGCCTTGTGCTCAGAGACCATGAACAACTGGGATTGAAAAAATATGTGCAACCTGGCTAAAGGACAGCAAGCTGCTGGGGGAACGGAAGGGGAAGGCAGGAGAGCGTGGTAGGCTGTGGATATCTGGAGGACACTGACCCCAGCAAGGGCGTGGGAGCCAAGTAAGAGAGCAAGAAATCATCTAGGATGCTAAGTTTTGCATTACTGTTCCCTGAACGAAATACTGGATGAAATTAGAAGAACAATGAAACCCAGCCAGGCAGGACAGGCTGGCAGATGCACTGGCACTTCATCTCCTTTGCATTCCAGCACCTCCGTAAGCAGGGTAACAGGGAGGAAGGCATGGGAGTTGCTCCCACAGCTCACCCAAGGCACAGCAGCCAGACCTGGCCTTCTCAATTCACTTGCAAAGGTGGAGAGGATCCATCTCTATTGTAATATCTTTCAGCCCAGGAGGCATGGTCACGGACCAACCATGAACACAATTCAGAACAAAACAATGATGCCACTCCCGAAAGAATTACCCATTGATCTAAGTGTATGAGAAGTAACAGCAATTGGATGTAGTCTCTCCACCAGGGACTTAGAAATTTACAGCGAGTTGCCACAGCACTTTCACTAGCTTTTCAGCCTTCTCTTTAGCTTTACTGCTTTCCAGACAACAAATGAGTCTATACAAAAGGCAACACTGAATGCAATTTTGACTTTAACCTACATGTTAAACTTCAATGTCTTCAGTGAACCCAGGATTAGAGACAGACTGATAAAGTTTTCAGGATGGGTTTATAAACTCAAATCTGTCCCAGATTATTACAGACTGTTGTTATTATATGTATAATAATAACAACTTCATAATTTAACTGTTTGTCTCCAGGTACAAAGGCTATTTTCTGCTAGTTCTCAAATACTGCTACCAGCACAGCAGGAGGTGGCTTAGTGACAGACCTCCACATCAAGACTAAGGATGGTGCAGGACTGACAACTGAATTACAACTGAATAGTGCTTGCTCTAACTTCAGTGTCAAAGGATCTAGCAGGGCAATGCAGCAAAGGTCACACCATTATCACCAACACTGGCTTCCAGAACTTCCCTTTCCTGGGCTGTCAACTGAACTAGCTATTACAAACCTCTGACTACCTCTCGGAGAAGAGTCAATGCTCTGTACAGCTCATTTCTTATTTTACTTTTAAGTGGTGATTTGTATTACAAAACAAGTTATGATCCTGGTCTCCTCATGCTAGGTGCTGCAAAAAGTTTTCTGAGAATTTTTTTTGCAAAGGGAACCTAAAAGCTACAACCAGAAATATTTAGGAAAAAATGAAATGGACAGATGTTCTACCACTGTATCAAACCTAAATTCCTATTGCAGAATACGTTCTCACTTGAAGAAGTGATTACAGAGACTACTGGAGTTTCTGTGGATTTTACTGAGACTGAACACTAGAAATATGAATTATTTGAAACAGACAGGCTAAAACTTCCTGACCAAACACCCTAAACAATGTACAAATGTGGATTTGAGTGAGATATGAATTCTGACTGGATCCAGTCCCATGAAGGTCAATCCCATGTCATACAGTACAAAACATAACTCTAAGATTAAAGAAAACTGAAAATAAATCTTTGTTCTGCTTTGGTAATTTTCATTTACAGAGATGCAAAGTACAAATATTTATAAACAATATTGTTATAGGAATTGGAGGGTATTCTTCTTTTTCAAATAATTACTATTTAAAGACATTCTGAGCTCACTTAAAATGAGATGCAACATGTGAGTATGCATAGCTTTGTTGGAGAAAATAAATACTATTAAAAATAAAATTAGCATTGGAAAGCCTCTGCCACTAATCCCAACCAATCAGCCCGGCAAGCTTGAAGGCAAACATGCAAGAAAGGCTCAGATAATGCAATGATGCAAGATGCAAAAGAATCTGCTTGCTTGGGTAAGATAGACGATCACTATTTAACACCACCAAGACAACACCTCCAGGCTCTTTTATTTCAGTACTGAGCTAACCTGACTCTGTTTAGCTCACAAAGTGTGTTGGGACCAGATGATGATGAAGTCAGAGGGAAGATAACTGAAGATTAAACTTTACAGATATTTCTGTTCCCAAAATTACTTCCCTTTCTGTACTCTGCTGCTGGCTCTGGCTCACAAGTTTCTTATTCCCTCTTAAAAAAGTTAAAAACAATTCAACCAGCTGAGGATCAGATCCTAAATTTTTGTTACTCTGTTAGAAGAAAGTAAAATTAATGGTGCTTTTAAAGCCTCCAGAAGGTCAGCAAGAGGTGCATGGAGCACACCGTGACCTAGTGTTAAAAGGAAGAAATTCTAGTCCCAGTTTCTTCAGCCACCTTAGGTTCAGAGATACAGAAGGAATCATATACCTGCAAAATGCAAATGAGGAAAGGGATGTGATGAACTGCAGGGCATAGGTAGTTACTCAACAGTATAAGTAATAAGTAAGAAGAAGAGCTTATGAGTACAGAGGTGGAAGGGGTGCTTTAGAAGTGCAAGGAAATGCAGCTACAAACCCACTGAGCTGTCGGTGCTGTCTGCATGCTTCTATGGTGAGTGTTATTTTGAGGAGGTGAGGAATGCAAGGCAGGGGGTCTGTGGTCTATGGTTTGCTTTCCTATCAATACATATGTCTGACTTCAAGTAAAAGATTAACGAGACAGCTAGCAAATGTCTTAGGAGACAAATGGGTAAAAGGCTGTTTGTAGATGTCAGTTGAGGGAGGGCTCATTCTCGTCTCTCAGTCTCTGAATGAATCTGCTAGGATGCACACCTGCACCAGGAAGACTTCGTTGACAAGGTAACCCTTTCCTCTGCAGAACACATGAGCATGTCAGCATAGAGCTTACCTTACACGTACATTCTTTTAGTCAATGTGGTTTGGAAAGAACCTTCCACCTACTTTTTTTCTGCATGTGACGTACATTACTGTATGTTACAGAAAAGCCCCAGGTAAAGTAAATGGAAACTCTATCCAGCAGCTATGCACCTGGTGTTTTTGCATTTCCCAACAGATATTACAGTTGCTGGAATGATGTGTGAATCTTCTACAACACCTCCTATTGACAATTTATTTTAGGTGTGGCATGAGAGAGATCTGAAATATTGATACTAAATGACCCACAGCCTGTTGCTAAAGAGAAGGAAGAAAGGAAGTGAGGGAATTTATAGTTTAAAAAAAAGAAAAAGAAAACAATGCCAAACTATAAAACCCCACAAATATTTACATTCTACTAGTTTTGACTGCAACCATTCTATTACACACTGAAAACACTGCAAACGAGCATGCTGACACTTTAGTATTTCTGGGATGGTCATGGTGGTGGGGAGAACAGCTAGGCTGTCACTAAAGCTCACCTTTTCTAGGTATCAGAAACTCTGTTGTGTTTTCCTGTCCTGTAGGAAATCTGTGCTACTGGTGATCCCTCAGAGTTGATGGTGTGATGGTGTAATGGTGTTGGCCTGAGTCCCACTGCAAGGAATGCAGTGGCGCCCAGTGAACCACCAGTACTAACCACAATCTCCCTGCAGATCTTAACTAACCTGGCAGCTCAGCACTGTGTAGTAATGCCACAAAAAAATGGGAGCACCTTTTCCTTTCCTCACTATCCTTCTTTTTTTGGTCTTTTTTCACTTTTCTGGAAAAGTCTGAGGGAGTTAAGCAGATTCCCTAAGGAGAGAAGTGACCCACCACTTGTAACACTGTCACAGCCTTCAACATCTCTTATGTTCTGATTTCTGCTTTACCTGAAACCTGTCCAGTGTGAGTCACATCCATTTCCCTTATGCCATGATAGGGAGGAATGCCGATATGTGGGAACTGACAAAGAAGCATGAGGGAGCCGACGTTCACCTCTTAAACCTGATGAAATCTGCTGGTGAATCATAGGGTAAGAACTTGACCTCACCCATGAAGTTGCATGAAGATTAAAAGAACTTCCTTGTACCTCCTTGCTGTGCCTCTGACGACCAGATTTATTGTCTGGAGATGAGCAGTTAAACCACCCCACTAAGCTCAAGGAGAATGAGTTTCAAGTCTTGTCAAGGGCCGTCTATGACAACCCAGCTCAAAATAACATAAGCTATCCCTTTTGATGAGTCAAGAACAACCAGTCCCTCTATTGAACACATCAGACAGATGTGGTTGGCTGAGGAAAGGAACATACTGAACCATTCCAGGCCCTTTCATATCGGTGACATCGGATGTATTTTGGTGTGAGAAGTTTGGAGCTTTGAATGAGAAGGTGATGTTGCAGGAAATTAGTCCTCAAGTAATGTTTCTATCTCACTTAAGTCTGACAGCATGCAAGCAAGCACAGGATAAGCTTATCCAAAAAAAGCTGAGAAATGTTAGAAAACTCTAAGACCATCTACAACTACCTCTGAAAAGCAGGAAAAGGAAACACCATGAAATGAACATGCTTTGCTATGAACCGAACAGCCTTCTGTAGGCAAGGTCCTTAGTCATGTGGGGATTAAAATGATCCTAATACTTGAGCTTTCTTTACACTCCTGACTGCAGCTCTTGAACTCATGAGGATCTGGCCCACAGTCACTGCCAGGGTGCTGTGTCCCTCCTCCCTAAGGGTGCTGCCAGAATGCAGGAAATAAGACATATGTTGGTCCATCCTGTACTGTACCCTTACTTCTATTTTTTTCCTTCTTTGCAGCTGCAAAATACAACTGAGCAAGTTAAATTCCACTTCCCTTGAACACGGAAGCCAGCAGTGCACTTTGTCACATGGTCACATCAGCAGACCACAACAACAAGCGCAGTCACCTGGTGGAACAATCCACCGAGAGATTTGGAAGGAAAATTTCCTTCGGGCAGGTGACACTGGACATCTGGCAGTCCTCTACTTCTGTTCTGAGAGAAACACCCACATTGTAGGGCATGCTGCCAGAAGCTGCACCCACCTGGGATGCAGCCAGCCCAAGATGAAAGGGAGCACCAAATCCAGAAGGGATGATTAGCATTCACTGATGTTGTTCAGGACACAAGTACCTGGGAACATGCTAGCTCCCCTTAGGTGTTCGGTACTGCATGGTAAAGTCAGGGAACTAAGAAAGTTAATCAGGTCAGAGCCAGGCTTGCATATGCTTTCTCCACAGGAATTACAAACTACTTGCCAAATATTCAGATTGGGTAATTGCTACCCGGACTACGAAGGATTTGCAGCCCAAATGAAGATAATTGCTCAGAGGTTCTGATAGATTGCATCACTCTCTGCCAAAGTATATGACCGAATGAGAATTATCAACACGTAATGTAAGGATACAAGCCTATGCTGAACCCATCATGGCTGGCTGAAGCAGAAAAAACATTAACCCCCAGACTGTCCATAGGAAAACAATAATTTGATCCTGCACTCCAGAAGCATTTGTGGAATCCAGAGATTCCCTGAAATAACCTTCCCTTTCTTAGGACACAGGGGACAAGCATTTATCCCTCTCTAAATTGCTCTCTCTAAAATGTAAATTTGACCAAAGCTAATTTTACCCCAGTGTCTAGCAATGAGATCATTGTTCTACCAGCATACAAGTTTAGTCTCTCACACTGCCACATATTTTATGATCAAATGCAACTTGGAGCAGAGCCTGTACTGTCCAAGGGTGCTGCTGCATGATAAAAAAAATCCATCATCTATTGTATTTAACTACAAAGCTTTAGTGAAAATCAGGCTACTTCTAACAAAAATCTTTAGGTACTACTAAGATTAGGAAAGAAGGCTAGGCATCCAAAATACCTAATTGTATGTGAGAGTATGAGATTCCTGAAGCATTTCAGAGGCACATTTCTTCTCTGCAACCAAACAGCAATATAATCCAGAGAAGAGAACAGATATTTATTCAAATTTTCACTATTCCAGTCAGTCCTGCATACAGTGCTGACTCAGGAGGAAACATTAAAAATCAGGAGCCATGTGGGAACTTAGAAATCTAATTGTACATCTCCCAAGGGGAATCATTACAACAGTGTCAAACAGGCCTTAAGCAGGAGGAATGAATAGGTGGGGGGAGATCTGACAGCAGGGGGAAAAAATACTGGTAGAAAAGGCCCCCATAACAACAGGTACAATCAACACACATAGCCTTTGGACTCAAGTTTTTAAGGAGAAAACTGATAGCCCATATTAAAAGTAAATAAGGAAGACATGGTACAAATATAATAAGGAGAGAGAGCACATTAAAATATCCAGTGCAGGCCCCATTTCTGTGTGCCATTAGGAGATTATACTCCTCCTTGTTTTCTTAGGTTTCTAACTGAAATAGTGAATTTTAGACATGACTGCAAACAAGCAAATAGACTCAAAACTACATCTCTAAGAAAACTGGAAATTGGCAATATTATTAGGGCTTATTCAAGGTACAACACCTAGCCATAGATGAAATACTAATTAAAGGTTGCATTCAGTACCTTCAGAAAACGACTATCCAATACAACAAGGGTGTTTTGCCTAATTGCGTAACACAGTTTTATTTTACTAAGCATAGTAAAATAGACCAAAATGCTAGTGTAAGGAGACCACTGAGCTTTAGTGATGGGCTGAAACTTAGAAAAGACATGTGTGTATTAATATTTGACTTCAGAAAATATGAAATCACTTCAATGACACTGTATTTGTCTTCTGTATGACATAATGGATAGTCAACAGCCTTTCTTTCACTGTTGGGTGGATCATCAAGTTAGTGTCTAAATTAAGGGTCTGATTAATCTGTATTAAATAATTTGTCAATACAAGTAAAATAATTGCAAATTTAACATAATCATGTGTCTGGGGGGGGTTTGTTGGGATTTTTTTCTCTTATTACCATTAAGAATAGGGGTTTTTATCAATGCCCAAATCACAGCTCCCTTAAACTGGGAGGTTTCCAAAATTCTGATCATGTACCATGTCTCTCTCCTACATATAAAAAAAAAAGCTTCTTTATCTATTGTGAAAATAGCTTTTTTCTTGAGACAGGAACTACAAATTCCACTCCTCCCATTCACACCAAAAAGAACATTACTCCCTAAACAGCACCACTTAATCCAAAACAAACAGCAAGATATCTAAAATATCCTTTCGTTTACTCAGGGATGTAAAACTCAAAAGACAGAGTACCTCCTTCTTGGAACAAAGAAAGGAGAGAGGGTGGATTCAAAAGGGCTGTAATCAAAAGGGTCTAACTCATCTCTAAGTATCATGGTCAAATTTATGAGTGTTTCCACAGAAAAAAAATGTGTCAGAAGGACATCCTGGGTTGGAATGCAGTAGAATTGATTCCCACAAGCCCAGGAATGTTGCTGGTTTTCATGATAGAGCTGTTAATCTTATAATAAAGTAACTTTTGAATATATTTTGCACTCAGTGATGAGCTCTACTAGCAGTGACCTCGGTGTGAGCAGCCCTCCCCAGTAACAAGGCTGTGGAAATATTGCTGGAGGCAGGTCTTGCGTTGCTTTCTTTTGTTTCTCCACTTAAGCTTTGCAGAAAGATAGTACCAGAAGCATAGAAAGGCCATAAAACTGAAAATATAATTTTAAATCAAAAGGCTTTTAGTGGTTGTCTTAAAGGGGCTATCTGTGTTCCCAGTAGTGACTATAGCAATTACATGATGAAAACATGTAGGCAGGTGCATAATTTAAAAAGAAAAAGGATATCCTCCCACCTTTAGGAGAGGTCAGGCTTTATATTTCAGTAGGTGTTTTTGGCTAACAAAGGAGAAAAAATGAGGACAGAGTGAAAAAAGGAGGAGGGGAGCAGGATAGAAAAAAAAAGATGAGATGAGAGAAAAGAATGGGCAGCAGAAAAAACAGCAGGGAAGGAGGATGAAAGAGAAAGATGACATCTGACTTGGACAAGGGGTGAACCACAAACCTAGTCATTGCCAGTGTCCAGGACAAAAATAACTCGTTTGTCCAGCTTCAGCAGGGCAGCTGCTAGTGCAGCAGGACAGCGTCCCCCCCGCACTGCTCCGCCCAGCACATCCCCAGCCCGCTTCCAGATCTGCCCCTTTCCCTGTGCCGTGTGGCAAAACTCTGTGTGTTCTCGCAGTCCCTGTGGTTGTGGTTAGGAAACTGCCGCATGAAGGGTCTCAATAGAAAAAGTATTTTAATACAAGAAAAACAGGAAACTCAAGCACGTTTTGAGTCTAATTCAATTTCAGTTCCGTGATTCCTTTATTTTCTATGGACAAAAGGCATGTAACAAAATTATGAACTGGGACGTGAAGAAAGCAGAACTGTGCACATGACAGATAAAACTGGCTCATTATGTGAAAACTGAAGCCATGCAAAATAAAAATGCAGAGCAGATTAGAGCACCTCTCATCCAAAAACCAGTTAGGACCAGTCAAGCACATCCCAGCACCTGGACAGAGTTTGAGCAGAACATATATGAACTGGCACAGGTCACAGTTTCACTAGAGAAGACCAGGTTACGAAGAAATGCAAATATTCTTTCTTCCTTTTAAGCTGAAAGCAATCTCTGGGTTTAGGAATCTTCAGAGACAAGGTACAAGGTACCAGTTCAATGTCAGCTGCCTCACACTCTCTTTGCAATATCATCAGTGCATTTTAGTGCTAATGTACTAAAGCATGACACTAGCTAAAGATAACCACATTCTATTGAGAAACATAACAATAGAAATAATGGAATAAGCACTTCATGCAATTTGCTAGGAATGTAGTTTGGACACCAACAGCCAAAACAAACTAAAATGGCAAATGCAAGGACTCTATTTTGAAAAGATCTGCAAACAGACTCAGCAGCTTTACAGGGGGTCATATTTTCCACAAGGATAAACTGTCCTTGAACAATATTTTCAGTGTTCTGGGTATTAACCTGCTTTCTTTTCATATGGATTGTTCTCACCTACACTCCTTTTCCTTGAACAAATATTTACTGTGACCAATAAAATTCTGCTCTCCATTTATGAGTTAAATAGCATCTCATTCCCACACGCTGCTTTATATACGTATGCTTTATATACACTGAGCATACATGCCCACAGAAAATGACATCTCCAAACTACGTCTGGTGGAATTATTTTTAAGCAATCATATTCACTGTAGATTTCAGTCCTGATTCATCAATACATTTAATTCGCTGTGGTATTAGATCTGTGAGCAAGAGGAATGAAACATTCAGCTCAAGGAAGAAGGTGACATATTTCACCAGCGATAAAGCATTTCCATGAGTGTGTGAAAGAGTGATGCCTGATGCATTGCTCATAAGCATGAGAGTAAACACATCATCTGCACAGGGAACTAGTGACATGTCAAATTTCAAGAAAGCAACAAAACGTATTTTTAGTGAATTATTCATACATTTCTAAATGTGTTCAAGGGTTTTACCAGGTCAGAGTTTAAGTGGACAAATTACAGCCAGCAAGATGCCAGCAGTCTGTAGGTGATAAGCATGCTGGACTACTACCTACTACTGTTATTCATTCATTATTCACCTATTATTATTTGCTGCTCGTTGTCTTGGAAATTTCAGTAAACAAGTCAGAAATTGAAAGAATCCTTAGATGTGAACCACAAACATCCAGCACAAGCTATGTATGAAGAAAAAGGGTAAAAATTTCACAGGTTAACATATATAAATGGAACACATCATCTAAGCCTCTTTTCTTTCCTACCGGGGGGACAGACCCTCAGCACACCGGGGCCCACCAGCATCTGTACTGTGTTTATATAGCTTTGGGGAAGTCAGGGACTGTGCTCCACATGCAGGTCCTTTTTGCTGAATTCCCCTCCAGGGGCGCAGGGGCGAAGAGGAACACATCTCTCATGAACACCTGCAACCAGCAGTTCCTTCCTCAGACACTTAAATAGATTTTCCTCACACTGCAGTAAAACAAGATACTGGCTGTTCCCCTTCATACACCCCAAAATATAAACAGTTGTACTAAGAAGTAAGAAGGTGAGAGCTGAAGCAGGTTAATCTGGGATGCAAAAGTAGAGCTATGCTGGACTTGGGTTTATTTGAAAATCCCAGTTTCTCTGTAGTGTCCCCCAAAATAGGCTGAGGTTCAGACTGCATAGCATGCCTAAGCTCTGTCACAAGCACACTCATACTCATATACCTTGTTTAGAACTGTTCCTGTTCTGATACCCCAGAGAGCTGTGCAGCCCTTCAGAAGGACCTCAGCAGGTTGGAGAGATGGGCAAGGAAGGATCGTCTGAAATTCAACAAAGGCCAGTGCAGAGTCCTGCACCTGGGGAGGAAGAGCTTGGGGCACCAGCACAGGCTGGGGCTGGCCTGCTGGGATGCAGCTCTGAGGAGAAGGATCTGGGGGTCCTGGTGGACAACAAGCTGACCATGAGCCAGCAGTGCCCTTGTGGCCAAGAACGCCAGTGGTGTCCTGAGGGGCATTAGCATGAGCATTGCCAGCAAATCAAGAGAAATAATCGTGTCTTCTACTCAGCCCTGGTGAGGCCACACCTGGAGTTCTGTGTCCAGTTCTGGGCTCCTCAGTACAAGAGAGACGTGGAGCTCCTGAAGCGGGTCCAGCAGAGGGCAATGAACATGATTAAGGGTACTGAGCATCTCTCTTATGAGGAAAGGCTGAGGGAGCTGGGTCTATTCAACCACAAGAAGGGATGACTGACTGAGCGGAGACCCCACCAAAGGTTGTAAGTATCTGAAGGGAGGGTGCCAAGGGAATGGATCAGGCTCTTCTCAGGAATAGGACAAGAGGCAACGGGCAGAAACTGATGTATGGGAAATTCCCCCTCAATAGGAGGAAGAACTTCTTTAGTGTGCAGGTGACTGAGCACTGGAACAGGTTGTCCAGAGAGGTTATGGAGTCTCGCTCACTGCAGATATTCAAGAACTGTCTGGATGCAATTCTGTGCAATGTGCTCTAGGGTGGCACAAGCTTTAGCAGGAAGGTTGGACCTGATGACCCACTGTGATCCCTTCCAATCCAACCCACTCTGTGATTCTGATCTTTACAGATGAGGCTCAGCGGCCACAGACTATCTGAGAGAGCCAGTTGGATGGTCTCTTGGTGGAGAAAGAGGTGCACCCGCAAAAGCAGCAACATGAATAGATTGTGTATGATCTCCTTACAACTTGACTAGGATTGCACCTAACTTGATTTAGGGCCTATCTATGACTGATGTTTGAAATTATTAGCGTAGGTATGCATGCTCTATTTTCTATTTTATACATGCATTTGTTTTTTGTCAAGATAACTAGACTTCAGGACAAGTGATAGCCACAAGGCAACCAACCACCAAGCTGAGCCCAATGGCAAGGGAAGCACCAACTTCCCTGTGGGTGCAAGGAGGAGTAATATATCAGCACTGTGCCTTGGTTAAAGCAGAAGAGGGTGAGAACTCCTGTCCAGAAAAGAGATGTCTGTCCAGCATGAGGAAGGACAGGTTAAACAGCCCATGGTACCTGCTCTGTACTAGGAGATGCACTCTGTACAAGTCCTCAGCGTCAAATGCCAGTGAAGTGTTAAGCAGAAAGTGAAGTCAACCACCAACATGCTGGAAACAGCAAAAACTATTGGCTTTGGCACACGTGCAAAGTGTATATGCCTGGACTGCCTGGAAGAGCAAGAGATGCAAAATCCAGGACTGCCAGGATTGCTGGTGAGAGGGAGGGGTGAGATGCTGCACTGCTGGGCAGAAAAAAATATGTGATGCCATGTGCTGATCTCAAAGGAAATCCAGATGGTCTCCTGATAATCTTGAGGTTGAGGATTTCAGAACCATCAGGCCTAGAAAGGGGAACTACACAGAATTTGAGAATCACTTAGGTTGGAAAAGACCTTTATCACCAAATCCAACCCTAAACCTAACACTACCAAGTCCACCACTAAATCATGTCCATAAGAGTCACATTTACACATCTTTTAAATACCACCGAGGATGGTGACTCAACCACTTCCCTGGGTAGCCTGTTCCAATGCTTAACAATCTATTTGATGAAGAAATTTTTCCTAACAGCCAATCTAAACATCCCCTGATGCAACTTGAGGCCATTTTTTCTTGTCCTATCACTTGTCACTTGGGAGAAGAGACCAACTCCCACCTCACTACAACCTCATTTCAGATATCTGTAGTGTGTGATAAGGTCTCCTCTGAGCCCTCTTTCCTCTAGACTAAACAACCCCAGTTCCTGCAGCTGCTCCTCATAGGACTTGTTCACTAGACCCTTTGCCAGCATGAGACAGTCATATCACAATGCTTAGGAGACTTTCTTGTTCACCAAGTTGCTTGTTAGTAAGGTACTTTTTTCACTTAGCAGCAAGCATGTTCTATACTAACATCTGCTTGACAATTTGGTATTTGAAAGCTGTGTCATCTGTAACCTTATCTGTCTCAAATTTATTTTTTGAGCAAATTTATTTTCTATCATACACTAAAGATCTTTACTTTTACTTTAAGATGACCTTATTTCCAAATTTGTAAACTGTGCTTTACAGAGAAAACACCTTTTCATCTATTATTTGGCCACTATCAAACATTTAGCAACAGGAGCATAGAACGAGTCACACTCTTCTGCACACCATGCAATAAAAACAAGAATGTCTCTCTTTTAAATAGTCCCTAATTAAGCCACAGTGCTGGTTTCAGGGGCTTTTCCAGTACTTCTGAGAAGAGACAATAGGCTGAGTTAGACAGCAGTGGCAAGCAGCCAGTGTGCAGGTGAGAGAAGAAAGGGACCCCTAACGTCATCTCTGCCCAACATTCCCACGTGTCTGACCCCTTTCAGCCTCTATAAATAAGATTTCACTGATTTTCTTAAAACAGATGCTACTGGGAATAACTAGGAAGTCACTGTAAATAACTGAAATAGATAATATTGTTGCAAAAATACACTGAAGAATTGTGATTTGTGCATGAGCTTTGCTGTGCTGGGTATGTTAACTTAATAAATTGCAAAATTAATTTGTCCACAAAAGGTCTTCCAGTCAACCATGCAAATTAGCACAGTTCTGTTGAACTGCATTATATTTCTATATGCTTCTAATCAGAGGATCTCAAAATATATTTGTGATCCATAATTAATAAGACATATTATATTTCCTTGAGCTATGCAAGTATGATTATATCATACACTGCAGTACTCTCATTGCACTTCTCCACAACTGTAACACTGTACTATTGTATGAGTGGGCTCATATAACAGCAACAAGCTCCGACCACTGCCTCCTTTCTGGTTTACCAGTGTGCTACTTATGTGAACATCTGCATGTCCATGTGTTGCCATCGCTATTCTTTTCCTCCTTGTGCAGGTACAAAAGATAGAAGTTGGTGGGAGGATATTAAACTTGCAACAGCTTTTTCTCAGATGCCTATTTCTTGCAATTTTCCAGTGGGATTCTCCAAAGGAGAAGCAGCAACAGAAGTGAAAAGGGAATGTGTTTGTGTACACATGTGGATGCATGAGTGACAAATCAGTACATCACACTGCAGAGTCATGTAACATCTGAGAAGCAGATAGGTAAACCTAAAATTTACAATTCAAAAACTGCATACCTATTTTCTCTTTCTAATCACGCAGAAGATTATTCATGGTGAAAGAGATTTAAAAATACAATTTAGTTTTAACCAAATATTCTTATTTAAAGATGAGAAGAAAAGTATTATATTTCAGATAGTGGTCAGACACCAGGAGACTTAACTTTCCCACAGTTGCATTGTAAGTCTATGCTCACACTAGCAGTTGCATCCACTCAAATTGCGATTAATTCTGTTTACCACATCAGTGGTAAGAACTACTGCAAGTGTAGGGCCTTCACTCTCACCAGGCTCTGTGCACACAAAGCTGCAGGCAGGCCCAGCCTGGAGGTCTCACAGCCAAAACAAAAAATGAAGGAAAGGCTGGAGGAAAGGCAGTACAACAGCCAGCAAATTGTGCAGGCTTTAGATAAAGTGGGGTGTGTGGAACTAAAAGAAACAAGTGACTGATGAGGAAAGATTTAAGGAGAAATAGGTCAGGAGAGATGAAGATAAACTGGAACAGACAAGGAGCAAAAATGAAGCGAAAGGACTGCAGGGAGTGGTAAGATGCAGAAAAGAGAGAGACAGAGCTCCAGCGAAAGAGGATGGGGTGCAGAAAATGCTCCAGAAGTGCAACAGGCTCTCACAGCATCTAACAGTCCCTATTTCAGCAACTCTGGTAGCTGTTCCTCTCTGTGGTTCAGGGGAGGCATCACTTGTGTCCTAACATCCTCTGAGCAAAAGAGCTCCCTACACAACTCTGCACTGAGGGAAGGGGGAGGGATGGGCACTGACCAGAGCCTGTCTACTTCCCCATCTCCTCACAGCCAGCTCAGCCCTGGCTGCCTCTGCAGCTGCTCCACCAGCTAAAGAGCTCGGCCGCAAGGCCAACCACAAGCCCAAACTTCTCCTGCTAGTTGGTTCACCACTTGTATCTCACATAACAGGCCTGCTCTGAACACACTCTTGCTTCTCTTCCCTATCCATACCATTTCCCTTCTAGGTTCAGCTGAGCAGAAATACATATGCAATAGAGGAGAGAGGAGGAGAGGAAAGAGGAGGAAAGATGGAGCTTTCTGGCTCATCACCCAGATGGCATTTTAGCCAAGTCTACTGACAAACATGCAATACTGCTAAAAGCTGTTCCTATTAAACCCAACTGAATTTGAAGGACAGACTTCAATCTTTATTATTTTTTTGTGAAAGCTGTCAAAACCCCCAGATTTCTAAGTCTACAGTCCCAGAGGGTTGTGTCATGCACCCGTTTCCTGCAGACAAAAGGACACGGACATACAGTAGATCATGGTTTGTGATAGGTGGAAACAGAAGATGGAGGCACTGGTGCTTACCTCCATATCCCTACCCCCCGTGGGAGGAAATAGAATTCAAGGGGATGGATGTACAACCACTTCCCATGGTATCTTGCCAGTCCTCTGCCCCTGATTCTATTATGATTAATGCTTATCCACCACCTGGAGCCTGTGTTGGCCATTCACACTGTTTTTCATGGTAAGTAACGATAGTAAGCATGTGTAATAGATCTCCACCCACATTTTTGAAGAGTTCTGGGATTGCTAGAAAGATGAAGCAAAATTAAACTGCGCCCCAGACTGTACCACGTAACCGAGTTCCCTGTGGATCTACTTTCTGCTGACAGCTTGTAGCAAAGGCTTCGTCTCCCTTGAGGGTATATTAGGAGCAGCAAGAAATGAGTTACAGCAAGGTCACTTCTCAACAGGCAGCAGGTAAGAGAAGGTATTTTCTTCTCCTAAGTCACTCTGAATCCTGTTCAGAAACAAGTTTCTCTCCAGAATCCTTCAGACATTGCAACACAGCTCACTGCCTCTAAAAGGCTGACATTGAAACAAGAATATCAAAGTTAGGGCAACAGGTTTCTGAAACATTTCAAACAGTTTCTTGTGAGTCATCATTAAAATGGCCATTTGTGGGTAAGAACAAAATCCTGAGCAAAGGTTACCCCTCACATGCTTTTGAAAAGCCATGTGCTGTGTTAAACAAAACCATTACAACACAAGCTGCAACCTATTTCCAACATCCAGAGCCAGAGATCATATAAAACTATCAGATTAGATTTGTATTGTAAAGTTTCTACTAAAATAAAGTCATGCCTGATAACACTGATATACTACACCCTATACACAGGTAAATCAATATTATCATTACCCCCCAGAGTGCAATACTCAAGCTAGGTTTGGTAATTAAAGCAGACTGCGTTTAACAGAATATCAGAAATATTTATGACGTCCTTAAACAATTGCAAGCCTGAAAGCTAGAGCCCTGATGATTCAAAGTACAAAAGCAGGATTTTGACAGCACTCCATGGAAAGAGAATTTTCTTTCTCCATTTGGCACACTACCATCAGATCCCCTGCATGCAATCCAGCCCCACAGTAAATATCCAGGCCACGTACGCACCCGCAGGCACCCAAAGTTTTGGCTCTTGCAAACTACCATTGCTTGCTTGACTTCAGCACAACTGTCTGCAGCACCTGAGGATCTGGCCAAGGAACATATTCCATCAGAAATTGAAAAGCACCAGTTTTAATGTGCTTTTGACAGATTAACGAGGTTGGCATCAATTTTAAATTAACATCCTTTAGTTCATGAGAAGTCTTCAGCATTTTTATATTACAACAACCATCTCTTACTCATCTGCAAGGTTTCAGGCCAATGCCAACAGACAGTACTGCCAGGCACTGGCGTTTGGGACTTACGAGTTATTACATTTCAGTCACCAAACTCAAAGCCTAGAATCTCATCTGAGATTTCAAACTTCACCCTTCAGAAGTGTAGATCCATGAGCAGGGACTGAAACTGTGGGCTGCAATCGAGAGAGAGCCCAGCTTCAGAACAAGCCCCACCAATTCTCATGCCTCCATCCTCACCACACTTTCCCAGATAAGATGCTTTGATTCCATGTTGAGACTGCTGGGAATGTGATGAGCAGGCTCTGGTTTACTAAGACAGTATTCTTGTCTTTCTGTCCAGTCACTAAAGTGGGTAGGTCAATAGGATCAGAAGTTTAGTGAAGTTTACAAAATAAAATCTGCTATTAATACAGTCTGTGTGGTTTGGTTGCTTTGGTTTTTTTTTACTAGACTGGTTCACAAGAAGACTCATCTACTCATCTGTTCATTCTCAAGAAATGTAAACTCCTTAATTCACTACACATTTAATTGGAAAACCCAGGCCCCTGTGATGTATCCTGAACCCTACCACCCAAGGAAGCACTGCAATTTGACGACACATTAAACAGTGTCACTAGTGGAAACAACTTCTGGGTGTAAACATCGAAAATCTTTACAAGTAGTGGTCAATTGCTTGTTGAAGAAACTGCTGTTAGAGGGTCCCCCTTCAGCTGGCTGCTACCATCCCTCTGCCAGTAGCTGCCCACACCATAGAGCTCCTCTTCATTCCTATTACAAATGCTAGCAGGTTAATTTAACACAAGAAAAGCTCTTTACTTTAATCTGGCTGACATTATCCTGAAGCAGATTCTCAGTGTCTCTTTCCACATGGCTGTCAGGGCAATGGCATTACAGAAAAAAAAAAAAAAAACGTCGGTAACCAGCAAGAAAAAGGAAAGCACATCTGAAACCAGTGTGCTGATCTACAGTGGATGTCTACCACATCCTAAAACATAAAACATCAGTCAAAGATGAAATCTGCAGGCAAAACCAATCTTTGCATGCCAGTGCCTTTCCTTTGAAAGAGATTAAAGGAAAAAGTAATTGCAGTGAAAAACTACTCCTTTACCTAAACAAAATCTGGGGAAATTCTAGGAAGACATACCTTGGAGAAAAAGAATACATTCTGGGAATTATTAACAACTAGTTGACTTCTCTTATGGTAATGTTAGAGTTTGAGGCTAAGGAAAAAGATAGTAAATTTCAGCAGATAGATCTCAATTTCCCTCCTCTAATGCTCAGATCTGAATGGTAACATGATAGCAAATTTTGGCCACAGCAATTTTCCTTGATTTTTATTTCTTTCCTGTGAAACTCTGAAAGATTTTTTATCTTTTTTAATTTCAGGCTGCTTTATGTTCTTCAAATTTTATTTTTCTGTATAACTGCCCAAAATGCTGAGTGTTATGGTGATATACACAAATCTCCAACTCAGTTTCCAAGGCTTTCTTCTGGGAAATGCCAGTTTCCTCTAAAACATTCATTTTCTACAGAAAAAGAATTTGAGCTTCTTCTCTTTCCTCAGGATGGATCTCATTTCAAACTTGCAGTGATTTGTCACCTTTTCATCCAAATCTTGGAACAGTAATTCAGTATGATTTTCCAATTAGCCAGATCTTGAAGTAGAGTGGAGGAGGCACTTCTGTGGAGCTTGCATTGGTCTGTAGGTTCCCCCCATAGCTGTTAATGAAAATCATCTCTTGATGATGGCAAGGAAAGTAAAGGAGGAAAGGAGGCTTGAGGGAGTGGAGAAAATAAAAACCTTTGCAAAGAATTTAAGATTTCTATTCCACTCTGTCCTTATTGTCAGGAAATCTCAAAACAAACATAAATAGTGCCACTTAGCACTAGTGTAACTGACTCCTTCATGTTCCCCCATCCTTCTTTTGTTAATATTAGCCCTGTGGAAAGTGAAACCCAGTAACTTCTGATCAGCCTAGGCATGGAAACCAATGCTGCATTATGCAGACAAGAAGGATCTCCCGATTTTACACAGGAGTCTGAAAAACCAAGTGAGACCAGTCCAACACAGCCAATCCCCAGAGGAAGTCCCCATATCCCTTCCCAGATGCCCATCAGCCAGGACTTGCCTCTTCCCTGCTGCTGCAGACCTGGGTCCTTTCACATCAGAATACAGCACTCATGCCAAATTGTGAAGTGGTTTTACCAGGTGGCAAGGCACCAGCTAGGGGCTAAAGAAAGGCCAATAAACTCCTCTAACCTGTAACAAAATAACGAATTTAAACTCAGGTCAACTGAGGTGAAGGGCAAGTGCATTAATCGCCTGTATTAACAAGGCTCTGTGTGCCTGCAGCAGCACTCAATTGGAAAAGACAGTACATCTTGCTGTAAATAAGACAAATCAACAGCAGCTACAACAACAAATCTTCCCCCAATTTCTTCTACTTTTCATTAAATGAGTAATCTGACTTTTATTAAGTCCACTTCAAAGGCCACGCAGGCCACTCTTTCTAACTGTGCCTGTTTACACCGCATGTATACTCCAAGACATACATCACAGCCTGACGGGGGCCTGGAAAGGAACCTCAGCCAGTTTTGTTCTTAAGTGATAATCGAAGAAATCCTCTGTCACGTGTTGTGGCAGTGTGAGTTGGCCATACCAGGACGAAGAGTCATGCAGATGTTACCCAAACGCTTCCATTAACTTAATCTTCCTCAGAAGAGCCCTTCTGCTGCCAAGTACTTAAGAGTGTCACTTGGGATTTAGATGCCATTTTTGTTCACTACTGAAGACTGGTCATGTGTAGGAATCTGCAGCCTTGATAATAGGGTTTACAGAACACCATGAAAATAGATTACTGACTGCTGAAAACATTTTAAAAAGACAATGTTACCTTTTTTACTAGCCTTTAGTGCTCTCTGGCATGGAAGACTTAATGGTTGTTTACTCCAGTATGTTTTCTAGAATGTCAGCTTAGAACAAAATAAGGATCATCATAATAATTAGCTGAGATGCTGACAATATGAATCAAAATTCGAGATCACTAAACATTTTCATCCACATCCTTTTAAAGGACAAAACTGTATTTCTGTGATCAGAAAATGCATCAAACTTTCTCAATTGTCCTAGCATATGCTGTTATCTCAGTAATGAAACCAGTTTTGCTTTTTTCCTTTTTTAACCCAGTTGTTATGTGGGAAGATGTAGTAGTATAAAATAGCAGGAAATAGTATGAGTAAATTTAACTTGAAAAGTTTAGTATGTGTTTTAGAGAAAAGATTACAAATCCTCTTTTTTTTCAACTGTCTTTTCATCTCCCTTTTTTTCATCTTGCATTTGCCTCAGCCAAGCAATTCCAACAGTTCAGAAGGACAGATGTTCCATCTCATTCTATTCCCAGACAAGTCACTCTGTAAAATTACATTTCTTTTGAAACATTAGTACAACAGTTTAAAGACCATCAGAAGTTTTAAAGGCGAATTGCAGAGGAATAATCAGCAATGTGTTTGGATCTAGCTCCTGTACTGTATTTTTTTTTTGAGTTGTAGTATCACTCCTCAGTGAGACGGTTTGAAATTTATTTTCCACCTTGTGGTTCTTCCTGGTTTGCATCTATATAGTACCACAAACCTCAGTGCAATCTGAGCAGAGCATGTGTATTTGTGATATTCAAGGGTGATGTGTTTGGGGATGTGTTCAGTGAACCAAGGCATACCAATACACATCACAAGGAGAAAAAAAGGATTTAAAATACACTACTTTGCTGACTGGCTAATCAAAGCCTACTCAATAAGGACATTCAGATCACACAGCTGCATTTCATATCATCACTGTTAATCTGCTTGTGCTGATAAATTTCTACAACAAGGCCAGAGAGGTAAAAACCTTTGATCGATGCTTTCGGGAACCACACACCTGCACTAACTCTTCCTGAACAGGTTAGTGATGGTACAAGAATTAAATACAAAGTCTCAAGAGAAGCAAATTAGGATTTAAAAGCAGTCACTTAACAAAGAGAGCCAGAAATCACTCCATGTGGGTGCATCTATACTATTGCTTTAGCTGGCATCAGAGGGACTCTTCTGAGTTAAACCTACCAATCATCCCCATTTACTGGACTTGGGCTCACACTGCAGAGTGGCCTCAGAGCTAAAAGAGAAAGAAATGTTCCTGAGAGCCAGTATTTACTCGCTGAGTTTGCTGACATTCAGTCCATGGCACTAGATTAGCATCAGCTTGAAGCACCCTCCTAAAACGTCCTCAGCGTGGGTACCAGCTGCAGAGGACCGACAGCTCCTTCCTGCCACTGTGCTGCTGTCCATCTGCACTGCTGCCTAAGGTGGGCACACGGTCTGTATTGTGTCAGATGGAAGGTACCTTACTGTTAGGGCCTTCATTTCCAGGTTCTTCTCCAGATATGAACACCAATGCTTGTAAAACGGAAATAATGGCTTACATGCATCTTATATGGTTTAAGTCAGACACAACCTTAAGGAAAGTAAAGAATTAGGCCCAGTATCTCAAATCTTAATAATAACTGATCAGATCAATTAATTATAACTCATATGATACATTAAATAGATATTTGATTTTGGCATATAGGAATAAATTTCAAATTAGACCCTTAAAATCTTATTCAACATAATGTCCTCCTAGGCCAATTACTTCTCAGAAAACATAGACTCAAGTTTACTAACACTGTCAGTGTGAATTTGCTGCATAAAGCCCCAGATCTGCAAATACACACAAACAAAAACTTTGCACATATTTTATGTAACCCCAGTGTTGCCTACACATAGTAAACCTCATCACATACATTATTGTTACCATATCAAGACATCATCAAGACCAAGAACTTCACAGAGAAAAGCCTGTGCATCCTTTTATTCTGTTACCAAGATTCACCATGTGAAATGGTGATAGATGAGTTCAGGCCAAAATACTGAGCTTAAGGCCATTCACACAACCCAGCTTCATCCACTGTCTCATATCAGATGCTGCTTGTTCAAGGCACACTGAAGATCTGGAGTTCCAGCTTTTGAACTTCAAAGGCACCACTAGAGATAGTGGCAAGGAACTTCAATGTTTGGGCTTTTTCTTCTTTATTTGTAACTATTTTGGAGTTAATCACCTAAGGTTACTGTCAGTGGAAAGAAACTGGACCCTTCAGTGTATCACCCTATTGTGATCTGAACCCCACTTCTATGGAAGGACAGCTGACTGTAAAAATAACTAGGTGCAACTGTGGAAAATTCCTGCCATCCTAACGTCACTAGGAATTTTACTATAGATTTCAACTAACAAAGTGAGGTTTCAAGGCAATTGTGGATATCTTTTAGTTATTTAGCACTATATACAGCAGCAGTTTGTCTACTCCCTCTAGCAGGAATTAAAAAGAAAAAAACAAAAAGATGCTCATGTTCAAGAACAGAAATAGAAAATTTTATTGTGTTAAGCTCCCTGAAAGCAAGATGGCACTCAGTGAAGAGTGTATTAGGTCAAATCCAATTATTTAGTAACTCCAAAGAGGTCAGTGGAATTGCAGCACAGCTGAATTTGGTCCAGCACTGCAAGTTAAGAAAATTGAGCTAAATTCTGCCCAAGGAACATGCACTGAAGTAAGACTACACGTTTAACAGACGGGAAAAAAATGAGCTTACACCACACACAGGATCAAGTCATGCTTGCTCTGGCAGCATAAATCTCTTACCAAATGCAGTGGACTTACTCCTCTAATTTGAAGAAGCAAGATTTGGATTTTTGTTTTTACAGTTACATATAAGAATGTGATCACATTAGGAAGATTTTCTGTCATCACTTTTCCTTCAATTACAAAACAGAATACAGAGGGTAGGGGATGTTATGAAATCACATTGGATTGAATCCCAAAACAAGGATTATATTAAATAAAAAGGGGAATTCAAACTTGTTTTCTGACTGTGGTGCTTCAGTTTTACTTAGATAATTCTAACAAAACTAATACTCATGTCTGATTTACAAATGTGCACATACCAAATACGGGATGGAAGATCTTAGGAGCTTTTCTGGAAACATGTGGAACATGCATGCTCCCTAGTAAAAGAAAAACCTGCTTTTATTATTATATGACTAATCTTATTCACCCAATATCGATACAATAATGGACTAAGATAACCTGTAGCTCCAATCACACCAATAGCCCCTTTTTTCACTTATTTCAGTGAGTTAGACTTCCCTTTCCGCCAAAGCAGCTAGAAAGCAAACTTTCATTTAATATTATCATGCACTAGATACAGCTAATGCTTTATACTTAGAAACTGTAAAACTACTTTCTTGATGGTTACATGCAACAAAGCTTACGAACTTTCAGAATCCTGCAGGTATTCTTAGGACTTTGCATAACTGGAAACGCAAACTGGGACCCTCATAGCTATTCAGCTGCCCAATTCTTCTTGAATTTCATTGAAAAAGGTAGTTACCTACTTCTGAAGATGCAAACCCCACTTTCCCACAAAAATAATCCATCAGTACATCACAGAAAGAGGATACCAATGTGAGCTTTTCAGGCTGAGCCCTGAATGAAAAATGTGAGAAAGACTTAAGGAAAAAACTTCCTGCATAATGATAGCAGTTTAGCTTTAAGTATCATCTGCCTTTTAAATTTTCAGACACTAGAAGGACTAAAATATCACATAAATGTTACATTTTAAAAAAGGAAAGTCCTGGAAGTAACAGAAATAAATGGAGTTCTCAGTGGCAAATTCTGCACCCTTTCCGTGGGAGTCAGCTTGAGGAAGTGGGAGTAGAGTCACACTAATTGGTAACAAAGTCATTCGGTTCACTCCTAGACTGGTACTAATTTCATTATTACACTATATAGAAATGTATAATTATTTACAAATAATTTCACAAATAAATTGCCTGAATTTACACATGAATAAATCAGGCCAAAGTTAGGTTGTGCTCTGGAAAAAGCATTTTTCAGCAGCTTATAAAGGCCCGGACTTTAAAAGAGGGACCGATGCAAACAGTGCTTCTGTATGTTGTGTTGATCTTCTGTGCGAATTGGTTTAACACTAACGATACACGGCACACAAAAACTCATATGGGCTGAACACTGCAAGGCTGCCAATTTAATTTGAAATGACTTGATAGAAAATCTCTAGGCCACCAAATGCTATTATAAAGCACTGTATTCTCATTAAAGGTCTGAGCCCTTTTTTTTCTCCCTGAGGGCAGGCTCCTCGTGAGGCTGTCCCTCTGGCATAACATGTGATAGAGCTAATCTGTCTTCACTTGGACAGCACTGCGGATATGCAAACCCAGGTGGCACTAATAGGTTTACAGTAATAACTATGGAATTGGATACAGTATGTTACACTGTGAGAAATTCCCACAGATCAATTTTTGTGGTGAAGGTTAACCAACAGACATAGAGCCATAATATTCTTTTTTCATGGGTCTGTTAACAATTTTATGGTTTTAAAAATAAAAGAAAGACTCTCCCATATTTGGACAGAATATAAATATTTAACTTTTCAAACATGTCTACAATATATGTGCATAAAAAAATGCTCTCTTGGAAAGACAACTTCTGTTGTCAGTTATTCCAGCACAAACCTGGAGGAATTCCATTGGCTTCAAAGAAAGATACCACTATAAGTGAGAGCAGAATATGCCCCCAAAATATATGTAACATAAGATTGTGTCATACCATTTTGTTCGTACATTTTAGTGGAAGTATTGTAACTTTATTATTAGAAATTACAATGAGAATAAAATTAGCTGCATAATCATAATGAATGCACTATACAGTTGAAAATACCCTTGTTGTAGTAAAGCATTATAGCCAGAGACATAAAATTGTGATCTGACCATTTGCGGACATTAGAGATCCCATGGTACTCTTTGTAAGATTAGGGGTTTTAATCTCAGGGTGCTGGCCAAATTCCAGCATGAGTAATTACATTCTCTCTACCTAAATTCCCCACAATTTCACCCAAGGTGGTTGCATTTCCATGGTGCATGAAGTGTTCTTTGCACATGGACCTTAAAATTCTGTACCTGTTAGTGTAAAAGGTGTTATAAAACATGTGATACCCTTGTCACAATTAAGTTAAAGCACATTCATTCCAGAAAATAGAAAGAGCCATCTGTCAATCAACTGCAACATTTAATGTACTGATTAAAAACATCATTTCAGCTCAAGAGGCACTCCTGTATTGTGATATGTTATAGTCTTTGCAGTCATAAATTCCATACCCCTGTTAGCTACCACAGATGGAACATATTGAGAAGTTAAACACACAGCACTGGTGACTGAAGAGGATGTATACAACCACACTGCAAATTCACCCAGCTTGTCAGCCCCCAAACAGCACTATTACCAGCTCAAGCCAGAGCATCTGTCTCACTTGAGACTAACAAAGAGATCTCCTAGAGGGAGCATAATCATCTAGGAGAGGGAGTTTGGAAATTGAAAACAAAGCCAGACAAAAGAACTGCATTTCTCAATACACAGGCACCTGAGCACTTCCAAGGCAGGGTACCTGTCTACCTGCAGACAAGATGACGGGCGACCGCCTCCCCAGGCAATTTATTACTCCCTCAGATGATTCAGGTAATGCCTCCTACTGCGACACCTACTCATCCTCACTAGTAAGCAAAGACATATGGAAAGAGGGATGATGTACTCTGCAGCACTGCGAGATGGTTTTCCAGCCCAGAATGCCACCTCATGTGTGCCTGGTGCCTATGATTTTGTCAGCCATTTTGGTTCATCTTTCACAAAATGAAATGGACTGGAAGCAAAATAGCAAAGTATCACAAGAAAAAACAGTCATGAAAAATACTTCCAAGCCTTCTTTTCACCTGCATCTCTTTGTCACATTTTGACAGTCAGATTTTCAGTAAGAAACTTGATATCCCTCAAGCACAGAATGAAAACATTAGATTTGAGTGTCATATACTTAATTCATTTACTAAGGAGTGAAACAACCTTTCAGGATTGTTCTAATAATTGATCCAGTGAGTCATGGGCCAGGTCTGGGGATGCTCAGTCTAGCAGAATGGTATCCTCATTTGGACTGAGATTGTTGCACTGAACCAAGTTATGTACAATTCAATAACTTCTCAGAGTCTACCCTGGTGAAACTAGACTTAAATACCTATCTATCTATTTATCTATCAATCTATCTATGCATGCTAAGCGCTTAACAGACAAATCACTTGTGTTGAGCAGTGCCATGTGCAATATTGACACTAAGTGCAGTTGGAAGCAAGTAATCACTGATTTTCAATTGATATTTAAGCAGGAAATCATTTACTATTGATTGTTATTAGGCAGACACTGTTGTACTGAATTAGCACTAAATGATCTGACACATGAAAAAACTACCATTAATCAAGGTAATATTAAGTGAACATAACTGCAAACTTTAAACAGTTTTTCTCATTTGTTTGAGCCTTCCACATCAATCTACACAACCTACTTACACAAGATACAGTTTATTGCTAAGATGAATGTTTTCTTCTGTATTTACAAAAATGTCTCATGTGTGGGCCTTCACATCAGAAAAAGACTTTATACAGCAGTTTCTCCTAAAAGGTTGTTTGACAACTGATACCATATAACTGCACTGACAACCCTTTTTTCCCCTAGAGAAAAATGGAGGTATTTCAGACACGACATATGATAACAATTTCAATAGCCTGTCTTTTTAATTTTGAATCTTCTGATTACCATACTATATCAGCATCATTTTTGTTTTGATGTGGGATCATATTCAACCTGTATATGGCTAACTTAGGGACCACAACCAGTGCAGTCTCAAAGTTCAAGAGAACAGCATTCTTTAGATCACACATAATCCAGAGCTTTCAGACCCAACTCCATAGGCAGGCAATGAAGAAAAGTTAAATTAGAGTTGTGAAATACAATGCTCTGTATTTCTGTTTATGCTGTGCATTGCACAGACATATTAAAATATGAACTAACTCTATGCAGCATAGGCATCTCTGTAAGGTATCCAGTTGGAATACAGTCTCCCTTTGATCCATGTCTTGCCAATAAGGATAGAAAGACACCTCAACAAAATAAACAGATAAATTAACAGAGTGATGAACAGAAATAAACTGTTATGTCCATTAAGTACAAAGAAATGACACAGAAATGTTGATTTGTCCAAAACCCCAGCAAACACCTAAAGAAAGCTAGAAATGGTTTTCAGTTCTATCAAGCTCTGGTTTGGTATTTTACTTGCATGATGCCTTCTTACCATATGCACTTCCAAAGTTCCTCAGATTCCTCAATGCCATATTGATCAGGGCCTTCAAGTATAGCAACATCTTTGAGCAACAGAGGAAAACAAAATTATTTTCCATCAAAATATTTAAACAATAAAATTTCAGTAGATTTTTCTTACTTTACCTCTGAGGAAAAGGCCTGGCTGAATCTTTCAGCTTTAGAGAAAGGTGTGAGTGAGTTTAAAGCCAATTAATAAATTAGTTAATTAATAAATTGGCAGCTTCTGAAATGGTTGCCACATTTTATGTTGCCCACATCTAAACCCAGCCTTTTATCTCAATTCTTCCTCTTTCAGTGAAATTTCAGTGAAATCTGTTCCTACAATATCACACCATCAACCTCTGAATTTTCTTTATCTCAAACAGATCTCTTTTCTCAAAAAAGTTATCCAGTCTTCTGTATTACATAGACTCTCAAAACTACAACTCAGTTTTATTCTTCACCAACTCATCTTCACCTCTCCTTTTCTCCATCCCCAGACATCGGCAGTCATCATTTTCCCATTATGCAACCCACATTCCCCATTACAAATCACAGTGCTAAAATCACTGCTCTGCTTTGTTCTCTACCAGCTTATCTGCCTCTACTACTCCCTTCCCTCCCTCTATCATATCTGTAAAACAGCACAAGTTTCCCAACCTCTCTCTCCTCCTTCCAAGCTATATCTGAATTGCCCCATGTGAATCCTCCTCCTGTTCTCATCTTTCTGCCCCTCTCTTTTAGGCTTTGCTCTCTCTTTTGTTATTCACTAAGTTACTCTTCTCCTCTTTTGTTATTCACTTGCAGTCCATTTCTCCCACAAAGTATCTTAATCATAATTCTACAGAGAGATTTTTAAATCTCCATTAATAAGAAATGTGGATATTGTACCTGTGTGTTTCACACAGCTCAGTACCTACTGTCTCACTCAGCCAAGTCTGTTGGAGGCTCCATGGGGCAGTAGCATTTTCCCCTTGCATATCTGTACAGTACCAAGTACTCTCCTGGAGCTCGGCAAATAATAAAGCAGTTGCGTATCTTAAAGGAACAAGATAACACAGTAATAATGATCATAAGCATATGCAGTAACTTTTCTCCAGATGGATCCCAAAGCACTCTATACCATTTGCCAATTAACAGTACAAAATGAAGTATTTACATAGGAATAATTTCACCCACGAACAATGGCATAATGCCAGCCATGCCTTAATTGCATGAAGTTACACAATACAAATTTAAGACAGGAAGTGAAGACTCACGTCATATATCCAGGGAGAATTAAGGCTGGAGTATTATAATTACCAAACCTAGTAGTAAAATGCAAAGAAATTCACAGTAAAATAAATTACACTTATTTCCAGAATTGTGGAAACATCCTAACAATTCTTTATCTGGTCAATGACAAGAACAGTTAAACCCAACCCAAACTCTGAACACTTTCAAAGATTGCTGCAATTAAAAAAAAAATTATAACAAAACAAAACAAAAAAAACCAAACAAACAAACAAAATACCCCACAACAACAACAAAACCTGATATACTCCTGAATAACTTAAAAACTGGAAACCAGCCAGGACCTGAGACCTCTTCAACAATTGTTGTAGTGATTTCACTCATCATAAACTGGGACTCCAGATGACAGGAAATACTATGTTGTGGAAATACAGAAAAAAAAAAAAATTTGACGGTGCATTCACATATCCAGAGTCACATTTTAATTTAAATTAATTAGATTAATAAAAGCTGAAGTAATTCCTGCTCATTTTTTTTTCTACACATTGAAAAAGTCGCAGGTAAATTTACCACTAATACTTAAACCAAAGTTCTATAAGTAAATGTAACACTTAGTTCTCAAAAGACTTTGACTTGGATGAAGTCCTGGCATTGGTCAAATCATTTAGAACGTTTTCACTAACTTTTACACAGCCAGAGTTTCACTCACAGTCCATGGGATAGAGGAGTGTATAATGAAAAAAATATTTTGAATAAATTACTCAATGATTGCTCAAAATTTATGAATAATTTATTTGGAAAAGAGTATTCAACCATACACGAAGCTTGTCAAAGGGGGGCAAATATATTTCTGAGTCATTTATTCAACAATTAATGGAAAAAAACTATTCACAAATGTCATTCAAATAAGCTCTAGACTATAGTAACTTGGTTTCCAGTTGACTCAGTATGCCTTTTAGAAAAGTTCCAAGTTTTCCTGCACACTAAGCTTGCTTTCATTATTTGAGATCCTCTTGTTTCTACTTTTCCCTCTCCCCCAGCAAAATAACATTTTTCCAGTACCACCACTACTATTGCAGGCCTGACTGGCTTTGACTGCAAGCCCAGAATCCAACTCTTATGAAGTGATCTTTCCCTTCACCAAGAAGCCTGAAGTAAAGAAAAATGAGCATGTATCTGTAGATACTTATATATGTTTGAATTTCTGAATATATCTACTAAGTGGGGAGCAGAGAAGAAACCCACCTCAAAACAAGGGCATGAGTCAGAGGAAACACAGAAGAGGTGAGACAAGGGTTGGTAGCTGCATTCCTTCAAAGCCACTGTTCCAACCATGTCCACGCTTGGACACACGTGCCTGGAGCGATCCAGGAGCACCAGTGCACAGCCAGAGGGAATTTCCCTTCTCATGCCACAGCATGATTCATTGCAACCACTGGAGAACTAGGTTGCTCTTGAAAAGAAATCCTGGCATTTGGTGTAACTATGCTTTCTTAACTATAGAAATCTTAGATGCAGGAAATTCATGTTGTTATCATTGTTTTTCCAATATGCATTTAAAATGCAGCATTGTAAACACTGGCTGGTGTTCCTGCCTCAATGGGATTTTCCCAGTGCTTTGAGCACAGTATAATGGAGTGCACTCATCTTTCAACAACTTGACACTTTTTTTTTTTCAAATGCAACTTAAACAATAAAGGTCAGATTTAAAGACACAGCAAGACAAACAGCTCTGCTTTACTTTTTTTTTAAATGTTATTCACTAGTAGTTAATGAGAATTTCTAAGGTACTGCAAATCACCAAGGGTAAACAGGAATGAACTGCTAAGTAGAATTTACCTGAAAAGGAGGGAGAGGTGGAAGAAGGGCTGAATGATGCTCTGATAAATATGAATAAGTACTCTTTGTACACAATGTGTGCAGAAATTGGTGACTTATTTCTTGTGCTCTGAGTAAGAACAAAGTGAAAGAAGCAGAAAAGATCAGAGTGCAATGCTGTATAATATCTATTCCAAAGTAAAACAGCCACTATTTTTCAACCAGATCTGCTTTAAAGTAATGGATAATAGAACTAGGTACAACATTTTCTTAATTTAGAATTTTATAACGCAATCTGATTTGGCGTCTAGAATATATAATCACCACCAGAATGTAAATGCTGTAATCCTCCTGACATCTATTCTACCTACTCTTTTTGATGCTATTTCAGCTTGACTCTAAGAAATTGTACCACACCAAGTATTACTTTTATTAATAAAGGGTAATCATAGCTGACTGCTGCTTAGCAAAATCTTATTTACCTGAATAAATAACTGCCTAGAAATGATGCATACACACAGCAATGTGCATGCTTTCACTTCCACATAATATACATCCGTTAACTCCCACTGTGTATTAGAGTTATGTGCCCTGTATCAAGTTACGTGCCCTGTATCAACTCAAAGAGATTTATTTAAGAGAGGATAATTTTAAAGGTAGGTTTTGAATCCTTGGACTGTTTGTTGGCCTGTACCAAAGAACCCAGGTCTGGAGCTGGAAAGAAGATTAAAAAGTACGAGATGTGGTTTATATGGTGCAAGTCACTCCTTCATTTATCCATCCGAGTCACACCTGAAGCCGCACAGTGCCAAGGACAAGATACCACTGGAGGTGCCGCCTTCCAGAGGAGATGTACAGCCCAGCGTTAGCCCACGTGAAACCAGCAGAAGGATGAGGTCATGGCTGGGAACAAAAGAAGCAATTTGGGGAACCTGCTGATCAGTGAACAGCCCTGGGGCTTAGCACAGGCTTGGCAGGATCTCCAATCCTCTGACCTCGCTGATTAGCAAGATGGGAGAAGGGAGGAGAGGGAAGGAGTTTGTAAGGAAGATGAAAGAGCAATTGAATCCTGACAAAAACAACCTTCCTGAGACCCCTGTGTCTAATGTCAGCAGTTAATTTGCATTTTCACATTTAATTTGGACACTGCTGGACCAAAGCCTCCCAGGCACAACCTGTCACCGCGCTGGTTTCAATGGTGTTAAAGTGGGATACGTTTGTCCTATAGACTACATATTAAACTGCCATCATCTCTTTATGCTTGTAGCCCGAGACTGAGATTGCTTCTCGACATTCATTTCAAGCAGCAGTCCTGCCACACATTACAGCATTCATGCCACTGACCATTTAACAACCAACACTCTGAAAGAAAAGAAGCCTCTCTTTTTTCCTCCCCTGTCCAGCAGATCAATGTTCAGGTCCCATCCATTCTCTATGGAAATTACCCCTCTGTAAATATCCTGTTACCTAATATTTACCACGCTGGCACAGAGTCCCAAAGGTAAACTTCAAAAGAGGTTAGTTCAGCCCTCAAACAACTAACCAAGAAATGCTTCAGGAACAGCAGGCACGTAGGATTCGTTAGCTGTAGCAGGGCTACAGAAGCCATTCACAACACCTTTCTTGACACTGCTTTACTTCTTCAGACCTCTGCTTGCTAATAAAACTGCAAAAGGATTAACCAAGGAGTTTCACAGAAATCACCACAAAATGTCTTAGCATTTTAAAGCAGAAAACCCTTGGCATCGATTTTACAGATGACATACTGAAAAGGTTGGGGTTTTTTGTTGCTTTTTTTTTTTCTCTTAAAGAAAATAGGATTAGAGGTAGCGGCTTTTATATACCACCACTTCTGAGACATATGTTCTGCTCTCCCACCAGTTATGAAGTGATTACTGGAGTGGCACAAACAGATTTTTTTAACAAAGTAAAGGTGTGATTTTCTCAGGTTCTGTGAGAACATGCACACTTATTTTTACCAACCCAATCTGTTTTCCAGTAGTTTAATGTCCGCAGGGTTTATAAGGCTATCTTAGGTGTTGGAATCAAAGCAGTTTGCAGGGTGCTACCTGACTATGGAAGTTTAAAGAAAGACACAGAAAGCAGAAATATAAGACTTGAAGTAACTTGGAGACCAATTTAAATATACAAAAAGATTGACCTTTTTTTGCTGTTTGCCCATATACAGTACTCTAAAGCCTGAAGGCCTTCATATCGTAAATACTTGCTTAGTTTTAGAAACCTCACTGAAGATCTATCCCCAAGTAACTTACACATACAGCCTGACTTTTAAAAGTATTATTTTTACCCCACAAAAAGGAATTTGATCTTATAAATGCTTACTGCCAGGAGCAGCAATTCCCATGTGGAAAGTGGGACTTGATTTCTTGCACTTTGTCTATGTAACCTGGCCGTAAAACATTACCAAAGGCACAACTGAAGAGATCTGGTTTTATATCCATTCACACCAATTTTTCAGTACATAAAAACCAAGAAAAGGAGATTTCACTACAAGGCAGTGTAGAGAAAGCATTCACACCTGAATTGGACTGCTCACCTATTCTAGATTCTCAGCCAGAAATCTATAAACACACCAACAGAAGGCAATGCTCCTCCAAGAGGTTCTTAAAGCTAAATTTTGGTCTGTTACACTGGGACAAATTTAGAATAACCACTTCAAATGCAGTGAAGATACTCGGGACCAGAGGAAGTGAGAACAAAATTTGGTAGGGACTGTACAGGGAAGTAGTCAGTTAACACTTAATCCTTGGTGAAAATATTCAAGGTTGAGTGTCCATAAAAGATTTTACACTGGTTTAAAAAACAGTTTATCTGAGAACCCTTTCATGGATATATTTCAGGCTACCATACAGCATCTTAGCTCATAATCGAGCAACAGAACATAGACTGTAGATTTCCAGCCTGGTTGAAATCTATGCATTTGAAATTCTGCAGAGTCTTACATAGGACAATATCCCTTTGGTATTTTTCTGGTCAAATGGCTTTACTTTGTCAGTACTCTTAACACAAGATGGCTGTAGGGTATTTTGTTGACACAAGATAGCTCAGCCCTCCTAATCAATTTTTTTTTGGAAAAGCAGTCTTCATCCTTAGCTCTACGCTGAGGGATCGGACAGTGAGGTCAAAGTCATTAGTCCCTGACAAAAGCCTTAGCATGTCCCACTAAGCATGCTCGGTAGGTCTTCTTGTTGTTGTTGCTTATTATTTTGGATGAAAAGTACCCCCTCCTTGAAAACTGGGATTTTCAGTGCAGCCTCATATGACTCAGTCTGGGCACATTCGCGGGGGCAGAGAGGTCTTGTGTTCACAGCAGCACAGGTGGTGGAGACCCTTTGGCACAGGGCTGCACCCTGCACTTGGGGCCCCTTTGAAATGCAGCTTTCATAAAATCAGAAGTTTAACTGTAAAGCTGAAAGGAAAATGGAGACTGGGAAAAACTCTATACATCAAAACTTAGAGAACAGATAATCCTTTTGTAGGAAGTACCCAGAGATAGCCCTGGTCATTTCATTAAGACCTCTTACAACGCCAAAGGCACTTATGACATCCAAGTTGTTCTTACAGCTTTGTTTTTCCCTGCTTGCCCATTACAGTATTTCCTACAGCTGAAACAGCTCCTCAGTGATGGAATTTGCCATGTTTTGCTCAGGTTTTTTCACATAAGTTATCTCCTTTTACCCCACTCCTTTATTTCCTGTTGGCTGTACCAAATTTGTATCAGACAAAGCTATGAACAAACAGACATTCCCATTTTAAAATTTACTATATATATATACTACATACTATATGTATACTGGTTTATCCCATAGGTACACAATAATCATCTCAAACACCTTGCATGAATTATAATGTGGTATTTTTATTTATTTTTACTATCTTCTTAGTACCATAAAAAAAAATTTAAAATGAAACAAAATAAAAAACAATAGAAGTAAAAGTACAACAATCTATGGCAGGGCAAAATATAAGTATCTGCTTTAGATACACAGAGGCAAAGAGGTTAAAAGAGACTTAAACTCTGAGATAAATCTTCATCCCTAATTCATTCTCTTGTACCCATATATTGAACTCTCAGCACAATGAATCTGTGAAAAGACACATTAATGTGTTGTGGAACTGGTGTACAATAAATTGATAGGGAATTTAATGTAACTCTGATCAGAGACTGAGACAGAGATTTCAGTGATGAGTAATGCCAGGCAAATAATTTATATTTTAAGTCAGGCTTTCCTTAATTTTTTTGCTTTTATTCATACCCCAAATACTTTTGGGGAAGAAGGAATGTGCTGAGGCACCCTATATAAGGCACTGAATGTCTGACAGCAGTCAGTAATTTGTGATTTAACTGCCCTGGTATTTCTTTAAAGTAAGAGGTCATACGTCACAAACCAATGTCAGGGTCTGAATCTCTTCTCTTAAAGATTACTAAAAATTATTAAATCCCATTTGCAACAGGAAGAACATACTAGACCTAATATTGCAGAGTATGTTTGTACTCAAAACATGTTCATAAGATCTCATAATCCTATATTCTAAGGAAGTAAAAATATCTTACATAGTATTAACACCAAATTGAACAAAAACTCGTGCTCTCTGATAGATTTTTTTCCAAGAAGAAAAGTGCTTTGCTCTGCTTTTCAAAGTTCTTCCTGCCTCAAGCTTGCTTTTTTAGATTTCCTATGAAATGAAACAAGATTTTTCAAGAGTGAAGATTTGGAAAAAACACAGAAACGATGTAATCTTTCCACTGTAAATACCCATGCTGAACTGACAAAGGAAAGTAGAAGGTGTATGCAAAATCACTGCAAATAAATTGCTACATGTGCTGTATCTCGTAGAACTGTTGAACAGTTTTTATTACATTTTTGTTCATTGGAGATTGCTATAGAGATCTCTGCATTGCAAGTAGCCACACCATTTTAGTGCTTTGCTGTTTCAGAAGAGCAGATTTTCTTGATTAATAACAAAAGGTTTTGTTGGGATCAGAGCTGTTTCCCACCATCTCTATGCAAACCCGGCAACACAAACTGTGTACATTAGCATTTCAAGGAGCCTCCTATTAATGATGGCAAGAAAAGCTTCTCTCGGTGGGTAAAATCCATTTTGTCCTCTCTTGTGACATCTGTTCTAACTTTTAAAGCCAGAAAGGAAACTAGATAATGCCAGAGAGTCTTTTGATTTACTGTATTGGCACTTGTGATGATGCTTCAGACTATAAAAGCATGTAACCCTAGTGGACATACATGACTGTGTAAATGTGAACATCTGCATATTCCCACAACATAGGGTGAATTGAACAAGTAATTCCAAAGTTCTTTGTTAAACTTTTAACTTTCTCTTTTTTTCTTTCAAGATTTCATAATTATACTTTCAATTACTTCTATACCATATAAAATTCAACATTTTAAATTGTATTTTTATGTAAATGTTTACTGCTACATATGTTTTTTAAATTAATTTCATTTCCCGAAAGCTTTTCTTTTTCTTACATTTTTGTGAGTGAAGACATTTAAGTAAATAGAATTGGAGTTCCTGAAACATGGTTAAAAAAATAAAACCCCAAACAGTGTAGAATAAGAAAACGTAAACTAAACCCTGCAGATTTCTTACCTCTTTACACCATCTGTGCAGTATTGCTCTTAGGCCTTTTACATTGGTCATCCTGGGAACAAAGCTGAAGGCAGATTCCAGCAGTTTTTCCATTCACTATTCATTCAGAGGTTCATCAGCTCCATATGGATCCAGCCAACTGCTGTGTTAAATCAGAGCCTTTTCCCAGAATTGACATGGTAATGAAGTCATGGTATTGCTCACAGAAAAGGCCTCCATAGGTATTTTCCTCTCTAACAAATCCAGCCTTTTCACCCCATTCAGTCCCTAAAATTATCTCATAACATTACAACATCTGTGAACTGGGTTTTTGCCTTTTAATGTCTAGCATGTTTTATTACATGACTGTGCATTACATACTGGTTAACAAGACTCCTACACAACCAAGGAAATAAACTTGCACTCTTCCCAGCTCAGATTGTTTCATCCCCTTTTAATTTATATCTCCTATATTTATTTTTCTGCAGATAGAGCTGTCCAAACTACTGATATACAAGATGAACTTTATTTTTTTTTTAATTTCTATCAGAAAGTGGCTTCAGAAATATTCCAGAATGAAAAATTGTTTGACCACAAAATGGTAAATCCATCAATACAAAAAATTGCTAAAAATAGTTTGCATTAATGGTAACTATGTTCTAAAAGTTTCCTTCAGTTCATCATATGTATGAGCTTTGCTTTAACAGCAATGGTTTAAGATTTGTTAAGGAATAAATATGAGAAGGTTTATTTCTGCAATACTTCATCTGCAATAAACATGTAGATACTGCCTTGATATGAAAACACAAGGTAGCTTTATTGGAAAACTATGTCTTTCTTGTAGCAAAAATGTACTTGAACAAATATGATTTATAAAATGGGTATCGTTTCAGATGTGTATGTGTGTCCAAGGTTAGCCATGTGCTGACTGAAGAGATTAGTTTGTTACTCACAGCTAGTGAAGGTTTTGAGATGATCTGTCAATATATGTTTCACTTCTGGTCTGCATGTATGCTGACATTTGTTTTTGTATGAGTTAACACTATGTCCTGGTAAACTCTGGCGGCTTGGATTGGAAAGCAGAAAGATGAAGCACACACAATTCCCCTCCTGCACCCCAGGGTGACATCCATCCAAGTGCCTCAGCCAGAGGGGAGCAGCACGGCTTCCAAACAGACACGGTGCACGGGACAAGTGACTGAAGGCTCTTCTCAGAGAAACTGTCTGTGGTATCCCTCCTGACCACTGTTCACAGTGCTGGTCCCAGCACCTCGAGGCAGATGTGGCAGAGCTACTGCATGTACAGACAAGGACAACTAAAACAATCAAAGGGCTAGAACAGTTGTTCTAAGAAACTAGTGACTAAAACAGATTAGAGCTCCAATTTGATGAGGAGCTAGGTGAGAGAGAGAATATGGGAACAAAGCAGAAGTCTTCAACAACTTTTACAGTTCTAGAACTAGGGGCCACTTGATGAAATCAGTAAGTGATTGATTTAAAAGAGGTAAAAGTACTTTTTACAAAGCATCTACTGAACTTCTGGAGCCTGCTGATGCAGAAGAGTAAGGAGGGAAAGTGCAGGTGTAGGATCATTAAAAAATGAGATAACCTGATGGACCAAGAGTCCATAAGCAGATGCTGAAAGCAGGGCTACAGTCTAACATCCCTAACACAACTGCTCCAGGTGTGGGAGGAAAGTCAAGAAGAATGAATTGCAGAAAGTGACCAGGCTAGTGTGGTCTCCCTAATAACATCTCCTGTTTCTGCTTTCACAGACACAGCATCTGGTCAGCTGGACACCAGTCTGACCCAACTAGTGTCATTGCCAAGTTCTTTTTCACATCTTGTGAATGTCATTCAGCCACCACTCAGATCCTACAGCTTAGTGTTCATTCTACTGAAACAATGACTGCCACACTTTGCCAAAACTGGCATCAACCAGAGATCTGCTATTCAAAGTAAAGCCATCTAAAGGTAGATGGAGTGTAAGACCAAGTCATAGAGAACAAGGAACTGCTTTGAAGCAGAAACTGAGAGATATCTAATTTTCATCTGACACAAAAATTTCATAGTGTCTCCAGTATCAGAAGACACACTTTACCAGTGAGCAACAATTAATGGTTGTTTTATGGGGGGGGGCTCCAACTGTATATGAGAGACGACATATAGTCACTAGCAGCATCTGTGCTGGATTAGCTCCTGGGAAAAAGTATCCTTGTCTGTGCTTACTGCAGAGAGGTGCACCATCATGATTCTTGAGATGTACGTTACTAAGTCAGAAAAGGAGCAACAAAAAATACTGGTAGAACACATACGCTCCTTTTGTGCGAATTAATTCATTATTAGTGGGATTAGCCAAACAAACATGTCTTTAATCCTGACATCTTTAAGTCTGTCATGTTTAAGAATATATTCCTTCTATACTTGTAATTCCAGAGGGCCAGACAGCCATAAGGTACAGTGACAGGTCCACCAGCACAATACTCAGAAACGTTACCCAGGGTGCATCCAAGCCTGACCTGGGATAAATGCCACTAGCTCCAAGAAGAATAAAGAAGCACTTGATGAACATGAACAACATCCTTAAAATACTTCCAGCAACTGGGGATAAAACTTGCTGCTTGTATAAAAAATAGAAAGAAATGAAGAATAAATAACATCTGCAAAGAAACACTGCAAGAAAAAAACATATGGAACTTCTATAGTAGATAATGCAAAAGAATACCCTTTACACAAGAAATTTGTTTTGCCTATCCATGAAAACCAGCTGCTGAGTCAGAGTCAGCCCACTCCATTTGTTCATGCTTTGGCTTTCAACTTAACTAAAGTTTCTAGCACCTAACACAATGCTAACTGCTGACACAGGGCATATAAGCAAAGATAAATTCCACTCTACCTACAGGCTTCTCTGGTCCCTCTGAATACAGACAGGACTCTATCTTGTGAAATGATACTGGGCCTTGATGCAACAACTGCTGCAGGAAAAATGTGGAACTGAGAGCAACACCCAGGCGAGTTTCAAGTCCTGGTTAGTAAATCCTGCTGTGGCAGCCTCACACACAAAAACGGTGGTTTCTACTAAGGTTTTCTGCTGCCCTTTGGCACCAGGCAGTTATGAAGAGGAAATGTTATCACTATCCTCAAGAAATCACACACGCCGTCTCCACAGCCCAGTATGTCTCCTTCCCAGGCAGCAGAGTTTCCAAGCTGGTTAAAGCCAAGCTGTCCTGCATAGCAGAGAGCTGAGGTGTTGACTGGCCCCTTGGAGAGCAGAGGAGGGCAGCGGGAGGGGACACAAATCCCCGGTGCCGGTGAGGAAGATGCACTTGCTCTGTCTCTGAGGAAAAATGCTAAAGAAGTTGGCCATCCTCTGTGTTTGGACACCTACTGACAACTGATCTCATCCTTTCTTGGAAAGAGCTTTTTAACTATTCAGTGCACTTTAGACCTCTTTATTCACAAATAGCTGTTTCAAAGTAGCCTGGGGCATGGATGTATGGCATTGTGTTGCAATTGCCTCCACAATATTTGCAAAGGATTGTTTATCTATCAGGTATTATGCACCTCCCTTACTTGCTTCTTCCTAGAGGCTACTATGAAGAACAATGCAATCATGCTTGAAAGTCTTTTAACCCAATATACAAACAATCATCTCTCTGAACAGCTCACACAATGTATTTACAAAATGACTACACCAAATATTCTGAGATTTTGATGTAGTATCTCCTTGTCTGCCACTTACCTATAAACCTGCGGAGATGTATGCCAAAGGTAATGGTGATAGAGGGAAAAGACTGCTGGTTTGAAATGGGACACTGGCACCTGGTCAGAATGGTGTTCATTCCTTGGTCAGAGCTGCTCCGCCCTGCTCTTGATTGCTCTAACTGCCAGAAGATAAGGAGGAACTAAAGACGTAAATCTGTCTCCTCAGCCAAGACTCGCAGGTGAAAACCTGTATTCTAGCTCCTTCTTGCATGCCTGTAACAGTGCTTTCCACTGCAACTTCTGTATGGGTACAGGCTGCTTGATTCAGTGACACTACACGAGACAGGAAAAAAATTCCCTTTGCTCCTCAATTACATTTATTAGATTTGTAATAATTGAAAGCAAATGAAAACTTAATTTTGTTGGAATAAGAACCGCAGGAATTTGTAAAGGAGGGCAGAATCCTTTGCAACCTTGTTCAGTGCATCCCTCCCTGGATGAAACAGCATCTACTTCACATCTACTCAGGGATTTGACGCAGCAAGATAATCAGTTAATTCCAGTTACACTAATGAGCTGAGAAAAAATCTCCAACATGAAGAACAGCTTTGCGAGCCACTCAGATGAGAGGCTGCCTTAACACAGAGGTTTGCTGCCAGCCCAGGCAGCATTTGGGATGTCACAAAGAGGCCTCCAAGCCTGGCAAAAGCTGAGGACTATGATCTGCTCCTACTCTTTCGTGTAGGATCAATTGAAGCTGCAACAGATTCCAAAATATCAGAAGGGACTTCATGCCCCTCTGAAAGATATTGAAAGGATCTGGGACACAGGTATTGTTCTCTTTTATCCTCCCAGCAGGGCACTGGGACCCAGGCAGAGCGAAATAAGTGCATAGGGTGAAGGACTGGCAATAAGATTGGTGCCATGCTCAGAGCTTTGGGTTCTATGACCTGAGACCTGCCTTCAAGAGACTGGGCACGTCAACAGCAGATGGGACACACCTACCCAAGTGGGCTACAAGTGTTTTGGGGAGCAAGCTGGTGGGACTTATTAGCTAGGGCTTTAAACTATTCAGTGGGGAAGGGGATGCTCTACCAGGTGTCAGTTAGGAACCAGGAAACAACAGCCCTGTACCAGGGAAACACCTACAAATAATCCCAAAGGAATTGGAGAGGGTTCCTCCCAAAAGATGAAGAGATCAACAACCCAGTTACACTAATGCACATAGCATGGGTAACCAGCAGGATGAGTTGGAAACCATGGAGCAATTAGAAAACTACAACCTAACTGCTGTCACAGAAACATGGTGGCATGAGTAGCCATGTTTGAAGCGTGGCAACTGAGGGCCACAAACCTTTCAGAAGAGACAGCCTAGGAAGGGGGGACAGGGAGTTTGCACCCTATGTTAAGGAGGGGATAGATTGTGAAGAGCTGCCACTGAGCCACAGCCATGAACAGGTTGAGAGCTTGCGGGTAAAAATCTAGGACAGGACCAACAAAGGACACCTGGTGATGGGGGTCTACTCTAGGCCACCTGATCAGGGGGAGCCTGTTGATGAGCCTTTTTTGCTTCACATACAGGAACCATCACACTTGCAAGTTCTCATCCTGATGAGTCATTTCAACCACCCGGAGATCTGCTGGGAAAGCAATACAGCTGGCTGCAAGCAATGCAGGAGAGTCCTGGAGTGTGTAGAGGATAACTTCCTGGTCCAGGTGTTAGACAAGGCAACCAGAGGTGAGGCATTACTGGACCTGGTGCTCACCAATGTGGATGAGCTCACAAAAGGAATTAAGTTTGGAGGCAGCCTGAGCTGTGGTGACCACACCCTAGCCTGGTGAGCAGCAAAGTCAAGACCCCAAAGTTTGCAAGAGTGAACTTCCACCTGTTTAAGGAGTTGGTGAATGAGATCCCCTGGGTAACTGGCCTTAGGACACAGGGGCTAAACAGAACTGGCAGGTCTTTAAGGCCATTTTTCTCATAATATGAGAGCTCTCAATCCCAGTGTGCAGGAAATCAAGCAAGGCAGGACAGAAACTAGCACACTTGAGCAAGGATCTGCTTCTCAAACTGAGGAGTAAGAAAGAAATGCACAGCCAGTGGATGCAGGGACAGGTCACCTGGGGAGACTACAGATGTTCTCAGCTAGAAGTAGCTGGGTTTTGAGGCACATAAGTCCAGAATATGAAGGAGACTATGCTGCTGTTTCCAGTGGAGGAATAAAGACGCTTCAGAGTCTTCAGTCCTCAAAATTTTCCTAAGCATGAACACCCAATTTACAGAATGTGAAACATCATATTAATCACATGTGTAAGTTTAGGACCACAGCATGATAAAAACACTGACATTTTTTTTCTCCATAGCTCACAGCGTTCAACTCTGTTCTGATAAAACCAGCAGATATCTTTGCCTTTTTCTTTCAATGGGCAAACACTTTCTTTTACTCTCCCCTGAAAGGGTCCTTGACTTTTCACCTCCCTTGCTTTTAGTTCAGCTTCCAACAACAGTCACTTAGGGATTATTGGAAATCAACAGTAAGTGTACAACATTTCTAATTTTTATCTCACTATTTTCAGTCCTTCCTGCCTGCTGCTGGTGGGGCTTGGGGCTTTTTCTCATTTCTGGGCAAGTATTTTTAGCTTCCACCTCATCTGTTCCATTCTGGAATGGCTGCTATCCTTGCCACTTCTTTACATTTTTGCTTTCCACTTGATCTTTGTGTTTAGGTATATACTTCATCCACATTGTTTCAAATCAAACCACTACCTGCCACTTTTGTTTGCGTTGACCAACAGCTCCCTAAAAATTGCTGCCTCTACATCTAATCCATCACAAGCCACAGAAGACCCTTGAAATTAAGATTGTAGATAATTTGTAGCATTATAATCCACAGATACATGAATCAATAAAGAAATTTCGTTCAACTAAAGACCACCCATACTTCCCAAACTAAAAATTAAACACCAAAGTAGTAAGATATTTCACTGGTTACTTCTGCATTTATCTTCTAGGTGTCTTTTTTGGCCCTCCATAAGAGCACGAGCAGTTCAGATAAGCGTTAGGGCACAGAAAAAGAACACATCCATAAAATAAGGTACTCATTAACAGTAAATTTCAGCATCCAGATTCCTTACCAATATGCCAAGAAAATCAAGATGAAGGACTGGCAGGAATTTCAGGCCTGCTGTATATATTCTTCTGTAATTTCTTTTAAGATGAGGTGGGAGAAAATGTGCTTAGTTGTTTGTAAGACTCTGTAAAAAGAAGCAGAGTTTGCTTTGAAGTTCACAAACTTGCGAATATTTTAGCTCAGGGCTGTTATATTGAACTGCTTGTTAAGTGCAGCAGGAACAATCTGTTGCACTATTAATTTAAGAGATCTATATACCTGCACTACTAATGATGCTGGCATTAAGAAAAGAGGGAGTGCATCCTTCATAAGACCCGATCCTGCAGTGAACTTCACATTGGCAGGTTATGCATCAGTCTGGAACTTGCAGCCAGACCAAGTACCAGGTTCTTACTTTCTTTTCTTTACGGTTTGTTTACAGCTTTTGTAGCTTGCTTAATTTCATGTCAATTTAGAAACGTTAGGTGATCACCAACTGATCACTGAGTTCAGCCAGAGGTGTGTCAACAAGACATTCGAGTTCATTTGCATTTAGCTTATTTAGCCACATTAACTGCAGCCATAGCAGAGCCCAGGTACCTGTGGAGGGCTGCTTACTAGTAGCAGAAACATCAGAAACAGAAAAACAGACAAAAGCTTTCAATAAGCAAAGCATCTGAGAACCTGCAGGGTGTTACATGGCACTGAAGCAGGTGCACAGTTGGGTATGCATTGGCCTCTGTCCCTGTGCTGGGTGCACAGGCCACTCTGGAAAGGCATAGTATAGCAAAAAAATCACAATTATATTGGGTGGAAATTAGTTCTGGAATAAGAGAAACAGTTTCAGTGTTTATCTGTCGGTGTCAATTTTTAAGTTAATGGTCAGTGACTGCTGAGCCATGGAACTGACACAGAGGCAGACATAGTTTGGGACTCTGGTCCGACACTCCCTGGAGACTGAGCTCACTGATTAGATGTTCACTGACTACAACTGGTGTCATTTGAGGTGCCAAGAAGATGAAAGCAGCTCTCCTCAGTGGTGCCAACAAGAAGGCAACTGGCAGAAACAGATGTACAGGAAGTTCCACCTGAACATGAGGAAGAACAACCTTCCTGTGCAAGTGACCAGAACAGGTTGCCCAGAGAGGATGTGGAGTCTCCCTCACCGGAGATATTCAAGAACTATCTGGACACAAATCTGTCCAATGTGCTCTAGGATGACCCTGCAGGAGTAGGGAGGTTGGAAAAGATGACCCACTGTGGTCCCTTCCAACCTGACCCATTCTGTGATTCTGTGGAGTATCTCATCTGAATTCCAAAAATCTTGCTCCTGAACAAGTAACTCTGCAAGACTCCATTTTAGTCATTTGAACTTTGTGAGAGATGGAAATATAAAAACATACTTCCTACCACTGACAAGAGACACCCTATGTGATTGCAGGGCAAAGGATGTTGCTACAGAAGATCTTATGGATGTTTATGGAGAACAGAAAGGTGCATTCTGGAAAAGCAGACAAATACTGCAAACCAAATTTGCTGGGCTACAGCAAAAGCCTACAACCTTGTCACAGATACTCATAAACAAAGGCAGCCTTTGAACTGTATGTTATATGCAGCAGGCTGTTGCTGATGAGCCTCAAATGGGAAAGCAGTGACAGATCAGGCAGCTTCTCCTCTAGTTAGAAAAATACCTCAACTGGTTTTGCACAAAAAAGCTCCCCAGTTCTGTTTCTCATTGGAATTGACTCCTCACAATTAAGGCTAATCCTGAATTTGATGTTTACTCAGTTTACTGCTTTTCTGCATTCTGCATTGTCCACATCTGGCATTACACTTTCTATTTATTTTAGTCAATATACATTTATTCATCAGCTGTGTTTGTTCTAGCTATGGTTGAGATGGCAATTTCATTCTAAGTCTCTGCAAACATCAATGGATACATTACCTTTCAGGTGAACTTTCTCATGCTTGTTCTCAGGCCAAAACTTGTATATATTTTTTTCTGAAAGTTAGAAGTAAACATGGACTCCTTTCCTAACCTCTCATGTGTAAATGTGAGAACACAACATTTTAACAAAATGCTTTCAGTACAGAGTGGTTTTTTATTTCTCTTTTTGAGTCTTTCAATTTTAAAGCAACTCTGAAGTTATAGGAACAAGTGTTTCTTCAAATGCTATCACAAATGTGAGAAAGGCACAAGACTGTTTAGGAGAGGTAAGGTTTGTAAGGAAAAGGAACACCAGCACTCTCATTTGTGCATGAGCTCCAACAGGAGGGTGAAGCATGTGACTGTGAGAAAGTTTGAGTCACATTTGCATACAAATAGTTACAGAGCACTCAAATGAGTCATGAAAATTCATTCTGTTTCTAAAAATGAGTGGAAATGCTAATGCAATGGTAAGGTTGAGATTTCAATTGATGATAAGCAAAAATATTTACTGTTTTGGTTTCAAAGAGACTCTAACTTCTGCTCATTATTCCTACCTGCTACAACAGCTCATGCAACATTGGTTCAATTCAGATCTTGCCAGTATTTATCTATATACATTTTTTGATTATTTGGGTATTTTTTTAAGGGAAGGTGGATTTTTTTTGGTGCAATACCACGTTATTTTTCCTGCATTAATGGTGAAGTACGTTATATCACAAGGGGTAATAGTGAGATCTTATGAACAAATCATAAATATACTTAAATTCTGTGCCCTGGTAAAAACAGAATGGTCTAGGACGGTCTAATGTGTTGTTCAGGAAAGCAAGGAAGGTGTCAGAGCTGGGATTTGTGCAAAGAGAAGGATGGGAAGGGAAAAGAGATACCCTTTTTTGGAAGAAGGCGTGGGAGTTTACTTGCAGAGTTGTGTAAAGTCAGTATTAGAGGATGATGGAAAGTCAGTTAGGATGAGTACAGTTTCCTGTCACTACAATGACAAAAAAACTTTAAAAAGTTAAAAAGACGCGAGTGCTGTTCATGTCCAGGGCCCAGGAGACAAAGCAGCAGGCTTACCACAGCTTGAAGAGCTCACTCTCCGTTTACAGCCGTTTATAAAAGCCAAGGTAATGCAGCAAAGAGCAGAAAGTGCAAAGGATTTTTATTTCTCCAGTACTGAGTGGAGCAGCTGAACAACTCAGAACGAATGACTCTCACTGCCAACCCTGCTCCCATACCAGCTATCATTAGCACGCATCCACACCACAGGTAACACTTGTATTGCTCTAGGGGAATACATCACGTGAGGACTACAGGAACGAAGTACTGCCTGACTTTTGCATCTGTCATTCTCACAAGCTGCCTGGTTTTAAAACATTAGCAAAAATGGCAAGGTAACAGCTTGTGTTTGTTCTGTCATCCCCCTACTTCAAGACCCCTGACGCACTGAGAGACAGACTGCGGGTCAGGTTCTGCTCTGCCCTGTTCTTTCTGTCGTTACTTACACCTGAACAAACTGAGTGGAAAACATGCAAAATGGTACCATTTTGTTTTGATAGTGTTTTACCCTCACTTCACAGGGGTGAGAATGAATAGACAGGGTGCAAGGCAGTGGAGAATCAGGGATTCTGTATATTAAAAAACAGTGCAGACAGCCGCAGAAAGTGTCAAACACCATACAAAAGGACTGTTCATGCATTCATGCTCAGCATCTGTGATCTGGACAGTATAAACAGAAGTCACTGTCTTTGGGCTATGTGGATTTTACAGGGTTTTGTTTATATAATTTAAAAATCAGCAGACCTGCAAGGCTGAATGTTGCAGGATGTTTTGCAAACAGCAATCTCACCCGTTACAGAAGCTTACGGAGTTTACAAGAGGAATTCCCTCATTACTGATAGATGGCGAAGGCTATTGTGAGATGACTGATACTGGCTCTCTGCCACATGATGCTGAAGCCTACAATATTAATTAAAAACCTGAAAACAATTTGAAGAATTGCCTGTCTGAAGCTCTGATTAGCTAGGATGCCTTCCCCTTCCATATGGAGTTCGGCAAGTAATATCAGCTAGGAGGGAAGCCTTTCTGCCACTCTGAAGGGTTAAGATCTGTGGCTCCATATGCAAGAAAGTCACCTCCCCAAAACAGATCTTTGATGCTTACAGCCAAGATGTGCTAACAAAGCCTGAAAGGGTGGACTCTGCATCAGTCCCTCAGCCAGGCACAGGAGCTGAATTTGCAGATGTGCAAGAGCCAGGAAGGATGGAAGCAGCACGGTGGCTAAAAACACACTGGGACAGTTGGGAGTGAAGGAGAGGGAGGGTAACCACCAGCAGAGCCAAGAGCTGCTCCTGTCTATGTCAGCTCCCAATGACAGCTCACAATTACTAAAAGGGCATCATGGCCTTGTCATCCCCAGCAGGAAAGGGGTTGACAGCAGATCCTCAGTAGGAATAATATGAGCATGTTTTCATACAGGCTGCCTAGAAAACAATTTAACTTCCACTCTGCCCAGCTACTGTCAGCAGAGCACCACAGGCAGGAGGAGTGGAGTGCACCTTATGGAGTGATTTGAAGAAGAGTGGCTGGAAAGAATTTTCCAGACCTTTGTCCCACACATGGAGGGTAGGACACAGGAAAACGTGAAGATATCTGTGCAGTAAAAGGACTAACGTGTGGTAAAGGCTGGCATCACTACCAGAGCAAAGGTCATGTTCAGCTAGGCAATAAGTTAATAGAGCTGGAAAGAACACATAAAGAGTCCAAAAAAAGAGCAAGGGGTTTTTTGCCTGGAGCACAGAAGATGTTAGGTGAGGTTAGTGGTTGTAGACGCAGGTTTTCCTCTTTAACCATCTGGTTTGTGGATTGATGGCATTTTTTGTTGTTTGGAAGAAAAACTCACGCATTCTGGCAATTTGTTTTGGTCTCCCTCATACTGTAAGCACTCTTCAGAGCTATTAAGTTGAACAACCACTAGTTAAGCAGTTAAAGATGGGCTCTGACAGGTTTCCCAAGCTGCTTCTGAAATGTATTTGGCAAATAAATTCCTCCTCATCTGCTAATTTCAGACTTTTAAAATAATTTAGCTCTCAAGTACATAACATAATGTTATTATCTTGTTCTTTACAATCTGAGGGCAGAATCTATTTAGAACGTGAGCAGGCTGGCTATGTGCAAGTGACAAGCTTTTGATAAAATTCACTTGCCAACCCAGAGCAGTGAAACAAATTCCCTCTCCGTTCTCACAGGCACCTGTTACACTAGCCAAAAACCAGCCACATCCCACATACACATTCACAAACACACCTGAAGCTGGATCCAAAGCTGTGACCTGACGAGGAGCGTCTTCCTGGGTCTCACTGGATTTGCATCAGGCCCCATAGGTGTAAAGCATGAAGACTACTGAGTCTCCATCAAAGGAGTTTCCACTGCCTGTTTCATGTCTTACCCACAGCCACCCCCATAACAGCTGATTCACACAGACAGCCTGCTTATTCTATACAGGAATGTACATTTGCAGCTTATATACATGTGCTTCACTCCACAAAACACTACCAAAATAGCAGAAAAGAGAGAAATTGGCACACACCAGACTGCTCCTTAAAACAATTCTGCAAGGTGTGTTGCTGCTCTCAGTACAGAGCAGAGAGTATCATGTCCCCAAATAGCTATGCCTTTATCAGGTTTAAAAAAGGAGCATCTGCATTACAGCAAAAAAACACTCAGTCAATAAAAAAAATACCAAAAACTTTCCCATGACATTTTTTTCCTTAATCAAATCTATAAAAGTAATTCTGAAAACAAAGCAGAAGCTCACATAAAGAAAAATACAATCACACTTCAGAAGAAAACCAAGAATACTCTCCTGAACATTTTCTCAGGAAATTCTCAAAGAAGTGGTCTGATGCTTACAAGGCCTGTCAAACACCAAGGCTTCATATGGCATTCTTCCCAGTTCAGAGTGCAATTTAGAATTTCCATTGCATCAGGTGAATGTTCCAAATGACCATTTCTAGAATTATCTGAGGATTATAAGAACCTCACTGGATCAACCCAGAACCTATGTCTCCCATAACCTAGGAAACTGATTTAACTAGGGCTAAAATCACCACAGCTTACCTCACAAGTTGTCCTAAGAGGAGACAGAAATACAAGAAACTTTTTCAGAAGCGTTCACTTTCTGGCTAGTGTTGCTTATTTTAGCTTGACATTTCAAATGAAAGAAATCTAAATTGATGAAGAGATCTGAAACTTGAATTCTCCCTCTCCCCTGTTCCCCTTTAATCCTTAGACTTCCTTATTCCTGCTCCAAGTCCTCATTCAGCTGTGACTGGTACTTTCTCTGGTCTCTGGCAGTCACCCTACTGTCACTGCATCACCTTGCAATTTCCCAGCTGGAGAGCAGAAGGTTGAATCTCTCTATGGGCCCTGAAAAGCTGGAAAGGACACCAGAATGCTCCTTATTACAATTATTACTTCTGCCACCCCAGAATCCTTTCCCACATTTATTAGAATATATTCTGTCCTACCCTCAAAAGGGATATTCCCTTTTTTGGGGGGGGGAGGGGG